>JAOWCC010000577.1:84098597-84698597 GCA_030867875.1 Actinernus sp. WN-2022 | reverse complement strand
GCATGTGCTTCGGAGTAAAACGTAAGTATATAATTGGACTTCTGATGCTATGGCATTTAATGTACATATTAAACACTTATTAGTTTGCTTCAAGTTTCGCATAACAAAAGCTCGGTAAAACAATGATCAAAAAAAAAAAAGTAGAAACCTAAAATATATAAATAACAAGTATAAAGTCACAGACAAATATGTGTCGTGAGTAGGACTAGAATCCACGGCCTCCCGATCATTATCTTATTTGCGGAGTTATTTATATACATACCCACAGTGCACTATACACAAAATCAATAATGAAAATAAGTATTGTGTAATGATGGTGGTTAAATTTTCTAAATTCTGACCCTCACCCAGCTTCCAAGGCATTTGTAAATACCCGTGGATATTATTTTGTTTCATACCCACATATTACAATCAGTCTGTATAATTCATCATATAACTCTAATTGATAATAGATAGTTTAATTCAATTGTTCATCATAATATTAGTGGTACTATAATTTGTAATTTATAATATCAATTATGGGATCATCCTAAGAACGCGCGATTTCATTGGATGCACACCGTGCTTGATTTTCTTATAAATGCACGGTGGAGATCGAAGTAATCAAAACAAAATAGTGATGTTGGGGGGGGGGGGGGGGGGGGGGGGTTAATATGGACAACGGTGATAATTTCATAGACTGGGAATATAATATGTTCGATTATGACGTGTTAAGGTCTATCGAAGAAGACGAAAAAAGTCGCCTCCCAAAACTAAAAGAAAAAGATCGACTGAAGCATGAAGAAATTTTGAGTGCATCGTACAGTCAGCGAGTGACTATATTTGCCGATAAAGCACAAACACAATGTCTCTAACCCTTTTAATATTCAAACTGAGTGCACTGACAGCAGTTAATTTTAATTGAAATCAGTTGTCATTAACAATTTCATAAAGAAGTTAACAAATCGCACACATTTTGCCATTGTCTGTCTCGCTGCGCTCGTTGTTCCACTTGAGTTTTAACATTTTATGACGTCATTTCTATGATCAATACGAGTACAGACAATGGCAAAATATGTGCGATTTTTTTTACAAGGACGAAGCACTTATAGCTTCAAATGAGTGCGTAATAAACTGCTTTCGAGTCGAGAAAGGCCATTGAAAGTCAAAACGTAAACACTTCTAATTACTGTTGCCGAGAGAAAGCTTTCTTAGACAAATGGCAATTTAGTTCACCGATTAACTTCTCTAATTGATTAAATGCAAATGGCACACTAAAAAGAAGTTTGAATCAACGATTAACTTCTCCTAGTAATAAAACGCTTGTGAAATCCTCACTTTCTTGTTTTTGGAAGCGAAGTTAACATCCATTTGAATTCACAAACCTCGCCGTGAAAGCAATTTAGAAAGCTACCAGGGCTTGCGAGTGACGTCATTTTCATTGTATGTACTTCTTTTGCATATAGCGGAGAGCAAATCAGAAAGCGAGAAGATTGGATGTTGTTGTAAAATCAGTCAAATGTTTCGCATGAATTAAATCATTTTATGGTAAATATATCCAAAAAGAAATGTCATTTTAATAGACAATGAATGCAAACATGACTTTTAATATACAAGTAAAGAACTTTGCAAATAATACTTTACTTTAGTTTGGAGTTCAGTCAGTGAAGTTCACGCCTTGCGAGCTCAATATGATTGTACATTTAACTCGAAAACGTTACTCTTGGAGCCATGTATTATTCAAACATCAAGTATTTAGTGGCTTAACTTCCAAATTAGTGTCCACTTTCGGCAAATCCACTTTTAACTATTTTCCTGATTTTGATTGTAGAAAAATGTAAAACTCTACAAAATGTTTTTTTTGTCGATATCTTTATTTTTAGAAAAAAGCATTTTCTAACCATTTTAGGGTAAATCCTTTGCTATATAATTTGTTGAAAAATTTGTTGAAATGAATGTTTATTTAGTTCGCAATGAACTTCGGACAATTGGTGAGTTCTGTTAGCTCTTTTACTCGGTATATATTTGCCTCAAAATACTCCATCTCTCGCTACTTGAATTTAGGCGGGAGAGGGGATGAACCTACGGGTCAATTAAACACGTTAACGTCCCATTAAATGGCAATTGTCGCATATAGAAGCCTACATGCTTTCTCCAGTTGGCCGACATATAAGGAAATAGAAAAAATGTCAAGATTTTTCTACTTTCAAAATTTTTGGCGCGATGAGAAAATTTGTTATTTCCAGATAAAAAAAAGAATTTTCTTTCTCTCCGAACATCATTGAAAACGTAAAAAGTTCAAGAACTTTCTACTTTCGCATTTTTTGGGAAACTAATTAAACGTTCATTTTGTTGTTTAAAAAGGTAGTGTTTTTCAAAGGGGGCGCTTAATCGGGGGAAGGCGCAAAAGAATAAAATGCTTGGACTCAGATGGTACGATGTAGTTTTACAGCATTTACTAAAAGCATCCAAATGGGCCGAAGTTTCAAAGAAGAGATGTTGCGTGCACAAGAGTTTTTCAAGCGCATGGACATAAAAATCAACGGACTATGAGCTGCAACAAAAGAAACTGACATGTATTCAAATCACTCTGCAGTGAAATGAATACAAAATATGTTGTAACTTAAATACTTAGTCAATAACGATACAGTTTTATAGAGAGGGCATTTCGTTTAATTGACATATTTATATACATATTACATGCATTGGTACAGAAAATAACTAGACAGAATAAAGAAGAAAAATAAAGGCTGCAATATACTAAACACGTTCTTAAGTTGGGTGTGATTTTCTAAACTCAAGGATTTTGTCAAACATCAAGGAAAAGTGATAACAATTTGCCAAAACCTTAACTTAACTGATTTATGTCAAAGCCAATTCATTAATTTCCTGACAATGGATTTAGCCGAATAAAAGAAGCAAACATTTGGCAAACTACCAAGAAAATTATACCATTTTTTTTAACAAAACATGATCATCTTCACCTCTTGTACATATCGATTATATAATACTGAGTATTGCTTCAAAAATTTCTGGCTCACTTTCTCGAGCCCTATAAAAAAACGGCTTCAAAAGTTAATTGACATGCTTTTCAGACCGTATCAAAAAACTGCAGTAGTATTATATGCGGTATCGGACCCCCCTACGCGACAGTAGAAGGCGGTGGTGAATACTAAATAGGCGGTGGAATCATTACCTATTCAATATGGCGGTGATGTATATTAATTAGGTGATGGAGCAAATACTGAGGAATGAATAATTTAATGCGAGGATAATAATAATAATAATGAATGATAATGATAGCGAGGAATGAATAATAACAATAGCCAAGGGCGCAATGGCTAATGAATGATAAAAATAGGGCGCGATGAATAATACATTTGTACCTTTTAGAAATAAGTTTTATTAAGTCGATTTATATTAATAAATGTCTTTAAAAATATTATTCCTCTTGTCATCGTTTTAATATAAGCAATCAGTAAGCAGCATTTAATTTGTCAACAACAAAAAAATCATAGTTTGTTTTGATGATTATGGTAATTTAGTTCAGTTTTAGAGAAGAATTTGCATCACAAGAGTTTTCCTCAAAACAATAGGCTCTTCAGTTATCGCTAATCCCTAAGGACAATAGCAAAGTTGCTCTTATGAGTCACAGTGAATTTTGTATACAATTATCTTATGAGTTATTAACTGTAAAGGAAAATAATAAAGACAGTTTAGAGCCTATCACGAGTAGTTTGTTTTTACTATTTACGCTACAAAGGGGTTTAGATATTGCGAGGTATGTTTTATTTATTTTTCATTCAATTTCTTGAATGGTCTCAGGGTCGATCGATCTTGTTGCTGTTTAATTTCTTGAATGGATTCGGGAGCGATCGGTTCTAGCTTTATAGCTGCTCCAAACAATAGGCTTTGCCCAAACATACCTCCAAACAATAGGCTTTGCCCAAACATGCCCGAATAGATCGATGACCTCATCCAAAGGAACAATAGATAATGAGAAACCACTTCATTTAATGAGATTCCATTTTATTCATGAGCGCACCACTTTATTCATGAGCGCGCCGCACTTTATTCATGAGTCTAAGACAATAGAACCGTGACGTCATTGAATTAACGAGAGCGCGCCTAAAAATTAGCATAGCGCCTTAAAAATTAGCATAGCGCCTTAAAAAAGGGGGCTAATTCCATGCGCCCTATACTACTAATAACTATGTGACCAGATACGTGGAACAAGATGCTAGCTAGTGCTACAAAGCGACCTGCTTTAAGTGATAACAAGCCAGTAGCAGCACTGATCTCGTTACGGACTAGATGGTATTCTTGTAGATCTTTGATCAGCGCTTCTTGAGAATATATAGGGACTAGGTAAGCAACTAATCGGGTAGCTAGACGAATCATACCATCGATTAAGCTTCCTGTTATTTGCTGAGCTAGAACGGCCTGATATCGTCTATATAATATCTCTACTTCTTTTTCAGGTAGTTTAGCAATATCTCCTAGAGATAAATGTTTCCCTAGATAATCCTTTGTTGTGCCTGTTGCAGCCAAAATTGCAAGTGCTTCACGGTTATCTGTTACAGCGTCCTCTGTTTTGGGTGGTGGTCCTGTTACATCCTCGCCTAGTATGGCAACTATTTCGTTATCATCCATGATAATATGCTATTGGTGCAGGTAACTCTAACACTACTGCAAAAGGATGTCGCAAACAAAAGCATATGCGAGCAAACTTGTGAGACCGAAGCACTGCTTGTAAATCTTTATCTTCTTTTGAGCCTCCATAGTCCTCGAATAGCCTTTTTTCCATCTATTGCCGATGCAGTATGAAAGGCAACTACAACAGCTACGTTTTCGCGGAAAGGTTTGCATATGCTTGTTAATTGTTGGGAGAGCACCCAAACGGAAATCCCAATATGTCGAGCAGAGAATGCCAAATCTACTAGCTTGTCAGTTATTCTTTTTACATCTTTTGAGGCAGCACAATCATCAAGAATCAATAGAGTATTGGTCCCAACCCAAAAGGTAGCACAAATATGCAATTCAGCATTGATGGCATCCTGTGGGGATGATACAACATAGAAGTGTGGATCTCGATTGGCAAATCCTCGATAGGTTTTGTTGTGGGAATATGTGGGGCATACTAGTACTATATAGTCAAACTTACCACGAAATGCTCCACGAAGCTGCTCTATGAGAAATGCAGTTTTTCCACAGTTTGTTGGACCTGCTATGAGTGCGTTGAATGGGATGTGTTCTACCTGGGAATCCATTAGTATGTTATATTCTGTAGTGCTCCGTTCAATATCGTGAGCTGAGCATCTGCACGAACATAGATATGCATATTTACGTTTCCACTACCTTCTGCAGGCCTATGTATACGAATGTCGATGTATTTTCCACTACCTGTTTGTGCCATACCATCACCATAAACGGCTTGATCTTTTGCTGTGCGACAATCAACGAGAATTGCGAATCTGTTGTTGTGAAATTTGTAGGAGTCATAGAATTAGTGGATGTGGCAAACCATCCTTTCGTAGCCTCCCAGAAATCCGGTGGTAGCATACCTCCTGGAAAGAATCTGTTTGGAATCCCGTTGACATCTACCTCAATCTTCGAAATACCAGGATTTGAGAATGGTTCGCTATCTCGTGTACCAGCGGTGTGTGGATCTACGAATAGTAGAAGTAGTCCAGCAAAAGATCGTCGTGGAACATTGATGTTCTGAGATACCAAAGTATCTGATACCTTGGCGATAGGTACGGTCTTGAAGTGAACAGCGTGGTTGAATAGGAAAGCAGTACCTGTTTCATATGCGTTCAGTGCATGCCTAGCTAGAGTTTCATTTTTGATGGCTTCATATTCTAACTGGATGTTGCTAAGCTTGTATGTACCTATCTCTGTGCTGTCTGATCCAACAACTATGTCAACAGCAGGTGCTAGAGTCAACTCGAATAAAATAGTGTATTATAGGGCGTGGGGATATAGAACTCCATGTTGTGTCAGAATATCAACGTTCAATGGGATTCTATATTTTGAACCATATGCAGCTAGGAGCGCGTTTTTCTCAAACATCCGAAGTGCCTGCATCGCCAGCCTTCGAGCGCAGCTTGTTTGTGTTATCTGATTGGATACCTTGTTGTGTTCTAGCTTCTCGATCCTGTGTAGATAGGTATAGATCGGAATATGTTTGTAAGAGATCTGACCGGGCAATGTCTTCTACCACTTCAGCACCCATTTTGCAAACTCGATGTACTACCAAGCAGCGTCCGACATTGGGTACCAGACGATTATTGGCATGTCCACCAGACAATGCAATGTCACTCAATAGTGCTAAGCTACTAGGTACTAGTACGATGTTTTCTCCTAGTGTTGGTACTTCCACATAGAGTGTCTCTCCTGGGTTGGCAGACGATGGGGTGAAAGTGTTTCTATATAGGGTTCGTGGAGCTTTTAGTGCTCGAGGCTCTCTGTGTGCTTGTGTGAGAACTAACTTCGACGATATCATATTGAATATAGCAAGATAAATAGTTAAGTTCAATATGGTTGTTGAGGGTGGGTAGTTGGACTTTAACCCTTTTACCGAAGAAGGTCAAGCTGACGTTAATGAGCCTATCGATGACGAAGAATGGAATTCGCTGAAACCACGTGGTAAGGAGAACGAAGATATTTGGATAAGAAGAGTAGGGATATGTTATGGGGATAAGGCTTCAAACTTGCTATTGGTGAGGGTGATGAAGTTATAATCACAAAACGAAAAGGAGGCTGCAGACTTAGAACAGCAAAATGCCGTAGATACGGCTACTATCAACGATCCTGAGGCGTCTACGGCAGAGAAGGAGAAAGCTAAGGAGGAAATAGCAACTAGGGACAAAGAGATTCAAACAATCAATCAAGAAAACGAAGCCATTGAAGAGCATATGTCGCTGCGTGAGAGGGTCAAATTTATTTTCAAGAAGTATGGGGTAACAATCATTTCCATCTTACTAGCAGCTGGGACTGTGATTGGAGTCGTAGTTTCTGTGCTGACAAAGGCCCTGGCTAAAATCGCGAAAGGGCTTGGCAATGGTTTAAAAGCACTAGGAAAAACGTTGGCTGACATACTACCTACGATGATTGGAGGAATTGTTAGCTTCATATTTAGTATGGCTGGTAAAGCTGTAGAAGCCTTAGGAAAGAATGCTTGGCTATTGATTGTAGCCGTAGTGGTGTTTGTAGTAGAGCAATACAAACGACGTTAGCGAAACAACCACCACGCGGATCCCGCTGCAGCAATAGCTACCACTGCTAGATTGATCTCGTGTTGTTAAGTAGGCTTTGGTATTGGCTTTGGTATGGGCTTTGGTGTGGTGGTATCGCTATGTGTTGGGTGTTGCTTTGCGCTGTTTGGTAGTTGTTTGTTTGGGGTGTGTCCTTCCATAGGTTTTGGTGAGGTATCGTTAACCTCCTCATTGATACCGTTTGCACCTAACACCATATCTTTCATGGCCACCGGGAGTATATTTTTATAACCATCCTTCTTGTCGAGGTAGTACACCAGATCGCTTGGTAGTAACAGCACCCCTACAGCTATTGCTAGATCGAGCCTTTAATGTGTGTGTAGTACAACTAGCGTATAGTTATTATAGCTTCTGACTAAATCGTTTTCAAGAATAACGGATTTAACCAAAACTTTAAACTCTTCTTTGACGTTGTTGCTATCTATGATGGATCCATTCATGTTGTTTTGAGCACCTAGAACACAATATGCGAATGCCTCGACTGATCGATTCAACCTACCCAATCCAGCTGGCGTCAAACCCTTCCCGATTGGTGGCGTAAACCAATTGTATTGTTTCCCATCGTGTTCATCGTTCCGAATAAAGGATACCAGATCTGCCGCGACGGATTCCTTACATTTCCCATCTCTGGTAGCATCACTACAATCTTCCAACGCGCCTTCTCCTTCGTTTTTAAACAAATTATTGTGGTTGGGATACTTATCTGCTTCTTTGTCATAGCCTCGGATTACGTGAACGTTTCTGTAGCCATCACCCGCTGGGTACAAAATGAACACATCTCCTAATCCGTGATTCCTACCTCCTTTCCATCGAAAGTCTGCTGTTCGAGATAAGCCAAATTCGATGCATAATTTCTCCAGAGCTGCTTTGCTGTATAGGTTATCAATTTGCTTGAAAGCAGAGTCGTCAGGTAGAGGCACGCCATGAGTACCACCAAGTTCACGCATAATTCTTGGTATTGTGAAATATACGTGAAATCGTAGGAACCCTTGAACAACGGGTGGATATGTTTTGAAAGTAGGGTCGAACAACGACACTCCACATCCAGAAGTTGCACACCACGTTATAAAATTTAACTGTTGAGGCAAATATTTGAAATCCGGACTTGATAACCATTGATGAGACTCCTTTGCTGTTTTATGTGTCACGACAGTCTCCTTCTCAAGCATTTTAAGGCCTGGTTCAGGGGTCAAATTTCGGGTAAAAACTCTTTTCCTTATTTCGGCACAGCCGAGTATGGTAAGTGCGCCAAGTTTCTCACGATAATATATATCGCCATTCTTGACTACCTTAAGTGTTTTTTGTGTATTAAAATGTGTCACGTGGTCTGTCACGTCACTTAAAATACGAAATCAGTAACTCAAAAATGCGGCTCCGAGTTTAAAATAGCTAGGATGATGAGTGGTTATGTTTAGTTAAGGTTGAAGCCTTTTACCTAAATCAACTTAGAAAAGATGACTACAATGTTTCGTTAACGAGTAATTAAGGCGAACATATGCAAAATAGGTCACATGACTTTTTGTACCCTTAATATCTCCTTATCTTTACATGATAGTCATGTTTTCTAAGCGTGATCTGAAACACTGCGGCAGGAGTAATGTTTTAGCAGGGTTACTTTATATTCATATGTTATCGTCGCAGCCGCATTTCACTTAAACGATTTTATATAATTATGACGTCATAGATCACGTGATATGACAGCCATACACTTAACAAATTTAAGGAAGTTGATATTAGTATTACGGTGTAATTAGTTTTTGTTTAAACTGTTATTTCTGTCAGAAAATATTTTTTAACGTACATCTATTTTCCGTTAAATGAACCAGGCCTTAACATGCTTGAGTTGAATATGTCCGGGACACCTGCTTCGAACTTTTTCGTAGGCGTGACGTATATCCATAGATTAGTGAGATCGATGTATTGTGCTTTTTCGGTATATGGGACTGCTGTAACAGGATATTTCACACTTGGGTATAGCGCCAATGTATATGGGAAACCACCAACCATCCCCTGTAATGCATTGTCAATGCGTTTTTGAATGGTAGCAGGTAGCTTGGAGACATCATCGCCGTAGACCACATAGCTAGAATCCCCGTCTCGAAATATGTTCGTGGAGGCATAAAACTGATGAAAATCTGCATGTGGGTATATTTTCTTGAACTTCGCCAACAGATTGTCATTCAGTGTTGCGATCCTCTTATTTTCATTGGCAATGAGTGCTGTCTGCTCAGATTTCGAAAGCCTTGAGCCACTCTTGGCGATCTCCGCTTTGTCCTTAGCAGATAGACCATCATACCAATCATCTTTGTCTGGTACAACGAGTGGCATCGTAACTATTGAAGCTATCGCAAGTATGACACATACAGTTTATACCTTTAATATATAATGGTGCTCTCAAATGTCACCACCACCTCAGCTGATCATACGGTCTACTTTGAACAACCTATTCGTATACAGAATATTTCACTAATCGAGGTCACTTTTGAGAACAGTTGGTGGAACCTAGCAGATGATGCGACTTTCTGGTGGTCTACAGGGGGAGATGGTAACGCACCAGAGGTGAAAAATGAATATAGTATTGCTGCAGGGCATCATGATATGATAAACATTCAACGATACTTCAAACCCGCAATCGATGCTGGCATTTTCAAATTCGTGCAAACTCCGACGAGTAAGGATTGGACTCTAGAGGTAAATAAACAGATTCGATTCAGCAGAAATATCTGTACACTGCTGTGTCTGAAAGGCAATGAAGAGGGGCATCGTGTGACGCTCAACGTGGGTAACTACGAACTGGTGCTTCATGATATCCCAACAGTGTATGTCCACTGCGATGTGGTGGATTCTAGCTTCTCACTTCTAGATGGAAAACAATCGAAAGTCCTAGCTAGCTTAGAGATCCGAGGTGTGAAGTTTACAAAAGCAACATATGCTTCACTACTCCCACTACCCGCCCGAGCTCTAGGGTCGATGAGAAACAGCCTTCGCCTGACAATTTTCAACACCATAGACTTCCGTGGTCTACCTATTCGCTACGTATTGAAGATTGAGTAAGCTAAGGCATATAAATATGATTGCAAGCGATTCGATTCAAACAATTCCAACAGCGCCACCGATTTATCCTACACTCTCTGGAGAGAGCTTTCGACTGCAAAAGGTGTGTGACACGCTTGCTAGTATTGAAGTCCAAGAAAAACACTATGAAGGTGTGCTAAAAACGTATTCCCGTGCGTATGGAATCGTTCATGGTATATGGCCTATCTGTGATTTTATCAAGCTCGGGCTTGGCAGTTGCTCTATCTGGCTTTGGTGCCATAGTGGGTCTAACTCTTGGTGTTGTTGGAGAACTATGTGCGTTATTCTCGGACTCTACAGCTGTTGCGGCTAAAAAGCTAGGGGTCAAAGTTTCTAAGCATGAGAAAACTGTTGGCGAGATCGAAAGTTAATACGATTGGTGATCTCGTGTCGAAAGCGTGCGTGATGGAAAAGTGTCTGACTCCGAATATAATCTCATCCTCGCTGAAACAGATAAGTACGAGACTATGAGGGTTGAAATTCGCCACAAAACTTTGGTCCAGAGTGAAAAAAGTGTGGAACAAATTCGGAAAGAGCTTCGGGAAGTGATGCGAGCAAAGTTAGGCAGCCTAGTGGGTTAAAGATTGACATTTTCTATGAGTCTCGAGGCATATACTTTCACATCGAGAAACGGTAGTTAGACCATGTTTTGTATAGATGGGCTCGAAGTGGGAATGGTAAGCAAGCAACTCATCGATAAAACGTACGATTGAACTCTTATGTGTACCACATCGTTTAACGTCAATAAGAGATATACACGATTCTGAACGACGTAGCTCCTCGTAGCTTGCCCCAACAACTTTGGGAGTGGAGACCTATACGACCTTCGATTGCTGTGTTAACGACCTCGTAGACTATTTGTTGGAGATGTACTTCAGGTAGGTCGAGTTTGGCAAAAGTCGTTGCGATATGAGGAGCTATACGATCAGCATTTAAGTCGATATCGATTTCGTCGTCGGCATGTAGCGAGTGTATAAAGACGTTGCCGCGATAGATACGCTGGTTGTTGAGTTGCATGAAATTAGCAACCTCGCTTTAAGAGCGAACGAACCCACATTGTATGCATGCATGGTAAAGTAGAGCAGCCAAAATAGTTATCTTAGCGTGACTACGCTTGACACATACTTTCTTCGATTGGATGAATGCATCGGCTACGATTGCTAATAAATTTGTGGGAAACGAGAGGTTGTGGTTTTGTTTATAAGCAGCGTTGTATGCCTGTAGTTCTCCAATAGCTGTGCGTCGTTGAAATTCTTGGTTATCCGTTGGGCTCGTACGATCGAGATCGCGTTGATGTCGAAAGCTATCCGGACCTACTATACGCAACCGAGTAGCAACGTCGATCGTTTCTTCGCTTAATTCAGCCTCGGAAACAAGGCCACAGGTGGAACATATGAATTCAGTTCCTAGCAATTTCATTGGACATAGACATTCGGAGCACGTTTCCGGGGGATTGATATATGGTCGTGGAATAAGAGGATTACTATCAAACATATATAGACTACCACCAAGCAAGCCAAGAGGATCATCCATACTAGTGGTGTATACTATAGGTCTATCTATTCTCTAACATAAGAAAAAAAGGAAAAGAGACATGATGCCGGTTTCTCTTTCTTCTTTTTTCTTTTTTCATATCGCGATTTCTAATTATCTAGAAATACCCTATGGTTCTCCAATTCCGCCAACACATTTGCAAAGCAATCCTTAGTGCGGCGTCTCGTCTCGCGGTATTTCGTCTCGCGAATGAGACGGCGCTGTGGTGCACCACACTTCGTACAAAGTCCGTAACTAGTACGACAACCACGACCACACTTCGAACATGGGACGAATAAGGTGCTTCCTCTTTGTATCTGGAAGTTGTGCTGAGCACAGTACTCTGATATCTTAAAACACTTCCTTACACATTTCGTGTCCTTCCCTCGCATCAACCAACTACAAGTTATTATCTTATCCGCCATCGTTTGATATATACCTTATAATAGCCTTTCTCTAATTGCTGTTTGAACGGGACAACAAATGGGTCACGCGATATGTGTGTTTATCGTACCTAATTACAACATCTGTGGTACCCCGAAGATAATAAGTTGGGATTTGGTACAATAGACGGTCGACAAAGTCCAAAAAAGACGTTGGGGGAGGGGGTCATAAAACGTGACTTGCAACAAAAAACGAGGGTGTTGGCCCAGAACCGGCACTTTATATACTACTCAAGGATTAATAACATTTTATTTGTAAATTCGATGTTAATGCCTTATATTTTGACGTGTTTTTGGGGGTTGGGCGCTGGTCCTCAGTTTAAAAATAATTGGGGTACCTGTGTCCTGTGACGTCACACCTAGAACACTTTCCGATCCAAGATGGCCGATTCGTCCAGCTCTGATATAGTGACGGTGAATCTTCTCCATCTTCAGACTGTTCTAGTAGTTGTTTTTCGTGGACAGTTTTAAAGAATCCTGAGCTCTGATGACCAAGGACTTGTACAATGATGATATTACTAGCTAGTGAGGCCTGAGCCTGAGGTCTAGCGAGGGTATGCTTACAAACCTTGTTTATGTTAACATCAATCTTATTCTTTGCTGGTTACAAGGCTATAACATATTTTTGTGTTTACTCCTAAATTATGTCTGAATATTTCTAACATTCTGACACTTCAACTATCACTGTACAGGTTCATCGTTATAATAGTACTTTGTGAAGACTGTTAAATACATTATGAGAAGTCAACTTTACTTGTATTGTCACTGTTGATTCATGGAAATCATCACTTTCAGCTCATGATTTTACAATAACTTTGGTTTTGTATCTTTCTCGTAATATTTGTGTCTTTCCCTCCTCCGAGCAGTTGTTGTTTCTCAAAAACACTCCTTATAATAAGTCTTTATTAGTAAATACTCAAGGCAACAGACATGTGAGTCTACAAAAATGCATGGTCTTTTCCTCTTTTGAGCGGGGAGTAGTTTGTAAAGAGGGTGGCATGGATTGACAATAATTTTCTTCCCAAGTTAAAGGTCGATCCCTTTCTTTAATTATATCAGTAACTGGTTCATATCTTGCTGTATAGCCGAAACTAAACATTGGCTCTTCTACAAAATTTGTCAATGTGACTTAACTTATTTGTCCTCATAGGCACAGGCCCATATATCGATAGCATAATATGAACCTTATTGTCCAGATAGACCATGACATTAACTAATGTGGATAATACACACACCAAAATCTATTTCAGATACTAGCCTCCAGATATTTTTTTTTTCAGGTTGACCACTGTATACGGTATATTATATACTGTATTACATGTTGTAAAAGTCTTAACTTCCCAAGTTCTTGCCCTTTGAGTTCTTTATCCAGGGTCATATAGCTAAACTTTAACAAGTTGTATGCAAAGTCGTCAACGTGTTTCATTTTATTTGATCACTGTGAATTACGGCCAAAAAAAATGGGGGGGAAGGGGGGAAGGCATACATGTACTCCCCAGAAAACATTGAGATCTGGAGGCCACAAATTTCTATTTCCAGCATTCTCCATGATACATTTCACAATGAAATAGCAATGCAGTCAACATTATTTTTTGGTTAGATTTCAAGTGTACACATGTGCATACATTTGATATCAATTGAAGAACAGTTAAAGTGATACTATGATCAAGATACACTATGGCCTTTCTCGTCACATTTTGAATTAAGTGAAAGTACTAAATATATACCCTGCCAAATATTATGTCGAAAGTCCAACTATTTTGACCATAATTCCCATTTCTGATCAGCCACCATTACTTTAAAGTGTATATAAGGTCAGAAACGTTTTTTTTTTATTTGGTATCTATGAATGGTCTAGGTATGAATTTAAAATAATAATTTCAACGACGTCATCTTCACCCTGTTATGCGGCTTTAAAGTCCGCAAAGTTACCACACCCTATTCACTTGACCGAGTTTTTGGAGTCTGGTACCTAGTGACGTAAATTTGGGAAGCGATAGGAGAACTGTTTGGACTACGCGCGTCTGACTGGTTGTACAGCAAGCTTTGTTTAATAGTCAAACGTTGACTTTTTGAAGAAAACTACATCCACTTTTAGAAAGACTTTATAAGGATAATGGCTTGTCTAAATTACGAGAGTGACCGATACTCAGAGAGTGATGAAAGTAGTTATTTGTCAGAAATGGAAGACGAACAACACTCGGCATCGGATTCTGAATTGCTCCCAGCTGAAGCTGAATGACCGTATTCTGACGAACCGATTGCTGACGAACAGTGGTTAGAAGAAAAAAAACAGGAGATGGAAAGAATCGAGGAACACACGAGAGGTTTACAAAATCGGCTTGATGGAGTCGTAGCAATTGGCATGTGGTATGTTTTACGATATAAATTTCTAGTTTGTTTACGTGCGCGCGTTTGCGACTTTGCCTTAATTTTGACAAGTAGCGAGCTTCAGAAGACTTCAAAATCGATGAATACTTTAAGAAGATACCATTTCAAACAAATGCTATTAATAGCTTATTTCCATGTCCTTGACATTGTTTGAGTTTGGCAGAGTTGGAAGTTCCATTTTCTTGTTTGCTAGTTTCCACTAAACTGGATCCCTGTAAACTACCTAAAATTCGTACTCCAATCTGACCTCAACAGGTGCCGATGTGGTAATTGTCGAGTAGATCGTCTACAAAATGCTCAAGAGTGACAGTGTTGCCATGAACTAGAGCGATGTAAAGAATACTTAGAAAGTGAGCTAGTGATCCAAGAAGTCGAAAGGCCACCCATTTGTATAACTCTGCATCCAGGATTTAATGCTGTATGCCTAAATCGCTGGTCCTTGCGCTCATCAGCGGCCAACTACAAAACTATGGATGGAAGCAAATATCGACAAACTGGCTCAGAAGATCAGTAAGTGAGGTTTTCGATTACTAAATTATACCTCATGATAATTCTGACAGAGGTTTCGCATCTTTTCTTGCCTGGTCTTTTTCCTGTTTAGCACAACAAAAACAGACAGGGAGAAGGCCAAGAAAAGCAGTATATAACTTCATTAATAATATTGATCTATAAAACATCCTTTTGGTTCCTCTCTATATTCAGGTTCCTTCGTGCCACAGCATATAGATAATTTACCCAGCTGGTTCATGGATACCTGGGTCAAAAGAGAATTCCATGCCAATGCCTTCTTGTGCGTCTAATAGTATTAGGAAAGAGCTCTCTGGAGATAACAACTTCACTGGATATGAGGTCAATAATTGAAACTGATATGTATTACCAGAAACGGATCCCCAGAAACACATAAGGAAGTTGAAATGTGTAACCATGTGTAAACCCATCAGGAAAAAAAACATTTCCTGACCAGAAAACAATTTTCACTGACCATAATAAGACTGGTCGGCATTCCCTCGTTCAAAAAATGTCATTATTAAAACCTGCAACCTCTCCTCACAGACACTTTGAAGCATGAGGGGACCTCGTGGCAACTTTAAATTTAATTTCCAGACTTTGACAAGACATTTAGAATTGCAAAATTCCCCAACTTTTCCCTGACCTGTGGCAACCCTGGTAACGACGACCGCATGATCTGGATTATTCAGCAAATAAAAATGGCATGATCGTTACACATTTCAATTCTGGTATTACCACATATTGCATATATATAACACTTACTGACTAAGTACGAGGTCCATACCATACGTTATGGACACTTTTTCCCCTGCCTTTTTTTGACCCAATTAAGGGTGGAATGTGCAGGCCATAAAAAGGAGGGAGCCAACATGGACCGATAACTGATGGTGTACGCATAATTATTATATAGCATTTTCAATTTCTTTGAGTCCAAAATTGGTCCATACAGGAAGTTATGAACCACAAATTGACCAATCTTAGCTCACAAAATTACTTAGCTGTATAATAAATTGTTTATATGCATTGCACATTCCAGGACTCGACACAAACAGTGGAAATTAAATGTTCAGCGCTAGCTGGAAAATAAAGTTTGGTTAGGAAAGTGTATTTTCTTTAAAAAAAAATTGTTACCAGAGTGGCCAGTGGCAGACAAAAGTGTCCAGCCCTGGATTCAATAACACATCATGATCAATAAATTAATCTCACAACAATCATTCAACTGCTGTACGTGTGCACATCCTTTTATTGCAGAACCAGTTCCATCATGTAGCCCATGCATATATTTTTCTATTTCTACCTTCGTATAATTCATAATCATGTACCTTAAGTGTAATTGCTCGTAAGTGAATAGAAAAAATGTAAAACATGTTTAAAAACACCTGAAATTTATTCTTAGAAATAGCAAGTATAGCACACGTGTTGGTATTCAATTAATTCATTTGAACAGTGACGTTTTACATTTCTAAGGGAGAGTAACAGGTTGGAAAACAGTGGATTATGTTATTCCATCTTTCTTCTTGTTAATTTTTCATACCCTGAAAAATAATGACTGGTCCCTACAAGCAACGAAAAAATATATATATTTGGTCAAATTATTTGTTGCTGCAAGATCATGGCTCCTGATTCGCTTTGTTTTTGGGACAATCTCCGACTTTACTGTGCCCTTTCATTGGTTTATTGCATTGTGAACAATGAGGGTGAGCCTTCTTTCTTTTGGATGAGCGTCTCTCACTGGTATTGGCCTCTTGTGCAAGCACCTCCGACACTGTCAAACGGCAATATAAAATAACTGTGAGGGTGAAGTCACTGTAAATAGTATAATTCTTTGTTTAGACCATTTTACTGTTACTAATAAAAAATATTGATGTGCATTATACATGTATGTAGTTTTGTCAGTAGAAGCTGGCAATCAGCAAATTCTGCTGGCTGTCATGTTAAAAGTAGTTGTTTATTTTCCCCAAATTTTCCATTTGACATTTTAACCTACTCTACAACTGACTGTGAAACACTGTTTGAACTTCTACTGACAACCCTGCTTGTACACTTGTAAGCTAACAGCAATGAGAACTTTATTATTCATGTCAGTTTTGTTATTATTATTTATTATTAATAATTATTATTATATCAAACTACTTACAAGGTAGTGTTGGTGGGATATTTTCAACTGTCATGTTTGTCTTTTCCGCTGTTTTTGTAAAGCCATCTCTTTGGTTTCTTTTTGAAGCATCGTGTTCATCGGAGGAAGTGACATTTCTATCAGCTCTTTAGCAGCATCCATCAATGCATTTTCTTGTTCGCTAGCCTCAAGGAATGTGTTAAAAATCTCTTCGACATAATCTATTAAAAAGGAATATAAAGAAAAAACCATGCAAAAAAGATACTTAAACAATAATTTGTTTGAATAACACAATTTACTATGCAGATGTAGGTACATACAAACAGAAAATATTGAAGATAAATTATCGTGAACCCATGTATGGTGGCCTTCCTTAATGTTTTCAGGACCTACTATCTAAAACGTAGCTGCTTCTCTATTTTGTATAATATTTGGGTGCATTCAACTGATTTTTCCTAACAAGAATACACAGAATGACTACTTTTTGACAGTGACTCGGTTCCAGTCGCCTTTTCGACTCCAAAATGGCCAATTCCCTGTATTATCAGTCTGGAATATGGTCAATCAAATGCACCCATAGATTCTTCATGATGTCTTACCAAAGTTAGGCTTTATCCTCACATCTCTCACAGATGCTTCCCCATTCTTGAACTTTGGGTATATGAACCTCACTTGGTTGGATCCATCGTCTTTCTTTTTCACTTCCCTCACAAGATTGTAATTAAAGTGGATGATAGCTATAATATGCCTAGGAAATGTATAACCAGTAATAATCATTATTTTCAATAGTAATAAGAGCTTGTGATACTATAAACTATGAAATATAATAATGTACTTGCAATTATATAATGCAAATTAGATGGATTATATTACTTGTTTTATGCAAATTATATGGCAGCCACCAATAAACAGGGCCCAGTTGTTCGAAGCAAGGGTAAGCTCTACCTTGGGATTATATATTCATTAAACCCAAAGATAAACTGTACAGATTACAATTACATATTTGGTGCTATCCTAGGGATACAGTTACCCTTGCTTCAAACAACAGAGCTTTGATGTATATGATGACAATTCATCATGTTACTAGCTACAGTATTTTGTACATAAAACAAACCTGCAAAACATTCCTGAAAGGGAGAAGGCAATCATTTTTGGACTAATATTATTGAGCAGGGAATGAAATTCCTCAAGACTGCCTTGCTAGTACAATATATATACAGTCAGCAATTTTACGTCAGAGTTATTGATTTAAGACAATATATTTATGAAACTGCTGGGTGCTAAAAACTAACGAACTGAAGACTGGGTTTTGTGCCGAGTTAAAATGTAGTTTTGGAAATATTTTTTTTCAAATATTACATGGCAATTGAAGGGGTCTGTGGAAGAACAATATAAGTGACTTTTCATCAAGTTCTAAATTCTCCCTTAAAAGCAAAGAATGTAAAGGATAATTTGGAATTTGATCAATAGTTACTAATGTCTTACTCTGTTCTTGCACAGAATCCTTCATTTAGAAAAATCTCCTCTTGACGTACCTGTACAAGAGCGAAATGAATGATAAGTGATAGACTGCAACAGAAGTCTGTGTATGCTCCATGATGTCATGTCTTCCATCTCCCGATACAGTGAGTGGCTTTCCAATGGCTTTTACTCTCTCTAGCATTTTGCTGTGGTACTTCTTCCAGTGTATAAGGATTGTGGGAAATAACTTTGCCTAAATAAAATAAGCATGACATTTTTAATCAATAACAGGGTATAATTTTACAGTGATTATTTATGTCTCAGATCATATGAATTTATCTCCAATATATTGTCTGTTTCAGAGAGCTTCACTCTCGGGAACTGTTCTCTTTCCCAAACAGATGTCTGCGGACGAAATAGCAGGGCACAATGTTATTTCGATGTCAGAAATAGGTTATTGTTATTATATACCACAAAAGTGAATATAATTATTTTATTTTCTGACAAATGTACAAAACATTGCACGAGATGATTGCTGCTTCGCTTGGAGGTGAACAGTAAAGGATAATCACCCCAGAGTAGCCAATCAGAGTATGCAAAAAGCACTATTCACTTGTGTGGTATATACTAAATAAGTCACAATAATTTATTATTTTGTTTCATAGGCTGCTGTTTCTGGCAAGGATTTTATAACATTAATCCAATCAATCAATGTCTTAGTATTCATACATGTACTTGATCACTTACACGCTGATGATCGAAGAAAGTAACCAGTGTAGCACAGGCCAATCCCATGTTAGCAAAGCCTTGAAACTCTTTGCTTTCTGAACCTCCAGCTAGCAATATACCAAAGCAAAGAAGGAAATTGACAGCAGGATTTTTTGTTCCAGACATGTTTGGTTGGCTCCTCCAGACATTTTTTTTCTGTAGACACTTGGGATTGTGGCATGTCGTTGTTATGGAAACCATGGTACCCACTTCACAAGCCTGCACTAGTGGATTCTCAGCCTTGCAAGTGTGACAAAAAGTAAACAGCAACATCAACTTAGACAGAAACACTATGTGTTTGGCCTCACAAGCGATCCCATGTTAAAGTATCATTCTGTTTGTGACATCATCTACTTAACACGTGATCATCATAAATTACATGATATAGCAGCAAGACAAGTTCAGTAGACATTCCTAATGTAAAGCTTACACTTCTCTATAGTAAAGAAGAGGTTTAGAATTGAGTGATGTCATCCAATTAACCAAATGACGTAAGACAACTTTATTTGGACCTTTTAAATTATAATACAATTCCATACCTGACCATTCCCTTTCCGTTTACCCCTCCCCTAGGGTATACATGGGGCATTTGAGAACTCCGTCTGTCCCAGGGGTGGGACAATTTCAAGCAAAAAATGTTGGAGCTGTGGAACCTGTCGAAAGAAGCCAAGATAGTGACTCTTACATCTGCATTAATAAAAGTTTGCAGTGGTTCCAAAGCGCCATGATGGAGCATTTGCATTGCTAATTAGCAGACCCCACTGTGGGGCATTTGCAATGCTCGGTTAAAAAAATGTCAAATGCCCCCAAAATGCTTTTTTTAGGCGGAGGGTGTGGGGAGGAAGATTTATTGATAGAGTGGACGACACAAACTCAAACCATCTGAAATTCAGACTAAATAGAGATGAAAAGTCTTCTTGAAGGCAGACCTAGGTATGGGTACAACTGCTACGTTGATCAGGAGAAGTGACGGATAACTTGTCTTCAGTTACAGTTTGAATAGTAAGCACTGCTGTCTGAAATATAACAATACTGAATTATTAATGCCGATATTTCGGTTAAAACACTTCACTTGCCTTGGAAACTTTTTGTAAAATAGTCAATACTGTTATTTATATTACTATAAATAATTTCACATTCGAAGTACACAATGTAGACTCAGGAGACATTGATTTTAGTAACGATCTTGAATACTTCAGCATACTTCAATTCGAAGAGGCAACGGAAGCGTAGTGTCTTCACAATAATACAATACAATACTTTATTTAACCACGTGTCACCTAGGAGCTTATACAACTCGTTTAAACATGAACGTGAACAAAAGATGGGCAAATGAAAATACATACAAACTTATAATTTAAAAAAAAAGTTTAGATACACTTGATGTTTAAGAGTATTAAACAGTCTTAAAATATTACTGAAAATTCGCTTCATCGGAAAAAATGTTTATCCACATACTACATAAGGACTATAAGTGTAAACTTACTTCTTTATAGACATGCTTGCTTTGAATCGTCCCATGGTTCAGTGAGAAACAGTCATCTACAAATTACAGTCATCTACAAATCACATGACATCGTACATTGACGAGCGAGGGAGGAACTTGAAGGCCACTCTTACAATTGACAGTCAGTAAAACTGCAGTTCATGGCCACACAGCTACGAGATATTCTTTTTTTTCAGCATGAAACCACGATTACTTGCTTTCCTTGTATAGCTTTGTGATGGTCGACTTATCGGTGTGACGTTACAGCCTCGTTTTGATGTTTAACACCAAGTATTTTTTTCGCAAATGGTAAGGGTTTTTTGTGGCCACCAACAATGAAAAGATGCAGTTTTTTTCAATAAAAATCACTTTATTGATAAATAAACTTTAATACTGTGCAATATAAAAAAGATCCAAACAAAATATCACTTCCACTTTAACAATTATTCACTGAAGTCGAAGTGACTTCGTCTCGGTAAATATTCACCAATAGTCACTGAGACTGAAGTAAATAATTGTTTTAGTATAATTTCATCAGTGAATATCAGAAATTAAAACTAGACAATATAATAATAATGGTATGTAATCAACTAAAGTCGATTGAGGTATGCTAACCGCCGTGGAAAGCGAGTAGCAGCTGACGTTTCTGACGAAGGGCTAGCGCTCGAAACGTCAGCTGCTACTCGCTTTCCACGGCGGTTAGCATACCTCAATCGACTTTAGTTGATTACATACCATTGTTTATCTTCCCCGCCGACGCAGACCAAAACTAGTTTTTACAGGAACTAGTTGCCTACAATATAATAATAGCCTGACTTCCGACCCTTTTATAAGTTTTACAAGCGCTGATCACAAGTTTGGAGCTAGGTGTATAAACAACAGTTTTTTAACCAAGTGATGTCAGACATCATAGCAAGAAAAAACATGTACAGGGCCGGACGGCTTTTTCCGGCCATTTCATGTCATACACGTCCGGCCTTCGTTACGTGACTTTCGTAAATGGTTTTGAAAGGAAAGCACGCACGTGGCCATACAGTCATATGATAAATATGATTATGTACTAACCTTGCATTGCTTGCATAATTTTTCCCATGGGCCCTTAGGACTGCAAGAGCATTGTGGCGGATAAGTTAGACACATCCCATGGATTGAAGAACCCGTCCATTAGCTTTTTAACCGTAAAACATTACCCTTTCCCCTTGCACTTTCTTATGATCGTCAGTAGCTGCATTTCATTTACAAAAAATCCTGAATTTTACCAGTTTATAATCTACAATCACAAAAGAAATGGTCTTAAGTATTTTGCCAGTTTATCACCTACAATCACAAACAAAATTGGTCTGAGATGTAATTAGTTGAGAGAGTTGAATGTGTTTGTATACTATAAATGTACATACAACTGAGAGTCATGTAATTGGTTTGATGAAGCAGAAGATACATGTACATATGTATCAAAAAGTTAAACACTTCTTTCAATAACGAGCAGACGTTTTTTTCCATTTCTGTACCTTTAAAGTTGTCTTTATTACTTTATTAGTTAAAATTAGGCGAAATTAGCAAATGTCTGTTCCATGAATACATAATATATCTATTAAAATATTTCTACTTCATCCGGCGGAAAAAAAACACTGCACGGTGACGTCGAGGCCAATCGGGCTTACCGCAGCGGCCTGCAAATTGAAGCTTCATGATAGGTAAGGCCACTTTTCCGAAAGGACCAATATTTGGACCAACAGGAAGGCATGCAGGGTTTAACTAATAATGTCGATCAAAAATATAGTTTAAAGAAAACTTTTTGAATTAAAATTGTTCCGATCACACTGACAAACCACATATGATGGCTATATTGAAGGACCTGGAAATTGTAACTGATTGTCATGGATGACAATGCCCGATCCGCTGTTCCATTTTCGTAACCAATTTGTTGAAATTGGACTAATAAGCTTTAATGCTGAGTTTAGAATGAACATTGAGCAATTAAACTCTGCACTTTCGATATCCAACAATGTGTTTAATTGCATGATGGCCAAATAAACCTCTACTTTTGGTTCCCACAGGCTAAAAAAGGAAATATTAACCTTTGTTAATCGCTCCTCTAATTATATCACCTATTTTTATCAAGTCATATAAATGTACGATGTGACTTACATTGTTGTTAGCAGGACCGCCGGTTTGCTGGAAAAAAATGCATTAAACTATAAAATAATGTTCTAAAATAACAGGGAAAGCGATATCGGACCCAGTGAGTAGAATTTCCTTTTAAAACTTACATAATTTATCTTGTTTATAAATAAACCCTTCTTGGGCCTATAATCGTCGCGTTCTGCAACTGCCTTAGTGGTATCTTGATCACCGCTACTGCAGGGTATGGGTAAACACTTATAAACACTTACTGAGGGTATATATTCAGATAGAATATGACTTGACGAACGCTGCTCTGCTGCATATTTTCTTTTTTTCTCTTGTTCGATTATGGCTATAACATAAAAACAAAATATTGAAGTTATTATGTTACTGTTGACTCGATCTATAGTGTTTGTTTGTTTACTTACTTCCTGTGCCTTTAATGTTAACTGACAAACCTGTAGCAAATTAAGCCAGCTGTTGTAAGGGCGCGATTTAGCGACCCGTAAGGAACACACCCACTACCAGGAATGTGAATAACAAAATACCAAAACGTATGTTTTAGCGCGTAAAAGAGGAAACTGCCACCCCCGTAAATTATCTCGAACGTGCTCGCACAAGTTAAACATAAAACCTGCTACAACACATGTTTCAACCATCCGTTCGAACACCCTTTGGTTTGTAGATTACTGACCACATTTCATTTAGTGGTATACCCGTCAGTTGTTTGGTATTTCTACGATTATCGTCCGGTCGCAAACAGCACATAGCAATGACCATAAATATAGCACATCTTGTAACAGAAAGAGACAGAGAGGGACAACTCGTAACAGAAAGTACTGAGTGAAGTTGTAACAGTCTAAACCGGTACCTCCCCGCAGACAAATGGATTAAAGTTAACTTCGTTACCGAGTCGACGTCTAACTCGTACCAACTCCGTAACAGACTGGTGGAGAACAGAGGTAGGACAGAAATGTTGTTTAAATTGGGAACTAGGGGAGCCCAGCCAGCTCGTATTTCATATAAAACAAACGTAGCGTAAGAATGTTTTAAAATTAGTAGAGATTCTGGTATGTATATTTAGTTCGTTAGAATGTTTATGTATACTAAAATAGTAGTTTAATGACCAGCTTTAGCTAATTTTGGAACTTAGATGGACTCGCCTCCACAAACTTTGCCAATCTGTTGACCAGGGGAAAACTAGAACTTCTATCTAAGGCCCAGGGCACAGCGAAAGAGGAGATTTTTCAAAAGCATACAGATTCGGTCCTTAATCCTAACACTAACACCGCGTTGGCAACTAACATTCACATGGCTGAATACAAAGAATTCGCGGAGCAGGTTATCAAGGAAATAACGAATAAGCGAAACTAACCGATGAAAAGCTTAAAAAAAATATCGCGGCATTAACAAAACAATTTGAAGAAAACACGGACTGTCTCGGCGCCAAAGGCAGCATAAAGTTTCCAAAATTTAGTGGAGAAGGCGACGAAAATGTCAATGAATTTATAAGAGATTTCATAAGAACAGCAGAGTGTTTCAATTACTCGCCAGAAAAGAGAGCCCAAGCACTTCCCCTTTATGTATCAGGACATGCGAGAGTGTGGTACAACAATGTACCAGAGGGAGAAACGAAAAATCTAACCAAGTTAACGGACGCACTAAAAAGCCAGTTTGATTCAAATGCAACTAAATGGCTACTCCGCCAAAAGTTAAACGACCGGGAACAAACAAAAGGGGAATTAGTATACGTAGCAAATTACTGTTCAGATATTCGGAGATTATGCCAGCGCATACATTTTCCAGAAGAGGAGAGTGTAAATTATTTGCTCAAGGGTTGAGGCCAGAACTCAAAAACTATGTTGTCCTTGAACAACCAAAAATAGTGACCGCAGCGGAACATTTTGGAAAAATGAAAGAGGCTCTGCCAGACACTCAACTCCAGATTAGCGAGGAAATAGTAAATGCGCTTAAGCTCATCACAGATAAGGATCGACAACCATCAGTTGCTGCGTTGCTGGTAAGATTTATCTGCGTAGAGACCAGCACAGTCATGTTATACATATCAAGAATAGCGATGACATTATCAAAATGCGTTCAAGCTAAGTACAATTAACATGTATAGTTAAATTAACTATGTCTAGACTATTAGCTACTGACTCAAGTATAGATTGCTCTATTTGTTTGGGCAGTTCTCTTGATATATCTGAAATCTCAGATAGAATAACCGAGTTTAGTAATTTGCCTTGGCTTAATATAACTTCCCCTGTTTCAAATATTCCCCATTTGACCGATTTAGATGTTGACTTGAATATGCCCCTAGATCAAAATTTTAGATATTATACCACCCATGACTTTCACAGTGACTCTGATATTAATGAATGCTCATCAGATCCTAAATCATTCTCGGCTTTAAATTGTAACATTAGAAGTTTAGCAGCTAACCATGATAATTTGCTGCATATGCTTTCTGATTTAAACTTCTCATTTTCATTAATTGGACTTACTGAAACTAAATTTAGAGTTGATAAGAATATATTGTTAAATGTCAACATACCAGGATATAATTTAATCTCTCAACCCAGTCTTTCAAATGCAGGGGGGGTTGGTTTTTATGTTAAAAATAATTTGAATCTTACTATTCGGTCAGAATTGACAACCTCTAATATGGATTTTGAAACTCTTTGGATAGAAACCCAGTTTGTTGGCCAACCTAATATAATATGCGGAGTTATATATAGACATCCTAATGGAAACTTAGAAAATTTTATAGATTATATTAATTTAACCATAGAAAAAATCCACCAGGAAAATAAACTCTGCTTATTTATGGGGGACATGAACATAGACCTGATGAAAATTGAATCACATCCTGCCTCTGAAAATTTCCTCAACTCTCTTGGTTCTTTCTTTTTCCAACCTCAAATCTTACAGCCAACTAGAATTACTGATCACTCTTCTACACTAATTGATAACATTTTCTTTAATTCTATTGAACATTTTATTATCAGTGGTAACTTGGTATACGATTTGACAGATCATTTACCCAATTTTGTAATTATTAATAAGTTTTCCTCTCTTCCACCTAATGTTAAAATATATAAAAGAGATTTTTCAAAATTGAATGAGGATACATTAACCAATGAAATTCAATCCATCAATTGGGAAACAGTATTTACATCCACAGTTGATCCTTCTTGCATGTTTGATTTATTTTATTCTAGAATATCAGACATAATAGACAAGCATATTCCTGTTAAACAGCTCTCTAAAAGAGAAGTTAAACTCCGGTCAAAATCATGGATAACTCCTGCAATTAAAAGATCAATATGTGTTAAGAATAAACTATATAAGAAATTTCTAAAAACAAAATCATCTTACTGTCATTGTAAATTTAAATATTATAGAAACAAACTGAATCACCTTTTGAAAATCAGCAAAAGGCAGTATTACAATCACTATTTTTTGGAAAATATCAATGATAGTAAGAGAATCTGGAATGGAATCAAACAAATTATTCACTTCAAACCAAAAGCCAGTCAGAAAATTTATAAAATTGTTGAAGATAATCTTGAGATGACTGATCCATTAATGATTGCTAATGCATTTAATAACTATTTTTCTAATGTAGGCAAAAATTTAGCTAGTCTAATACCAGATTTTCAAAAATCGCCCATGGACTATTTAAAGTCCCCATCGTGTAACAGCTTTTGTATTTTTCCCACTACTGCCTCTGAAATTGAAACAGAAATCTCCAATCTCAAAACTGGCAAAGCTAATGGTCCTTTTAGTATTCCAATTAATATCTTAAAAATTCTAAAAACAGTAATCTCTAAGCCCTTAGAAACTTTATTTAATGCTTCTTTTTCAGCAGGTATAGTCCCAAGCAATTTCAAATTATCAAATGTAATACCTGTGTACAAAAAAGATTCACAAACTTGCCTCTCAAATTACCGCCCAATCTCTCTTCTTTCTGTTTTTAATAAACTCTTAGAGAAGCTAATGTGTAACAGATTGCTGGACTTCCTTGAAAAGAAAAAAAATGTTTTTTGATAAACAATTTGGCTTTCGAGCCAAACATTCCACTGACCATGCAATTCTTAGCATTATCGATAAAATTCAAAGAGCAATTGATGAACGTGATTTTTCATGTGGAATATTTCTAGACTTTAGTAAAGCATTCGATACCGTAAATCATACAATATTAATAAAAAAAACTTGAATATTATGGTATTAGGGGTATCGCTAAAAACTGGTTTGTATCATACCTCAGTAACCGCCAGCAAACTGTAACCATAAATAATACAACCTCAAATCCAACTGATGTTTCATGCGGTGTTCCCCAGCGGTCTGTCCTTGGACCACTACTATTCTTGCTCTACATTAATGACTTTCATCTGTGTTCTGACCTCTTTGATTTCCACCTATTTGCTGATGATGCTAATTTATTTTATCGACACAAAAATCTTTCTACTTTGCAAACCAATATCAATATCGAGCTAAACAACATTCATGTCTGGCTGTGTGCAAATAAGTTGTCACTTAATGTAGAAAAATCTAATTTTGTAATTTTTCACCCACCCCAAAAGAAAATAACCTACAATGTTGAACTTTTTATAAATGATAAGCCTCTTCGACAAGACACATGCATAAAATACCTTGGAATTCACATTGACTCTAATTTAAGCTGGAAACCTCAACTTGACTACATTACTAAAAAAATAAAGAGAAGCATAGGTATTTTGTCTAAAATACGATACTATGTTGACATTTCAATTCTTATCAACCTCTATTATGCATTGATTTACCCATTTTTAATATATGGTATAATTATTTGGGGTAGCACATACCCAACTACTCTCCAACCTCTTTATATTTTGCAAAAAAAAGCCATGCGCATCATAACATTTTCAAAATTTGATGAGCCTTCAAGCCCTCTATTTAAGAAATTGAATATTATTAAGTTATCTGATCTTGCTTCAATCCATATCTCAGTATTTATGTTTAAATTCCACAATCAGCTTTTGCCTTCAGTCTTTAATTTTCTATTTACTCCTGTCAATGAAATTCATAATTATAACACACGATCTGCAGCAAAACAGTCCTATTATCTACCAAGAGCTAGAACAAACTACGGCCAATTTAATATTAGATTTCAGGGACCAAAAAATTGGAATTCAATTGAAGAACAAATAAAATTATTAACCTCACTGAGACAATTTAAAACAAGATTAAAAAACATTTTTTTATGTAAATACTGACCCTGCCTATTTCTCAAGATAATATGACTGTTTTCTCTTTTCTCCTTTCTCTTTTCCTTTTATACAAAATCAATTAAACTAAGTAAATACATTACTTCAATTGTGCGTTAAAATAGAATATTAGGGTTTTTATTTTATTTGTGCCTAAGTTTGTGTGTTTTGTGCCTGTGTGTGAATTGTACCCGACCTAATAATGTAATTTTCTTACTTGAAATCTGGCTTCCAGGCATTTTTAGCTTTTAAGTTATTTCTGGAAGCCAGTACCCTATATTATTTTCAACTTCCTTATGTTTATATTTCTCTATTGTAATTTTAAAGGGTACAATAAAGATGTTGTTGTTGTTTACTTAAAAATAGCTCATTACAATCCAACAGGCATGATAGCAATAGACACGCAACTTCTTCAATAGCACTAGATCGGGCATGTATACAGAGTAGTAGTATTCGCGAATACCAAAGGAGGGATCCAGACCTCAGAGATCTGATCGAATACCTAGACTGGGCCGAAGTACCTAACGATTCCGCAAAGGCGCGTATAATTTTGTTGGCCGAAGATGTTTTCTATCTAAACGAAGAACATTTGATTTATCATGTTAACAGTTCGGAAAAACGAGGGGGAAAGGGACTCACAGCCCAACTAGTGATCCCGGCCGCACTAAAACATGAGGTGTTAGTAAACGCACATGATGATATCTCCGGATGTCATTTTGGACTCTATAAGACCTATGACAAGCTACGAGATCGCTATTACTGGAGTGGAATGTATGCCGATGTACGTCACTGGATTAGAACTTGTATAGACTGCGCAACGCGTAAGGCACCACAAAACAAGCACAAAGCCCCGTTACTGCCAATTCCTGTCGAGGGCGCGTTCGATCGACTGGCGGTGGATTTTTTAGGGCCGTTTCCAGCGTCAAACTCCGGAAATCGATACATAGTTGTGTTTAGTGACTACCTAACCCGCTGGCCAGAAGCCTTTGCGGTGAAAACCATAGAATCACACGTAATCGCACGATTACTAATAGATGAGATCATTTTCCGGCACAGTGCTCCTAGAACCTTGTTATCTGACAGAGGGTCTAATTTTATGTCCGCCTTAATAGCAGAGGTGTGTAAAATGTTTCGTATTCGGAAACTTAACACGACAGCATACCACCCACAGACCGACGGTCGGGGTGAAAAATTAAACTCGACACTACTTCAATCCTTGTCTATGTATGTTAGTATGAACCAGAAAGACTGGGATATATTTCTTCCGGGAACTCTATTTGCTTACCTCACATCTGCCTCATAAACCACAGGGGATTCACCGTTTTATTTGTTGTATGGGCGCGAACCGCGACTTCCCATGGATACTAGGTTGCTTGCTGAAACAGAGGTATCTACTTCTATTGTGGAACATAGGAGTAGGATCGTGAAACAAATCGAAGTGAGTCAGAAAATTGCCAGGGAAAATACTCAGAGAGCGCAGCAGAAAATGAAAGCAAATTACGATAGAACAACGAACGAACCAAACTTTTCACTAGGACAAAGGGTTTGGGTCTACACCCCAAAAACAAAGAAAGGCTTATCAAATAAACTGCTTCACAATTGGCACGGCCCGTACAGAATAACGAAATGCCTGGGTGCAGTCAATTTTTCGCTTAGAAATTTCGATAATAAGCAGGTTAGCACCGTAGTTCACGCGGCGAATCAGGAATGAAACCTTATTACAATCCCGATGACAGACATCTTGACCCGCCAGGGCAACAAGAGTTGTTAACTCCAGATATCGATATTACTGAGTTGCCTAGCGACAGTCTTAGAGAAAACGCGGAAATTACGGTATCAGCTCAACAAGTAGATCAAAATAATGTACTAACACCGCAGGCCGATACGCAAAAGATTGTCACATCGACTCCTAAGCCACACCAGGTCGATATCAGGCGGAAAACCGCAGTACTTAGTTGAGTGGGTCGGTTACCCAATCTCAGAATGCACTTGGGAGCCACGAGAAAACATTCTCGATCAGAGACTCTTAGATAATTTTCACAACAAAGCCACGTAACTGAGTTAAACGCTATTAACACATAGGGGCTAATACGCGTTTATCTGTCATTAGGTCACCTGGCGAGTAATTTACATAGCAACTTTAAAGTAAAACTGATCATACTAAGTCAAGCACTTCCGCGAAAAGTTGTTCCTACTCGTCTTCCGAATTATAATACCCGAGTTAAACATTTTAATAGGGTCTTGAGAAACATAGCGCGCTCTATACCTTTTCTTAGGTTCCAAGAGCACGCTCAACTTAACTTCAGCCGCGAACCAATTTTTCTAGCGGATGGCGTACATCTTAACAGAAAAGGAAATTTATACCTGCACCACAGTTACAGGAAGGCACTAATCCGCGGCTTATCTCGGCTACGCGACCTAATGCCTCGCCACAGGTATCACAGACGACGCCAATTCTTGTCAAATACTCAGAATACTCAGAATCGGTGATTGCTCACGAAACCATTCAGATTGCACATTGTCGCTGACAAATTGGATTGTACGGAAGCCGACAAGGGTCATTTCCCTACCACGTTGTTGCGAGGTGACAACGTGGAAATGACAACGAGGTACCGCGTTGTGTAGCGACAACGTGGAAACGACAACGCAGTACCGTGTTGTGTATTGACAACGTGGAAGCGACAACGCGGTACCGTGTTGTGAAACGACAACGTGGAAATGACAACGCGGTACTGCGTTGTGACGCTTCACAACGTGGAAGAGACAACGCGGTACCGTGTTGTGAAGCGACAACGTGGAAACGACAACGCGGTACTGCGTTGTGACGCTTCACAACATGGAGGCGACAACGCGGTACCGTGTTGTAAAGCGACAACGCGGCGTTGTGAAGCTAAGCGACAATGTGGTACGACGTTGTGAAGCGACAACGTGGAAGCGACAACGCGATACCGCGTTGTTAAGTGAAAACGTGGTACCTCGTTGTGAGGTTTTTGTGTTAGTGCGGGTATTCGCACCCAGGCATCAAACAGGAGTCTAATGCGCAGCATTAGGGGTGGCGGGCAAGGGAATGGGACGATGGGAAGGAAATGGGTCGATGGGAAGGGAAGAGATTGAAAGAAGCTGGGACATGTGTTGGCAACAATTGTAGCTGAAATAGAAGAATGTGGCCAAGAAACCTAAGACCCCCCCGGGGGGGATCCCATATAAAAGGGGTAGGGATGCTCTTCGGGCATTTTCGATTTGACCCCTAAGAGGTCCTAAAATGGGCGTGGCTTAAGCTTATTTTGACCCCTAAAAGGTAACGATAAAAACATGCCAACATTTTAAACTTTCGATGCCTTTTATTGTTATTAACATGTTGTATCATCAAGCAAATTCTTCCTTGTTGTTTTCAAAAGCGCTGTCACTTCTCTAGCATTCGGTGACACCCGACCCCTAAAAGTTACCGCTTTACATAGAAATATCTGTGTTTGATCGTGGATACCCTAAGTGGTACCAAACTCCTGATTTATACCCCTAAAAGGTACGACGAGCATCCATGTACCCCTCACATAAGGGATTCCCCCCGCCCCCCGGGCCTAAGACCTTAACTGTTCGGAGGCTTACTGTACTTTGTGAAGCTGTATTTTGTATATCTAGCTAATTAGGGGATTTAGAACTGACCGAACTAGAGAACAGAAGATAACTGTACCTGGTCTAGCGTATGAACATGATTACAAATGATTCAAGAAAACTGAACCGAGGAAACCGGACCCAACAATTGCTGGACTTCCGAGGACAAACAGACAGACATACAGCGATTGTTTATTGGCACTTTGTAAAAAGACTTTTACATGAGTGGGAGTCCAATAATAATAATAGACTGGATAAAAAACGCAAAGCTAGCTATCTAAGGCAGTGCCTTTTTTCTCTTTTGGAAGCGATCAGAAACATATTTCGAAATAGTTTTCAGTAATTTTCTTGGTGGATTTATAAGTAGCCTAAATTGTTTGTCGGCGGTTAGGTGTTGAAATTGGAGGTTGTTCTGTTCTCTCAGATCTTTGGTCAATTGCCTTTTTAGGTCAGTGTAAAATCCACAATTGGTGAGAACATGTTTTTCATCTTCTTTTTTAATGGTACAAAAAGGGCACCACCTCTCTTCGGGGGGATATAAGCGCGAACATGTCTCCCCTTTTCGATCATTAAATTATGATTGCTTATTCTTAACTTAGTTAGTGAGATTCGGTGTTTTATGTTCTTTATTTGTAAGGGATAATCCTCTAGCGCGACCTCTGTTTTGAAGGTACGGAAGGTTCTTTTTTTTTTTTGCTGATTAGAGTTATTTCTATTGTCGTTAACCAAGCTAGAGAGGCATTCATGTCTTTCCATATCTCTGGCTCTGTTGAGAAATACCTTTGGAAATACCTTGAGTTCAGGATTTGAGATGCCGAGCAACCAAATTTCACTAAAACCGTACTTGTATAAAATATTACACATTCTTTTCTGTCCAAGTATCATTATCATTTGTACTTTTCATTTCCTTATAAGCTTTTGAAAGCAGCGAGTTATTATCAAGAGCGAGGAGCCTTACCCAGAATTTTATGCTATTAGTTTGGCAATCGGATTTTAAGCTAAACTTCCCGAGCTCGCATCTACATGCTAAGTTTGAGGCGCTCCTACTAACTCCTAACCGCTGTTTACAAAACTTACTTTGCACCAGTTCTATCGAGTTACGACTGTCTGGTAGAATGTTATCAATTCCCCAGACGTCGCTTCCGTAAAGAAGAATGGGTTTTATTAGTGAGTCAAATAGTTTTAGGGAGATTTCAACGTTAAATCTAAAATTTGCCCCCATTTATTTTCTTATCTTGTATAGAGCTTTCATAGCAGTTTTTTTTTAGATCTTGTTTGGCTACAGTAAACGAACCACAGGCACTAAAAGTTAGACCCAGTGGTAGAGGTTTCGATATTTTGTCCATTGATTTCAAATATAAATCTGCTCAACTTTTTCCACGACTTGTTAAAAACGACAGCCTTCGTTTTATCTGTGTTGACTTGCATATTGTTGTCTGTACAGTAATCTTGTAATTTGTGTAGACATTTTTGTAGACCTACCGCCGATTGGGACATTATAATCATGTCATCGGCGTAGAGTAAGCAATCGATGGGTCTATCATCAAGATATACGGGGTCGTTTACTGCTTTAAATTGCTCGGGGAGGTCGTTTATGTATAGATTAAATAGGGTCGGTGAGAGGATATCACCTTGTTTGACCCCTCTGTAGCACTGCAAACTTTCTGTAATCTTATTTTCAACTTTTATACAAGCTCTGTCATTAGAATACATTGAAATAAGAATAGCTAAAACTCTTCCCGTTATTCCTATATATGTTATTTATTTTAGTTAGCAATTTTTCCTCGAGATTCTGTCAAAAGCTTTCTGAAAATCGACAAAACAGGTGAAAAGAAAGTTCTTTTTCTTTTTCTTTTTCGAGCGAGCATACTTGTCAATAAGGGATTTCAGGACAAATAGATTATCTGTTGTCCGAGAGCCTTTCCTAAATCCTGATTGTTCGGCGTTAAGAATATCATTGTCCTCTAAGTATTGGGTTAGTCTGTTGTTCAGAATAGAGTTAAATAGCTTGCATAAGCATGACAGAATAGTTATCCCTCTGTAATTATTGGGGTCGGCTTTGCTCCCCTTATTGTGTATCGGAGTAATGTATCCGAAACTCCACTCGTCTGGGTAGTTTCCCGAGCTGAGAACCGAGTTAAAAAGGTGTAGAAGAGATTGACTTGAGCGGCCCTTGCAAGATTTAAGGAACTCGTTATGTATCCTGTCCTTTCAGGTCGCTTTTCCGTTCTTAATTTTTTTTATAGCCTCAATGAGCTCTTTTTCGGTAATAATGGAATCGAGGGGAAGATGTATTTTAGTTCGTTCGTCAAAAGTTGTCAGTGGCTCCTCATCTGTCTGTTTATTCAGGTTTTTGAAATGATCGAGAAGTTTATGTGTAGGAATGTTCAGTGTAGACTTTTTGGTTTTAGTTGTTGAGCCAGAAATATCTTTCAGAATCTTCCAATATTTTTCGTTTTTTTATGGCAGTTTGAAGATATTTCATTCAGTTTGCCTTCAATGAACCTAGTTGTCTTACACTTCGTTAATTTGCGGAAATGTTTTTTTCTTTATGAACAGCAGCCGTCTGTTCTTTTCATCGTGTGGATTTTTAACTAAAAGTTTGCCTAAAGCCTCTAGATTAGATTTTTCATTTTTACATTCTAGGTCGAACTACTTATTATGAATAGATCGGCACTTTTTTTTCCTATTTTGAGTTCTTTTGATGTCGGCTTTTTGGTATACGTCACTATGCTTGAAAAGTTGTGGGCTGCAAGGTTAGCGTCTTTCTTAAAGTCGGTGTCGATAAAACATATCAGTCTATCTTTGATTTCTTCAGAGTTCATAGCGGATTCAATTTTTGTTTCGTCACCTTTTCTCCAGACGTACCTTTCAGGTGCAGGTTTCAGAAATGTTTGCTCTTCAGTAATCTCATAAGACATACATAACGAGTAACTTAAGCTGCAGTGGTCCGAAAGGTGAGGTTTTAGGGGGTCAAGTTTTAGGTACTGGTCCGCTCTAGAAGCGCTTCATTAGTTATAATGTAATCAACTAAACTACTACCATTTGACTGATGGCAGATCTTTTTGCCGTTTCTGTCTCCTAGGACCCTTCCATTCAAAATCCGTAGATCATTTTCTACGCATGTGTCTATCAGGGCTCTTCCGCGCGAGTCAATAACAATGTCCTCAGAGTACCTTTGTTTTGTCGAGTCGATCTTATAATCATCCGGGAGACAAAATAAATTGTCATTGTCTTGTTCAATTAGGTCAAACAAATTGTCTGTTCTAGCGTTGAAATCACCTTGGAGGATAATATCACCTTTATCTGAGAAAAACAAAAGGTCTTCCTCCAATTCCTCAATGCAATCTGAGTTTGTTTGTTTTCCTGGAGAGTCAGGGCTAAAATAAACTGTTCCTATGAAGACGTCATTGGGAATTTTAAAGAATTCTTTGTGTAATTTGCACTAGATGATATTTTCATTGTTGTTTGGAATATAACCAACGCCTTTTTGTATGTTTGTATTTACGTAGATGGTAATGCCACCATAGTGCTTATTTCCTGACTTATCTCTGCATTTTCTGTAGTTTACAAAATTGTTCAATTCAAGATCACTATCTAATGCCGCGTGAGTTTCCACGATACCAAAAAATATCGATATGTTTTGATAAGTTTCTTAGCTCAGAAAGCTGTAGCTTGTTTCCAAGCGTTTTGCTTGTAAATCCGTGGATATTCCAAACGCCTGCCCTTAGATTATCCGGCATTTAAATACGGTTGTGGTTATACGGGAGTTGGTTATCTCTTACAAACCTGATTCTCTTCCTGATATTTCTCAATCCAGTGTAAAAGGGAACTAAGGGTGATTGAATCTACACTTTCGTATCTTTGATTGCCTCTTGTCGGCTCCGCGTTGGCCGCCTTACTGTAATGATTAGTGTAATTGTGGGGTCGCTCCATACTAATAGCTATGGTGTGCTGAATAAAGTAGCCTCCAGTACTTCTAACATAAGATGGGGCTTTCCATGGCTGTCCTGTAGGAAACTGATTGGGGTGGCCTTCCGACGAGTCACTATACTGCCTACTGTTGTTGTGCGGTGACTGTTGTCTTGGTGATAATCGAGTTTGGTACTCGCTGTAATTTTGCCTGTGTTGATACTCCGTTGGTGATTGCCGGGCTTTACGGAGACAAATAGCTTGTTTTAGATTTGCAGCAAGTATTCTGGTACCAGAACTGTTATGTAGGTGTAGATCGTCATAAAATGCTTCATCGTTAATAAGCCCACTACGTAATGTGGCTACATTGTAGTTATTCATATACGTGACATTCCTTAAATCTTTACAAATATCTCGTAGTTGTGCGTTAATTCTAAATATTAAATCGTTCTTGCTATTATCTGTTCTATGATAAATGACAGAGGAGATAATAATGTGGCAGTTACTCCATCTGCTGCGGATTATGTCACTGAGCAGTAGGATACCTTCTGTAATGTCTGACTGAGTTCTTTTTCCGATGTCATTGGTACCGGTGTGGATTACCACCTGCTCGTACTCAGTTGTGTCAGACATATTATTCATGTAGTCGATCATCTCGTAAATTCCTCCCGCAATATATTGTATATTAACGTAGGTGTTATTAGATAGTTTGTTTTGTCGAATACCTCTTAACATCGAGTCACTAAGGATTAAAATAGGACCTTTTTTCTTTTTCTCTTCTTTATAATTAGATGGTCGGTCGTTGGATTTAGGTCCAGGAGTCTCGTGGCTGTTCGCATCATTTGGAGTTGATTTCGGGATGGTATTACTGTTTTCGGCAGGAGCTAGGGTCTGAAAACGGTTTGAAGTGTTTACTTTATATGTAAAACTACTGTCTTGATCATCTTCTCCAATGGAATGTGCTTGATCTGACTGTACGGATATAAGTTCCTCCGCTTGTTCATTGTCCAATGCCCGGTACAAATCGCCCTCAAGTTTACTCACATCCTGTTTTATGTGAGACATCTCTGTTTTGATCTGGTCAATCATTTTGCTTAACGATTGATTGATACGATTATCTAACGCGATTTCGTGTTCTTTAATTTTTGTGTGCATTCTTCGTTCTGCGTCGTTTGATCTCTACATGAAATCGTTGAGGTTTCGAATATCATTAACTGCTTGGGTTTCGAGATGATCCGTGAAGGATTCTTGTTTTTTCTTAAAATCATTTAGATCGTTCAACTGCTTCTCAAGAGTATTTATAGCCGATTCAAGTTCTATAAACTTCCTACTATCATCGGATTTACCTTTGTTTTGTTTCCCGACATTATTTGAATTCGTCTTGGATACCTGTGGGTCGGTTGGATTCTTCTCCTTGCTATTGACTTCGATCTCTTTCATGATCTGCGACAGTAGGTCTTTAGCTTTTTGTTCACCTTGTAATTTTTTTACGCATCTTCCTCCTTTCCTCTTTGTGTGAAGTTCACATTCGTGCCAATCTGTCGATATCCCTGATCCTTCATCATCATTTCGCCAAACATAATAACTACCACTGGATTTTGCACTCATGGATATAGCGTGAACACATCGGTTATCACAATTACGAATAAAGATCTGGTGGCTGTTTGTGTTCTTATTTCGTGAAGTTCTTTGATGAGATATAACTTACTCCTCAATTTAGAGATTCCATGACATCGCCATCAACGGCGAGCGCCCTCCTCGCCTCGTTGGAAAAGGACACTGATCGAATTGAGGTAAATTGAACTGAGACTGAAGTGAACCAAGTGCACATAATTGGGTAGAAATTGAACCGGGTAAACTGAACTGAGTGAATGAATAGAAGAAATAGAACTGGAAATCGAAGTGAAACGCCTAATGGAGTAGCTTATGGACACAAAGAAATGGAGAAAACTGAACTGAGTAAATACAACCGAAACCGAACAGAAATCAGAATATGGCTTACGGACATGAATAGAATATACAGAACTGAGTAAACTGCTTTTCGGATTGGCCAAACAATTTATCGAACAGAAAATGACATGAATAAACTAGGAGGACAAAGAAGAATTATAAACGCATTCTCAACTAAAATCAGTTTTTCTCATTTACGATTATTCCGATGAAAACTGTGTGAATTGCACTGTTTTTCGGAAACGTAATTTGTCCCTCTAATTTTTGGCCATTATTGGCGGTGCAAAAACAAAACCATCACAAAAACAGCATTTCTGGAGGACATGTTTTTAATATACGCAAAAATTAATACATTTCTTACGATTAATATGTGAGGTTAAATAAACCAAAGTCCTCATTTCTAGCGGACAATAGTAAACCCCGATTCCGGGGAATAGAAGTTTTCTCAAAATACCCTACAAATGACCAAATCTAGCGGACAATACTAAACCCCGATTCCGCACTGCGGAATAGAAGTTTTCTCAAAATACCCTACAAATGACCAAATCTAGCGGACAGTACTAAAACCCGATTCCGCACTGCGGAATAAATGTCTTCTCAAAATACCCTACAAATGACCAAATCTAGCGGACAATACTAAACCCCGATTCCGCACTGCGGAATAGAAGTTTTCTCAAAATACCCTACAAATGACCAAATCTAGCGGACAGTACTAAAACCCGATTCCGCACTGCGGAATAGATGTTTTCTCAAAATATCCCACAAGAACAAATCTGATGCAAGGGTCGTTGAAAAAAGGATCATTTGCCTACAAATCCAGTTTAGACAGAGATAGCTTCAAGGCCCTGCTTCAAATTTTAAAACCGTTGCAGTTGGTTGGCCGGTAATTAGACTAATTATTAAAACCAATCAGCTATGTTTTAGCCCTGAACCTCACATACCAGTTAATTTTTAAACTTACTAGCATCTCTTTCTTTGGTAATTTAGTTTTGTTTAGCATGCAGTGCAAACGAGAACTGAGACTCGATTCACAGACGATCGAAAGTGTACCCGAAATCTGGCCAAGCCGATCTATAAATTTTAGAGAATAACACTTAAAATGAGGATATAATAATTACACATTAGTTGGATATTGTCTACCTGTTCAATCTACTCAGCTTTTCTTCAGTGTTGTGGCTGCATCAAACGCATGGGAATGTTTGCTCACACTCAGATGCGTCGTTCTGATCAGTTAGATTGGATGCATATTGTCCAAGTGAAATTTATCGGCTGTTTTAGTACACTTGGGTTCGGCTCACGTCTACTGATTCAACAACAATCGCATCTCCGGGCCAATATCTTTCTCTCGGCAGGAATTCTCGGTGCTACATGCCTTGGTTTACACAGAATTATTCGAAGTAGAAACATCTGAAGGTTTTAGGTGATGGGCTGATACATCCTCTTGATGTGACGCGGCATTAAGTGAACCGTATTAAGATATTCTCAACTGGTACATCACGCAGTCGGAGTTTTTCATTGATCGGGAGTTTCACTGAGACAATAAAAGCATTTGTTCCCGGACAACTTCTCCATGTTCTTGTGCTCTGGCCATCTCATAACTATCGGTTTCCATTGCCAGGATGAAACCGCCAGGATAGATCGAGATAAAGGTTTCTTACTTCAATATAATTTGTACGGTTCATTGCCGATGACGCTAGCGGTTAGATAATACCTACATGTGAAAACACCATTCAATGAAATTGAATATCCCGGTGCCTGTGAAGTCTCAGCTTTAACCAATCGGATCAAGGACTAGTGTTATTTCAGGCGCGCAAAAATTTGAATACTGCCAAAAACCGAATAATAAATAAGCGTCACTTCAATTTTAGTTACACATCGCCATGTGCTTTTATACGCACACAAGCCTTGTTGTTCATCTAAATCTTCAGGATCACACACACATTGAAGGTAGGTATTGTTATGAGAGTGATAAACACATCATTTATATATTATTCAGGTTGCACATTACATCCAAGAAAGCATGTATAATTTAGATCAAGATTACTTTCACTTCACTGACATTGCCGGCGTCTGAGTTGCTTTTCATTTAGTTATGTGCATCTCAAAAAGCGAAGCAAAATCAAAGTGACGACGTGTTCTGAGGACAAATTTTGTAAGATCAATACGGACGCTATGGTTATGAAAAAAAAATCAAGGAAATCAAGATATGAGACGATTCCTTCAAAATGTATTATATATTGTGTTCTCAATGCAGAAGTTGCAGCCTTCCTTGTAAACCGCGATTGGAGTTTATCTGTTCAGAAATTGTAGTGTGATCTGTTAACGAAAGCCTTCGCTTTGAATCATAAGTTAAAACTTATACTAGCTTAAAGTCTCAAACTCGAAAGGTTGTGCTACCGGCTGTGATACTTTTCGTGCTTTACTCGTATCGCTAGAAATAGATATCTGACTTTCAGACTCTTGTGTAGTAGACAAGCGAAACGACCGGATACCGTAGTAGACTAGTTGACACCTGTCTACCGTTCATCGTCATCCTCTCACTCTTAAATGCCTAACATTTAAAATGTATAAACGTATCCAATATCTTCTCTTTACAGAAACTTGTTACAGCAGATGAGAACAGAGGCTGACATGTGAAAAGTTCGTACGCAGAATGTTTCTTCGTTGCCGAAAGGATCCTGTTCACAACAAACGATTATAAGTAACTCGCTTAAGTGTTTATTCCTCCCGCAATATATCATCTATCTGTTCCAGTTTAATATTTATACGATATCGGGACCGATTGAATGTTGGATGTTTCCAGCAAATTTGGTCACTTGTGCGATATTTTGAGAAAGCGAGTGCGGAATCGGAGGTTTGCTTGTCCGCCAGATTTGATCATTTTTATGATATTTTGAGTGAACCTTCATTCCGCACTGCGGAATCGGGGTTTACTTGTCCGCCAGGATTTGATCATTTTTGTGATATTTTGAGAATGCTTGTATTCCGCAGTGCGGAATAAGGGTTTACTTGTCCGCCAGATTTGATCATTTTTATGATATTTTGAGTGAACCTTCATTCCGCACTGCGGAATCGGGGTTTACTTGTCCGCCAGATTTGATCATTTTTGTGATATTTTGAGAATGCTTGTATTCCGCAGTGCGGAATAGGGGTTTACTTGTCCGCTAGATTTGATCATTTTTATGATATTTTGAGTGAACCTTCATTCCGCACTGCGGAATCGGGGTTTACTTGTCCGCCAGATTTGATCATTTTTTGTGATATTTTGAGTAAACCTTCATTCCGCAGTGCGGAATCGGGGTTTACTCTTGTTCGCCAGATTTGATAATTTTTGTGATATTGTGAGAATGCTTGTGTTCCGCAGTGCGGAATCGGGGATTATTTTTGTCCGCCAAATTTGGTCATCTGTGCAATATTTTGAGTAAACCTTCATTCCGCAGTGCGGAATCAGGGTTCAGATTTTTCCATCAGATTTCGTCATCTGTGCGATATTTTAAGAAACCCTTGATTCCGCAGTGCGGAATCGGGAGTTCGATTTATCCGCCAGAACTTTGTATTTGGTATCCCAGTTTTCTGTATTTTTTGTGTTCCGCTTATTTCAGCCTTAAACAACACTTACTTTTTGTATGAAAATGCCTTTCCGTTAGAAAATCTATTTTCGATATTGTTAAAAATATCAAAAATGTCCAGTCCGCCAAAATAATGTTAATAGAGTATCTAGTAATTTCTGTGGTAACGTCAAAATACTAGTTATTTGGGGAAATAAAAACCGGTGGTCCGCCAACAACGTCTACATTTTATGCTTTGGGGGAAACACGTCTTGGTTATATACGAAAACTGCGTTATTAGCGGACGCATTCCTCTTAATATCGCGTTTTCATTGAATTTTTGCGGAATTTCACAAAATGATAAAAACTGATTTTAGTTGAGAATGCGTTTATACTGAACCGGAAAAAGAATGACAGATCAAGAAAAACGAGCGAAAACTGAACTCTTGGGAGGAAATTATAAAATTGACCGGACTTCTGTGGGAACATCAACAAATGGTGACTTTCATTGGAAAGGCAATCAAGTCTCGCTGGAAAAGCAATAAAATGAACTGGAAACAATGGGAAAGAGCAGTTTACTCAGTTCTGTATATTCGATTCATGTCGGTAAGCTATATTCTGTTCGGTTTCGATTTACTTAGTTCAGTTTTCTCAATTTCTTTGTGTCCATACGGCTGCTCCATTAGGCGACTCGGTTCGTTTTCCAGTTCTATTTCTTCTTGTCATACCGGCTCAGTTCAGTTTACTTGGTTCAATTACTCAATTCTGTGCACTCGGTTCAGTTATCTCAGTTCAGTTTGGCTCAATTCGGTGTCTTGTTCCAAGATTTCATTCGAATACTCAGGGAAGTCCTGCTGAATTGTCGCCTTCACGTTGTCGCTTCACAACGCAGTACCGCGTTGTCGCTTCACAACACTGTACCACGTTGTCGTTTCCACGTTGTGAGCGTCACAACGCGGTACCGCGTTGTCGCTTCACAACACCGTACCACGTTGTCGTTTCCACGTTGTCGCCTCGCAACAACGTGGTAGAGAAATGACCCTTATCGGCTTCCGTAAATAACTGATGGCAGTGTAAATATATCTCTGTTTGACCTTGCTTAGATAGCAATCAAAGTAAAATGAACGGGAACATTCCAAAGATCAGAACTTCTAGAAGGTTTCGACCATGCAGTTATAAAGTATGGATAACGACACTTGCAGAAAGCGCAAAAGGGTGACAAATCGTCCGCTAGTATAGCATCAATGGATTGACGAATCAAGTGCTCCTAAAACATCAAAATGGCGATTATCCCGTACAATAGGTTCAAAGCTGTCCGAGGAAGCAATGGATGAGTTATCAAATTCCTCCTCATCGAGTGACGAACTTATAGAGCCCGTTGAGCCTGAGATAGAGATGCTTGGAGATCAAGCTGTATTGAGTAATTCTTGTGGATTATTGACCGTACATTCAACAACTACAGAAATTATATTTTACAGAGATAAAAAAATCAACTTCAGATAACAATTATAAGAACATACACGAAGAAAAATGGGATTCGCTATTGGAAGAATTTGTAGGCGATGACTGCGAGGGAATCAGCGATGAAGAAGACGAGGAAGGCGTGGTGCCAGTCTTCACTGCATGACACAACCTAAGCACCTAAAAAGCGTTTATGCTTTGAAGAAGTATTTTTCTACTATACAAAACCCTATGATTATTCACAAATACTGTAGCTTTTGTTTTCTACTGATAAAGAATGCAGAGGAACATACATGTCAAAACTGTCTACGAGATTTAGACGAGCAGAGCTCGACTGCATGCTTTATCGAGATCCCTCTCATTGAACAATTGCAGAGGTTATTCAAGAAATCAATTTTTATCACAAGCATTCAGAAGAGGTTTAAAAGAAAGCACAAACTTGGAGAATACAATGATATAACGGATGGCATGTTGTACCGAAAACTTTCAGAAAATACTGGGCCACTGTCGTCTAACTATCCCTACAACTTATCCTACTCTTGGAATACTGATGGTGTGCCCGTATTCAAGTCTTCCAAGTTCGCGATTTGGCCATTTTTTCTAAGTATTAACGAGTTACCCTACGAGCAAAGAATCAAGAAAGATAATATGATTTTTGCTGGTTTATAGTACGGTCCGCAGAAGCCTTTTACGCTTACATTTTCTAAGCCTATTCACGAAAGTATACTACAGCTGGAACAAGAGGGGATAAGTGTTGAAATAGATCCAGAAGGCGAACAGCTGTTGCGAGGTGCTTTCTTTTATGCGGAACTTGTGATCTTCCTGCTAAAGCACTTGTTTGTAACTGTATTCAGTTTAACGGGAAATATGGCTGTCCTAAATGTCTCCAACCAGGAGAAACTTGCAAACCAGTTCTCGAGGTCACTGCCACGTATTCCCATTCATTACTGCGGGTGATCCTATTGGCCTACGAATAACTCACAAAGAAACAATAAGACATGCAAACCAAGCAACAGCAAATGGCGCGCCTGTCTACGGCATAAAAGGCCCTTCTGTTCCTGCATACTTCACTTACTATATGACATCATACAAGGGTCAACTATTGATTACATGCACTGCGTATTACAGGGCATATGCAAACTTTTACTTAATCTGTGGTTCTCACCCGCATTCTCAAGTATATTTTACTCAGTGATTTCCGAGCTAGATCAGTACTGTGAATCAGCGCCTATTAGAAATCAATCCTCCAGATATAGTTACAAGGGTTCCTAGGATTTTGGAAGACAGGCGATTTTGGAAAGCTTCAGAGCTACGTTCTTGGCTTTTGTTTTATGCACTTCCCTGCCTTTTTGGTATCCTGGCTGATGAATGCTTTCAACATTTGACATGGCTAGTAGAGGCAATGTGGTTGATGCTGCAAGACAACGTTACCGAGAATGACCTTATCCAATGTGAAAGATTACTAAGGTATTTTTGTCAGATGTTTGGAACAATTTACCGAGAGAGATATATGACTCTAAATGTACATTTTCTTCTTCATCTTCCTATGTGTGTTCGGAATCTCGGGCCTTTGTGGTGCCACTCGTGCTTCCCTTAACGTGGATGGAAAACTCCTAAAAATGTTCCATGGTACATAGAGAGTAGAACAGCAAATCACGTGTGGTATGTTATTTAAGAAACTTCCGAGTATGGTCGAAGCAGTTTCAGACAAAACTGTTGAGGGAAAGTTTCTCGGAAAATTGGTCCGCAATCAGTTCTCCGGTAGTAACTGTTCAGACTTAGGAAGCGGATATCAGGCCTTAGGTAAACCTTTTTCTCTCGAACTGGACGATATTCAAACTCAAGCAATGAGGAGTTTTCTTGGAGATAGGCACCTTTTAAATGGCGACAATCATTTTTTCGCGTGCTTATAAAAGAGTTAAAGTGCCCAATTATTTTACAGTAAGCTTCAACGTTAATGGAACTTTAGAATATGGGCAAATAATTTGTTTTGCCAAGTACACTACTTCATGTATCTGTAACAGTATTGACTGTTTTTTCTACTTCAGTTTCATTTATTACACCCTTTGTTCAAAATTGTAGCAATTATCTTATTCTAGACTCAGCTGAAAATAGAAACTTCATGAATGTAAAGCTGCCACATATCAAAGCTTGCTCTAGATTAGGCAAGTGCCTGGTAATTAATATTGAGACTATCATTTCGAAATGTGTTTACGTAGAACCTTCTGACAATTTATACAAAAACATTGTGCTTGTGCAAGAATTTCCTAACAACAAAGAATGTGACTAAAACTCGTGTTATTCTTTGTTGTTAAGAAATTCAGATACTTTTATCAAGTAATAAACTAAAGTATTGCATGTATGTACAGCTAATTTGTTTTTATAAAGTAGTATAATTAATTATCATACATATACATAAATATATATAAATATATATACAAGCTTACTTTAAAATAGAACTTAATGAACTATTCACGATCTCTGCAAGGGCTAAAGTGAACAAGTTGCACCGTAAATACGTTGTCGGTAAGTGGTCGGTAAGTGGTCGGTAAGTGGTCGGTAAGTGGTCGATAAAATTGTGTCGGTAAGTGTTAGTAAGCTGTCGGTTGACACGATCGCTTCGTGTAGCTGTTTCCTTCACTGTACTCATTTGAACCAAAACATGCTTAATACCTTCTTAAGTTTCCAACGTTCTGTCAACGATAAACCCCTTCGATAACAGATAACAAATTAAAATATCCGCAGCACTCACTGTTGGGCCTCTCCTGTTGTGTCAAAAACCAGACAATCAGTCTGACAGCGCATGAATCGTTATCTCATACTGCTCAAGAATATTTTGAACCAAAATACGCTTAATAGCTTCCAAAGTTTCCAACGTTGTGGCAACGATAAACCCCTTCGAAACAGCGCGATCTCATGGCAAGACCTTTGAAAAGTCACCTATATCCACCAACATTCGTCATGTTGTACTATAATTAAGGTGATTTCCGCTATATATGAACTCTGCCCGATTTGAAATAACAGAACAACGTATCCAAAACATTGAAACTGAGTGGCTGGGTTATTTTTCATAAGGTTGATTGGTTAAATAAATTTCAATATTAATATCTTCCAATTCCATGAGATACGCTTCTTTGCTGCAACTCGTTGCAATAATATGTGATGCTGCAAGGTTGCAGCAGGGTCGCAATAACAGAGTTTCGTCACCTAAAATTTGCAGCTTAGTTGCATAACCTTCTGGCAACTATTTGCAGTAACATTTTTACGATTGCTGCATGGTTGCAGCAACTATGCAGCATTCACATTGATTCCATAATGGATAGTCCGTAAAAAGACCTGTATATTGTTTTTAATTGCGAGTATAGTTGAATGATGACTACTGCATAAGCATTCTGGACTCGCAAACACAATGCACAAGCATTATAATCGCCGTCTCTGGCTTCTCTATTTTCGTTCTCTCGGGTCCAACAATAACATGGCTCTGAAGTTAAAAAAATAACTGACTTGGAGAAAGTCCACTATGAGTGTTTTCATGTTTAGATCTACTCATTGAGCTAAAGTTGATTTTAGGCTTCAGTTCTCCTTTAACTTGACGAAGTATATATACGTATGATTCGACCGAATTCGGCTATCAGTTGTGCGTGTAGCAAGTTCACACATACTAATCCCTGCTATTGTTTTTAATATTGCAACTGAACAATAGGACATTTCCTGATACGAAGGAGCGATTATCAAATGTCTGTCTCAAAATATATATCCTGTCATACGGAAGAGACAGAATGCAATCCTGCTGTTAACTGTCTAGCAATTAAATATGCAGTTGGAATGTCGTTAGGATGAAGTTTTCCAAACATGTATCACATCACGTCTCTTTTCCTCAGGTTTACACAAGGACTTGAGAATTCTCCCAAAGGGTATGAGAGAATCTGGGTCAATTGCATTATAGGAGTCAAGTGTACTTTGTTCACCATCATATTCAGCATTGTACTTTGCAAGAAGTTTTAAAGGGGCCGTCTCACCCACAGTGCTTAGCGTGCTTTTGTTATTGTTTATATCCGGGACTTTGACCCCTTGTTCGCGGCGGGAACCTCACGAACTATAAGCATATTCTTTATGTTGGTGACATGATAATTTTGATTTGAACATGGATGACCTTGATGAAACTAATAGTACCTTACAAGTTGAATGTGAAGTCAACAAAGTGTTATACAGCAGTACTTAGCTGTACTGTAACATTTACTACTCACCCGTCCTGCTACAAACAGAGAACACTCTCCGGGTAATACTAATAATTATGAAAGCGAGATGTTTCTCTGGGGTTTCTCTCCTCGGTTTTATTTTTACTTGCAGAGAGAGAAAAAGAGAGATCTGCTAGCAGGCAATCTCGTTGCTGGCTGTACCAGAGAACCAGTCCAAGAGAGAACAGTGAACGAATTACAGTTCGTTTCAATGGGATTTTTTTATCACGGCGGCTCTGTTGTCAAATTTCGTGCGAGTATAAACTTTGATCGCCGGATCATCTCGGCGAAATCACTGTGTGAAAGACCTTCAAAACCAGAGAGATACCTATTTCCACAAGTTAAACGCCGAAGTCCTCAAAATGATTTTAGGAAATTGCTCAATTCTTTTCGGGTCGACCAAGCGGACTATAATATTTACCGATCACCCGTCGCTTCCGAACCCTGCCATCAGTACTATAAACAGATAATAATAATTATGAAAAGAGATGTTTCTCCCATCGGTTTTATTTTTCCCTGCAGAGAGAGAGATCATCTGCTAGCAGGCAATCTAGTTGCTGGTGCCAGAGAACCAGATCAAGAGAGAACAGTGAACGAATAACAGCTCGCTTGAATAGGAAATTATTATCATGCAGTCTCGGCGGCTTTGCCGTTTGTCAAGTTTCGTGCGAGTATAAACTTCAAATGATCAACCCGGTGAATCCGAAAATCTCGGCAAAATCACTGTCTAAAAGCCCGAATTCCGCCCTTCGAAACCAGAGAGAGACCTGTTTCCACAAGTTAACGCCAAAGCCCTGAAAATTATTTTAGTAAACTGTTCTTCAAGTAGAGTGTTGTTGCAAATTGTGGTCACGTAAGCCAGCCACGGTGTCCAAAAACCGAAATCGGCTCAAAGATAGTAGATACTCGAATTAAGCGCAAATATATCTTTACATATAACGAGTAATGGTCAGAATAGCTTCTCCATGTTGTAGGTGGAAATCGTGGACACAAACGGACAATTGTTTCCTTTGGCATCCATCAGAGAACTACGGCCACCTGAAATAAAACTAAAATTTGCATGACCAAATAATTTAAAACACTTAAATAAGAGGCTCAATAGGAAGAGCAATAAAAAAGGTTCAACCTAGTATGATTGTTTTGACGATAGCTGGAAGGATGGCAGAGATGTAGAGAAGATTAAAACCACTGCCATAAAACTCTGGATTTCGATGGCATCGAAAATGGCCGCTATGCTATGTGAGCGCGCTAAGCACTGTGGGTGAGACGGCCCCTTTAACAGTAAAAGAAAATCAAGCATGCTGAGCATACAATGAAATCACGCGTTCTTAGGATGATCCCATAATTTACATTATTATTATGACAAATAATGCATTTGCTAGCTTTTTGATTATCTCAAAATTTAGTATAGCGATGTTTCACGTGACGTTACCGCATATGTCACGTGACTATGTTTAGTGTTGTGGTTGGCAAAAAGCGCTTCGTGACTTGACCTTTACAGTCGAATGAGTGCAACTGTAAACAGAAGAAACCTCTGATTTCCAGCACATGCAATGCTTGTTAGCTGTTGCGTTATTATAAATTGCACAAATTGGTTCGAGAAAGGTTCCCATATAAGTTTCTTAAGGATTCTCCCGGAAGAACGACCAAAAAGAACGGCCTGGGAAAACGCAATTCGCCGGAAGAACTGGGAGCCGTCGGCACACTCACGTGTGTGCAGTAAACACTTCGTGTCAGGTCAGCACTTATTATGTTAAAGCTGGCTTTTGGTAAGTTCTGATATCTTGTATATTGTATCTTGACTGTTTTATCGACATGCATTGGATTCGATGTGTTTCTTATAAAATGCAATCTATCTGTGGTATTATTGTTAATGCGAAATATGCATGTGCTCCTTGATCATCGATCAGTGCCCACGTGTAAAGTTGTTTACAATCCGTCAGAAATACCAGGGAAATACTTACCGCAATCGCCGTTTAATTCATTCAGGTAAAGCAAGTGATGACCCCACCGATCCAGATGATGAACTTGGACGACTACAGAAGGAGAACCAAGAGATCAGAGAAGAACTCAGAACCAGTTGCTTTGATGTTGATGCTTTGGAAGATGGAAAAAAAATAGGACTAGGTTTTTTACAGGTTTTCCAAGTTACAATAGTTTTTGTTGGGCTCTAAGACTTTCTTTAGCCATTCTGCCCACCTCAAAAACACTCTCGCCAGGCAATGTTTTTCTTTTAATACTTATGAAAATTAGGCTTGGTTTAGTAAACCAAGAACTAGCCTACAGGTTTAATGTCTCCTGTTCTTCTCTGCCAAGACTGCTTAATTCTGGGCTCCCTGCAATAGCTAAGCAGATTTGTTTTCTTGTAAGATGGCCACAGAAAGATGAGATCCTCAGAACACTACCTTCAGTTTTCAAACCTTCCTATAATAATTGTAGAGTTATTATCGACTGCACATTTTTTTTTTTTGTGAGCGAGCCCGTAACCTTACACTTAGAGCACTAACATGGTCCAACTACAAGCACCATAATACGCTCAAAGTTCTAGTTGGCATTTCTCCTACTGGTGGAGTATCATTTATTTCTAGAGCATTTGGGGGTAGGGTATAAGGTTATTACCCAGAAGTCTGGCTTTCTAGACCTTCTGGAATATGGTGATCAGGTTCTGGCTGATAGAGGATTCCTTATTGAAGAAGAGCTCGCATCTAGAGGTGCAAGAATCGCAATACCAAGTTTTACAAGGGGTGTTAAGCAACTCAGCATGAGAAACATTGAACAATCCAGGAGTCTGGCTAGGGTACGAATACATGTTGAAAGAATGATGGAACGAATTAAGAATGTTAGAATACTTGCTGGAATAATGCCACTCTCTCTTGTTCCCCATGCAGACAATATTTTAATGATCTGTGAAGCTATTTCTAACTTGCAACCCAGACTAATTAAGTATATAACTTAATTGCACTCTTTGCTATTTGTTGCTGTTTTAATACGATGCAGTATTACAATGCTGCTACGATGTAGTAAGAAAATGGTAACAAATATGAACTCAGAAAGAGAGCAGTTTTATAAGCGTCACAATACCTTAAGGTTACGTTTGTAGAAGCATCAAAATTGTACAGGAATTGTTTCCCTAAGAATTCATTGGGTGATTTTTCAATTCCCTTTCAAGCTGTTTGCCATTCCAACTGCAACTACTATGAATTTAGAAGTTAGCAAAAACAAGCAACATGTTCATGAGACTGCTATACTTGCATACTTAATTTTATATTGCTATATAGCTGGAGTTTAGTTGAATCTAATGTGCACTCTTATTGGTTGATTGATGGTCACGTGGCAATGGCTAAATCTAAATGGTGCCCGGTGTGCGACAATTAAAAAAAATGTCGCCTGCTCTACCTCGAACGACATAACATGGTAACCTAAATGCAAACTAAACTCTAGCTCCATACCAAACCACTTATTTACTGGTCCCGAGGGACACAGTTAGTTTTGTTTCCCTTGAATGTCGATGCTTCCCTTGACTTCGTCTCGGCAAACGTCGAGATTCTCGGGAAAACAAAACGAACCGTTTCCCTCGGGAAAAGTAATTAAGTGACTTTAAAACACTAGTCTTCATTTTTGCATTCCGAGCAGAATCATTTTCCTTTTGGCTTTCTCCTAATATTTACGCAAGCATAGTGGAACCAAACTATGTCACATGTTTGATTGTCACAGGCGATCATACTCCCAAATTCTGGTTGGTTACAGACACAAAACAACTCTTCATTTCCACTTACTGCTTCCTTCTCCTCATTTTCCAAACTGGGATCAAGCTTCCTAGTAAGTACCTCTGACTTCCTAGTAAGTAACTCTGACATTTCAAAAAAATAATACACAAATTCATAATTGTAGTCAATCTCCTCTACGTCATGCACTGCTTTATTTGTGAAAACACACAGATCTGCAACCTGTAACCTGTTCACATGGATCTGGACCTGAACTTGTGTGTAATATGTGTGATTAAGCTTGAGCTCACCATTCTGGTCCAGGCAGAAATCTGGGTCAGTCCTAGCAACATCAATTGGCCCCAAATATATGTGTTTAAAGGGACAGTTTATTTCCACGACACGAGGTTATAGGCAGCATTTGCATGTTGCTTTCCCATCTGCTGATGCTCCGAGGTAGCGCCTTATTGGGTCAATAATAAAGCCAGATAACCTGCATTCAAAGTCTTCATGGTTCAACAGTTTGCCCCATACATATTCTTTTCTGGCATTGTCCTCATTATCAATTCTCCATTTAACTTGCTTCTGCTTTGAAAGGTCACAGCTCTCATAGCTCATAATAATTTTCAATAGATTATCTGGTGGTGTTGTACTCTTCCTCTGTACAATCCTGTGGGCTTTGCTGGCAGTTAGTCGCCCTTTCCTGTGTTCATACGATAATGGTGAAGCAGTTTGGTTTCTTGTGATGGTCTCCAGTAGATCTAGTTGTTCTTTAGAATACTTGAGGTCCTGCATCACCTCGTTGCCCTTTTCTCTCAGCTCATCAGGAGTCAGGAAGGTATTTTCTTCTGAGTACAGAGAGGTTAATATTTGGGGAAGATCTGCTTCATCCTCATCTTCAGATGCAGTGTCCGTTTCCTCTGGATCAAGTTTGGGAATCATGGTAAAGAACACTGCATTTGGACAGGCCTCTTTGAGTTCTTGTAGAACAGCAGTGTCTGGAAGCATGAGAGCTGCAGAAAACCCAACTGAGGCTACTTCTTGTTTCCTGTTCCTCCTGACCAATTCTTTAAATTCATCTACAGACCTAGGGTTTATCTTAAAACAACAAAACATATTTAAATTAAGGATAAGTACAATTAGTTTAGAATATACATCTAATAGTACTTATATGGTTCCAACCAATCTGTTATGCACATATTACCGGCTTCCCCCACTGGGCCGACTAAGGTGATATTTTGGGGAATACAAGGGGATAGAATAGCATTTTTGCCCCTGGGTTTCCAAGATGTGGAGGGGAGAGGGGATTTGTAAACCAATAATCACATATGTGGGAGATTTTTTGTTCAGGAATACGCAAGCCCTGGGTTGCTCTACGTTTTTTAAATCCCCCTTGTCGGCCCGGGGGTCTACCCCTGGGGAAGCCGGTAATATGTGCATTGTGCTTACATGTTACAGGAAGTAGTTACATTCTCTTTGAATGCCTTGTTTTATTGGCAGGCTTTACTGGTACAGGAAGACTTGGTCATACCAAGTCTCACTCCTGCTTGAACTTTAAATAGAATAGCTGCAACATGGCTGCAAACCTCTCCAAGACTAAAGAGTATATAAATATACAATACAAATCAGTAATCACTAGCATCTCACAAGTAATTAGTAAAATCGAAGGCCATTTAGAGCAGAGGGAAAAGTTTTGTTCTTTGGAATAAGCCTAAAGGAAGTGTTTTCACCAGTCTGTTAAATCGGTCGGTTTTATGGTTTTATAAGTGAAAGTTACGAACAAATAAATACGAATGTAATTTACCCGGCCATGCATATGTAATGTGCACAGTAAACATATGCTTGACTCTTGTGCAGATAGACCCACGCATCACGAGGCTTGTCGTTGAACCACTGCGAAGGTGTTACTTTTCCCATGATGAAACAAAATGGGACATCATCTCCCACGGATTGGTACCACAAAGGTCTTACATGTCCACTGAGAAAAAAACTGATAAGCCTCGAGCTACTTAAAAGCTTTGAGAGACTCTTTCGTGCAGATCCCTGGCGTGTCTATGAGATACGTGTACATATCCCCGAAGCTCAAGTCTGGCCAAAGAATCGGGTTATTTTGCCATCCTTTTAAACCTTTGTTGTAGGTAAGTTTTGAAAAATATCTAGAACTAGCAACGGAATCGAGGCTTTTGACGTAGTCGGAGACTTGCGAAACGCTTGCTGTAACCGAAGACGCCATACTTTCTTTGTAATCAGCAACAATAACACGCGTCCTTTTGCCAACCACGCAACTGCGCATGCTCCAACGTGACGTCAATGTTGACAAACATGAAACATCGCTATACTGCATTCCGTCTTAGTCCTTGTGCATTATTCATTATTTTTCATTCAGCGTACAGCCAGCACATATGTATCAACAAAACATGCACGCCAGTCTCATAGGAAAATCTTTTTTTATATAATGTAAATTCAATATAAGTGAAATCAAACTATTTTTGTTCAAGCGGAAATAGCTTTGAGTATCAACCAAAAGCCAAAAAAAATCAAGACCTATAATAATAATAATTCCTATCGATAATTATAGAATAATACAATCATTAATTAAATAAATAATTAATTAATTACATAAGAAGCTTTACCCGAGTTAGGATTTATGCTCCCCACTGCTTAGGGGAATACAGTGTCCCTTAGAACAATAGGAGCTGTAATCTGAAATACTGGTATATGGTTTTATAGGAATGTTGTAATTGGAAAAGCTGTCACCAGTCGAGAGCGCTAAGTAATTAAAATATATCAACACGATGCTTAATCTTCTATTACTTTATTTAATGACCAGAACTACAATTCATTAGTTTCTATATACGAGCGCACTGGAATACTTGAAAGTCGAATTGTTTAGGGCTCTCGGGTGAGGTTAACGTGACCTAAAATATAAAACATGCTGCGAAAGATTTTAACCTTAAAAGGAAGTGTATGGGGAGTTTGCCAGTCACGAACAATAAAATGTTTGTGGAGATAGAAAATAGTATTAGAGATTCATACGAACTTTTATGGAATTAGAGCGAATTTTAAGCGTTTAGAACTTTTTTTGCCGATACTCTGCCGGCGGGATGAAAACCCCCAGAAAATATGTATTGACCGGAACTACACATAAGTCTAGTTATTGCGTTCGACGAAGGAGAATGCCATCCTAATCTGGTATCCATTTGGTTCCCTGTGTCTCACTGACATGTTTTCCTTTATCTCAGCAATTTGATGAGCTGCATCCCTTGTTATACAAGTTGTATAACTTAACAGTGAAAACATTCAAAACTTTACACCCACAATAGCGTCAGTCTGCTAATATCAACAGTGTAGTCCAGATCATCGAAACAGTCTTTCAGTGTTTGTTTTACCACAAATAGCCAAAAAGATTATGTCGAACGCACTTTAATAATCTATGATTACTTCTAGTCACAAGGCATAATAAGAGCGCATCGGAAAACCCGAGAACAATTCAGTCCCATTTCGCCAAAATCAACTCGACCAAATCTTACTGTATCACTATAATGCTTTAAAGTGTCTATTTAGCTCGGCTTTCAAGACTTAATAAAAAAGCTTACCTGGGGAGAACTGTCCGCCGGCTATACATAGCAAAAACTTGCAGCGGTTGCAAAACCGAGCTGCTCGTATCATTCTCAGGCGTAATTATTCTAGAGAAGCTTTTAATATTTTGCATTGGGCTAACTTAGAAACAAATCGTAAAGTACACAAATGTGATCTTGTTTTTAAATGTGATCTTGTTCTTAAATGTTTACATAACCAAGTTGCACCATACTTAGGTAATTATTTCACTAGAAATACCGGCTTTCATGTTTACAATACAAGAAGAAAAGGTGACCTCCATCTACCTATACCAAAACGTACGTTTAGATTTTCTGGATCAATACCTTTTAACTCACTTCCGACTGTTAATATTAACCATACTGAATCACTTTCTTCTATCAAAAGTTCTGTTAAAGCCCACTTTCTTTGGTACTTAATTATGATATTGTATGTGTGTTATATATGTATATGTTATAGATAAAATTGTAGTTTTTAGGATATTCACATTGTACATAGTTTGTACATTGTACATATATATGTGTATTGTATGTAGATTTTATTGATACAGGGCTCCTTTGGACACCAGCCACGTTGCTGAATGGGCCACCCTGTCAAAATAAAGTTCATCTATCTATCGTAATAAACTCATTAGCTTTCTCCTTTATGTTAAGACTTTAAACACTAACGTTGGCATAAATACGACTTATCAGGAACCAAAAAGTACAATTAACATTTGTTATTGAATTGTTGACAAAACTACACAGTTTATATATACAAGCAGACTGGAATTACCAGCCAGAGAGACCTAACAATTAAGAGGGGAAAGCTAATTTCTGCCCAGGTTAAGCTGTAGAATTCAGTTAACATATTACCCATGAAAACAACAGACATAAACAGGCAGTAAGGGGGGATCTAATTTCTGCCGTGGTTTAGCTGTGGAATTCAAGTAGTATATACGGAGGAGAAATGATACCAGCAATCCCGCTCCAATAATGTTGGATTTCCTCCGCCCCAAAGCTTCTTTTGTTGAAATTTTGACCACAAAAGGTGTTATTTTGTACAAAATCTCGACTTTTTATCTCTAGAAAGTGCCAGACATGACAAAATATCTAAATGAGCGTCCTTGGGGTAGAAATTTCAACAAAGATATTTAGGTTGGGGGCCATCCAACGTTTGTAGATAGTCAGTAGTATACAAAATGGGGGTTCTGGTGAGCACCTTTTTTTTCATTTTTTTGTCACATCCGATAACCCCCTCCCTCCCCAACGCATTTGTTGGACTTTGTAGACCACAATATGTACCCAATCCCAACTTATTATCTTCGGGTTACCATAGATGTACCCGCTATCCAGCTTCTAACAACTCACACTCCTATTAGAGATACTCTATTATAAGGTATATCGAACGATGCCTGAGAAAATAACTTGTAGTTGGTTGATGCGAGGATTCTAACAACTCACATTCAATTAGAGAAAGGATATATATAGGTATTACCAAAGAAAATGGTGACCCTCAAAGAAGCGCGCAGGCAAGCAAAGCAGTTTTGTCTTCGAGGTTTCTCTACGCTCGACAAAGCCAGGCTTGGACAGGCAATATCTGAAGTTCGTGCCACAGAACGGCAGAAGAGAATCGAACGAGCCGACCAAACAAATAGGTTTCCAGCTCTTCGAGGTGATCCTGAAAATCCACACAAGCGTGCCCAACGCGCACGTGAAACCAAACAGTTGGATGAGGAGGTCGATGCAAGCCTAAGGGCAAAAGCCGTTGAAGACCGTGCTATAGCAAACCCTCGAAGACGTTTGCCTCATATACGACGAGCTACCCGGCGGATCATGCGAGAGCCATTGGAACAGAGGCTAGCTCGAGAGGCAGACGCCATTCTCAATGAGAGAGACGGTATGCTTGAGGGAGAGGAGAAAGGTAGGCGCACCATCCAATGGCGCTTCTTTCGAGGTGTGGCAGGAGATTTGACGCCTAGGATCATGGAAAAGTTGACTGCAAATGTAGAAACGAGCTTCTACCTACGGTATGGCTACTCCTATCGCATTCGCAATGTTAACGATGGGCGTGTGATGCTATTCTCCAAGACTGTCCCCGGTTCTCCATGGGTGAACATCCTAGGAGATGCAGAGGAGTGGATTGCCGACAGGGAGCTATCTCGATTGAATCCCGACAACATTGATCGCCCCAACACCCAATGGGCATTCGTTCGTTGTATGTATGTGGATGTCAAAGTCCTGCTGGATCATCAGCCGCTGTTGGGGACAGGCCCTCTACCAAAATGGCTTAGGCAGAAAAAAGGTATGTTCGCTCTCGACCAAAAAGGTGATAACCTATGTCTGTGGCGCTGCCTTGCTTTATACAATGGAGCACGCGCGGATAGGTGTTGCGACGCAGCTCGGGAATTAGCTCAGGATTTCTACCACCTGGTAGCATCTACATTAGATGTTCCCAAAACTTCTTTAGACCAGCTGAACGAGGTCGAGTTACACTTCGGAATAGGCATTCGGGTGTATGAACCTACGGAGAATGGCGCTTGGCATCTGACACGGCATGCAGCCCACTACAACCGCGTGATGATAATAGGTATATACAACGGGCACGCCTTCTATATCAATAACATTAGCAAACTAGGGCACACCTACGTATGTAACGATTGTAAGCAACGGTTCACACGAGTGGACAACCTTCAACGCCATGCAAATATTTGTAGTCGTGGCGAAACAAAGATCGTTTGTCCCGGAAAAGCAATCAAGGCTCCCCAATCCGCTTATGAAAAAGCCTTCTGGCCGGAAAACACTTCTAGAAAATCAGCTCTACGTTGGTTAAAGCGAGCATCGGAAGCACTTCAGCAGCATATCCATCACGCAGCTTATGGGCACGGCGGAGAGCGTTTGATAGAAGGAGCCCTTGTGGATGGCTACGAACCTCTCTCCAACACCATCTTCCAATTCCTGGGATGTTACTACCACGGCTGTCCAAAATGCTTCCCTCGAAGTAGATATCTATATCGTAAAACATGCAAAAGAACAGCAAATCTACGCAAGGCAGGCTATACAGTAGTGGAGGCCTGGGGCTGCTCCACAAAGAAGACTAACGAACCAGTTCCAACCCCAATACAAACTGTCTATCGACAACCAACGGACCGAAAATGTACACGCTCCCATATCAGTATCAATTGCCGATACATACAACCGCACACCAACTTTCCTCTGTCGATTCGATCCAAAGGAACTCATAGCTGCCTTCGTCGAAGAACTCCAGCGAAGAGCAAAAGTAATCCGAGAAGTCGTCGTAGAACAGTTCTGCCCCAGGACACCCGAATTCTCTTTCGACACCCTATCAAAAGAACAACAGACTAAAATCAACGAATGGACCAACCAAGTTCCTATACTAGGTTTCAACTCCGGTCGGTATGATTTGAATTTGATCAGAAACTACTTTGTAGAAACTATCGCGGACACGTGCAAGAAGGTCCGGGTAGCAAAGAAGGCTAACTCCACTATGTTTCTCTTGTTCCCTGAATTTCGTTTCCTCGATGTGATGAATTATCTTGGTCCCGGCACTTCCTATGAACGTTGGATCGCCGCGTATGGATGTGAGCTGCAGAAGAGTTTCTTCCCATATGAGTGGTTTAATTCACCAGAAAAGTTGGATCATATCGGACTACCAGACTATCAAGAGTGGGGTTCAAAGTTAAAAGGAGGTCACCTACTATCTAGGACAGAGTTCGATGATTGTAAGCGCACCTTTCATGCAAAGGGAATGAAGATCTTAGCTGACTGGCTACGATACTATAACACATGGGATGTAGTGCCATTTCTAGAGGCCCTCGGAAAGATGCGCAATTTCTACCACGAAAAGGGGGTAGACATGTTAAAAGATGCAGTGTCTATTCCCGGAGTCTCGCTACAATTCCTTCTTCGAGGTAGTGTAGAACGTGGAGCTGAGTTGTATGCCCCAGATGAGGAGGCTTATCATATGCTGAAAAATGCTGTTGTAGGAGGACCAAGCATAGTGTTCACCAGACGTCACGAAGCAGGGTTTACTAAGATTCGCAGCCATCAGGAGGGAACCAAAATTTGTCGTATGATTTTGGATACGATGCCAACGCCCTATATCTTTCTACTATGGCCCTAGAAATGCCTTGTGGAAAAGAAGAGGTTGTACACTATGACGAGCCAGGTCCAGCCTCCGAAGGACTTGTCGAATGCCTACAGAACGGTTCGTGGTTTGGTTACGCAGAGGTAGATATCGAGATACCTAGAAAGTTGTGGAAGAAATTCGAGGAGATGTCTCCCTTCTTCTACAATAGAGAATTCCAGACAAAGCAATCCCACCAGAAATGTTATCCTACCTCGAGAAGACTGGTCGAAAGAAATCTCTATGGAAAGAGGCTACTGCTATATGCCCCTCTTCTACTTTGGTATCTAGACCACGGAGCAGTCATCACTGCTGTCTACCGCACAATAGACTACGAACCTAAGAAAATATTCGAATGGTTTGTGGACCAAGTCACCGAAGCGCGACGTACAAGAGATGTGGATAAAAGCAAAGCCTTGCTAGTATATGTGTTCAAGCTACTCGGCAATAGCGCCTACGGAAAGTTGATCGAAGCTTTGGAGCGACAAACTAATGTCACCTATACCAAAGATGAGAAGGTTGTGGACAAAGCTTTGCGAAGTGTTTGGTTTTCAGACTTAGAGGAAGTTGGCGATGCATACGAACTCGAGAGTAGAAAGAACCAGATCCGAATCAAACGACCTTTCCAAGTAGGTATAGCTGTGTACCAGCTTGCCAAGCTTCGTATGCTCGAGTTCTACTACCACGCCGGGCACAAATGATCGTAAAAACGGTGGGTTTTATATATATTTAAAAGTTTTCGACATAGAAGAATGAATTTTGGTAGGTGTATAAAGGAGTGTAAACAAAACAAAGTCTGATAAGTTAAGCTAATATAGCCATCATTATGACGTCACAATGACGTCATATATCCTTTTCTTATAGGTTTCTTATAATTTTTTATTACCTCTAAAAACGTTTTATTATATCTTTTTAAAATCTCTTTTTCATGAGAATGAAATAATCGAAAACCCGTTCTCGATCGGTTGAAGTAAACGGAAGTTATTAAAGTTTGAATGTTGGTAATTTTCCCGCCAAAAGTTGGCGGGAAATAAATAGCATAAAACCATTTATAAAAATGTCGCTTGTTTTAACTTTTACAGTTTGAAATACTGGTACATCATATTTTGCACAATAATATAGCTCTTTAGTAATAACAACGTGTTCTTTTTAGAATTTTGATTTTTTTAGTATAACAGCTTAGAATTGAAGCCCCATTTTTTGTAAACGTCATTATGACATCATAAATATATTTTTGTACGCTCAGAAAATAGCCAGTTCAATGTTTTTGGAATTTTATCGATGAAATGCATTTAGCTAATACTTACAAGTCATAGTATTCTCTTTAATAATATTTTTATAGTCGGCAATCTGATTTAAGCTTGAAGTATGACGTCACTAATAATGACGTCATAAAAACAGTAAATCGTCCATAACTTTGAATATATTTATCGTAGAAAGTTCAAATTTTCGGCAAATTAATACTTCATAAAAGCTTTCTGATGACGTAATATTTTTGAAACGTGTTTTAAAGGTTAATTTTCGCCAAAAAAGGAGGTATCTCTTATGACGTCACAACAACGTCACAATACAGAAACGATTGTCCTGAAAAATGTAGTCTTACTTTGTTACCAACCTGCCAACATTTCGTCAAATTTAGAGTAGAAGTAAGGAAATGGCGTTACTTTTACGTTTTATGTTACACTCAACCCCGCCGTTTTTATGGTTATTCGTGCCCGGCGTGTACGACTTCCTTGACAAGTATATCGATCGAAAGGATTTCGAATACATACAGATGGATACCGACAGCGCATACATCGCCATCTCAGGAAACAGCATCGACGAAGTGGTACGACCAGAATTGCACAAGGATTTCGTGGCTTGTCTAAAGGATTGGTTAGCTTGTGATAAGTGGAGCAGTCGTACACCAGGTCTCTTCAAACTCGAATTCGAAGGACAGAGCGCCATTATCCTATGCTCAAAAGCCTACTATGTCGACGTAGGTGCCAGTAGAAAATATTCCACCAAAGGTATGTCTAGGCGGCACAACGATGTTTCGTGGGATCGATTCAAAGCAGCACTCCAGGGTAGTATCGACATAGCAGAAAACCGAGGCTTCCGTCTACTGCCAGAAGGTATGGCAACTTATGAACAGCAGAAACTTGGTCTTTCAGCTTACTACGACAAAAGATACGTTCTCCCAGATGGTATCCACACCGAGCCTATAGAGTACCGTCTAGCGGCTGGGTACGATTAGGATCCCTTTTGGTGGCAGTTCTGTATCCCTAGGTACCACTTGTAGCTCTTCCCGTACGAAGCCCCGCTTATGGCCTTTACCAACACCCAAATAGTACAGCACAGGCTGTCCCGAAGATACTACACTTCGCGAAATACCATATGTCTCCAAACTCCACACATGATCAGTTGCTCTACGTCTTTCACCCCCTTCCAACTTCCCTGGTGCATAGAGATATCGAACTAGAACATCAAACGGCAAACGTCTTTCTTCTAATCCAACAGGCCGTGAAGATGTAGGAGTTTTTATGTTCACTTACTGTTCCAACACTGTGTTCGAAGGTTCTTTTCCCGTAAGTCGAGTCACCTCGTTATTCATGGCTTTGATAACATCTGGAAGCCGCAACACCCATTCTCTACTATGTACATCAGATCCTTCTCAAGCAAGTACCATCTCCTTTGCATATTGGAATCCAAACAACCTCTCAGCTAGTGTTCTATTTGCTCTCTCAACAAAGCCTTGCGCCCCATGTAGTTCTAAAGTTTCAGACATACGTCCTATGAACTCCCTACCAGGATCTACTTGCAATGTTTTTGGCCATTCTAGTGGACTACGCCGGCAGATTCGTTCGAAAGCTGCAGCAACATCTCCACTATCTTTCGAGGTTAAAGGCTCGGCTTTTTTATATCGAGAAGCTTTCGTCCCCGTCCAGGTCGATCGTAAGGTAGAAAGATCAAATCAGCTTGGTGAACCTCATTTGGTTTCGATACGGTCCAATGTGGTCGTTGGATATATCGTGGTGGTGGTAGGTATATCTGCCACAGGGCTTGTTTCTCTAACCAACCCTTAGCTTCGTCCTCCGATACCTTTGCTACCACCGCTAACTTACCAATTGCAGCATGCCCTTTTCAGTATCCCTCCGGACCATAGAAGATGTTCGCAAGGCGAGCATCCATCATATGTAGCATAACGATGAGGCCCTAATACGAAGACAAAAAAGAAGAATAAAGACTAGTCTAGCCAACTAGTTCTTATTCTTCTTTTTTGCATTTATTTATGCTCAACCATCATATATATATGGGTATAAGGTCTATATATAAGCCCTTTACATTAGATAGACCTTCGATTTCGCGGAGCCCTGCACTAAACTTGACCAGAGATAGATCACAGTGGATGACGCAGTGATCAGAGAGGTCAGCGTCATGTACAGAGCAATTCAAGACAGTATGCTCGTCTGAGCGGGTTATAACAAGGTCAAGGTGTGGTTGCTTTTATGTGTTGAGCTGGACACATACTGTTTTAGGTTGTTATAGCTCAGTAGTTGCAAAAATGAAGTAGTTTGACTGTCTGAAGGACTCTCAATGTGAAAGTTGAAGTCGCCAAGGTTTAGAAGTTTGGCAGTGGAGACAGTATATCGTTCTAATAGAGTAGAGAAATCATTCAAAAACATTGACGGGGTGAGACCATTGGCAGTGGAGGGTGGAGGACGGTAAATAATAGCGATACGAAGAGCTGATGTAGTAGAATATAATAATAGTTCCATATATTCAAATGACGAAAAACTTGTTGTTTCTAGTTTTTCTACTTTGAGGCAGTTACTGTAAAGAAAGCCAACACCTCCTCCTGTTCTGCTGGACCTTGGCACATGATAGAAAGCATAGCCCTTGGGACAGAGTTCTAGAACTGTGAGAGATTCAGTATCAGGTTTAAGCCACGTTTCGGTGATTGCCATGATGTCGATATTATGTTCTACAACATAGTCTTTAATTAACAGAGATTTGTTGTTGATATATCTAGCATTTAGTAGGGCAATATGTAGTGGTTTGGTGATTGCGGATGAAGAGTGCGGTTTCTCGAGACTAACGTTTATGATGTTATGTAAATTAGCCGTCGAGTTCGAACGTGTTCGGTTCTTCGATCGCATCGATATTATAACTGGGATCGGTCGTTCTTTAGCACGTTTAGCAGAGCGTTCTCTTACTCGTTTCCCAGCTCGTGTACCCCTGAATCTGAAGATGGCATTATATTTGAGTTTACGGTAGAGCAAGGCATCAAACGCTGGAGAGTAGGCATATCGTAAGTTTTTCAACTGGTCCCTAGAGTATTGTAGCAAAGGAGTTTGAACTTGAACCGTGGTATGCAAATGTCGGTCGGAATCATTACAATTAAAGTTTACTGAATCGGTGACATTTCTAGAATTAGGTCCTGGGATTCTGGATATATCCGAGTAGATGGTTATATCCACAGGTGGATCATGGCCAGGAATGTATAGTGCAGTCATCCCGTGTTTAGTCTCCTTATTCACAGGTAGCTTTGAGAAGTGATAACCAGTTGTGATCAGCCAGTGCCGAATATAGATTTGGCCAGTCTTTAGGTCAATTGGCCAGCAGAGGGCTCTGCACCTGGTCGATGGTGAAGTAACTTCCGTTAGTGATGTAAAGGATGTAGTATGGAAACGATCAATCCAATAATTGCCAAGTAATAGTAAAGGTATGAGCAGAGTGAACATATTCCTGGCCGCCATTGCCGGCGCCTGCGTAGTAGTCAGATAAACGAGGTTCTTTCATTGCTTTAAGGCGTTTCAGTTCCTGGCGTAACTTGTCAGATCGCACAAAAGCTTTGTTGGTGTCGTTTTGGACGTTGTAAGCATCACGTTCCAGACCTTCTTGTTCTCGAGCATAGTCGTATAATCTTTGACGTACCTTATCGTAGGATATCTTGTCAGCTGTGTATTTCTCAAGAGCCTTGTCGTGTCTCTCTCGTGCTATAGCAATTCTTTCATCTTTTCCAGAAAGAAACCTAGCAAGCACCCCACCACCAGTGAATGCCGTCGCATTCAAAACGGCTCAAAAAAATGGCCATTCCGATTCCTGCCAACGCCATGGGCCTCACAAATAGAGCTGGTATGTCCTTTTGGTCCTCGAGATATTTCTTAGCAGCTAGGCTACCAGCCAACACGGCCGTCCACTTCACGTAATTCACTATTGAAGCAGAAGGGTCGTTGAGCATAGGTTCCTTAACGGCCTTTCTTGCAATCCAACCAATGCCTGTAGCAAGCCCAGTAACTATAGCGGCATTAGTTACCGTTTTCATCAATTTATTCTCTACCATCCTACTATGACATATAACCTAAAAGTATGGTCCTAGTCTTCAAATGTTGTACCACCCCTACTCCATATCCGGCAATGCTGCCTTCGTAGTCTCTATTGGACTCGCGGGTCGTATCGTGCTGGCATTTATAGAGGTATCGTCTTTGTATCTTCTATATTGATAGTACGCGGGACCAATGCAGCACCCGTGCCAACTACTGCTAGAGTAGTGTTTGTAGCCATGTTTTTTGACCAGCTTTCCCCCACATCGGTTTCTTTAGACAATTCGCTTTCACGTGCTAACTCCCGCTTTTGAGCCTCTCTGGCACGTTTGTTGCTTTCTGCCAATGCTTTTCCAGCAGCAACACGCCTGGGATCTTTTCCTTTTTCTCAGGCACAGTATTCGGGGGATCTGCAGTTATCTGATCCGTTTCCTCCATCTTGTTTTGATATGGTAGGTATATGTGAAGATTCAATAGGTGTGGTAGCAGAGGTACCAGGAATGACTATGTGACCAGATACATGGAACAACACGCTAGCTAGCGCTACAAAGCGACCTGCTTTAAGTGATAACAGCCCAGTCGCAGCACTGATCTCGTTGCGGACTAGATGGTCTTCTTGTAGATCTTTGATCAGTGCTTCTTGAGAATCTATGGGGACTAGGTAAGCAACTAAGCGGGTAGCTAGACGCATCACACCATCGACTAAGCTTCCTGTTATTTGCTGAGCTAGAACGGCCTGATACCTTCTATATAATCTATCTACTTCTTTTTCAGGTAGTTTAGCAATATCTCCTAGAGAGACATTTTTCCCTAGATAATCCTTCGTTGTACCTGTTGCAGCCAAAATTGCAAGTGCTTCGCGGTTATCTGTTACGTCGTCCTCTGTTTTGGATGGTGGGCCTGTTACATCCTCACCTAGTAGGGCAATTATTTCTTCATCATCCATGATAATATGTCATAGGTGCGGGTAGCTCTAACACTACTGCAAAAGGATGTCGCAAACAAAAGAATATGCGAGCAAACTTGTGGGACCGAAGCACTGCTTGTAACTCGCTGCCTTCTTGTGAGCCTCCATAGTCCTCGAATAGCCTTTTTCCATCTATAGTTGATGCGGTATGAAAGGCAACTACAACAGCTACGTTTTCGCCGAAAGGTTTGCATATGCTTGTTAATTGTTGGGATAGCACCCAAATAGAGAGCCCTATATGTCGAGCAGAGAATGCTAAATCTACGAGCTTGTCAGTTCTTCTTTTTACATCTTTCGAGGCAGCACAATCATCTAGAATCAATAGCGTATTGGTACCTGCCCAAAAGGTGGCACAAATATTCAATGCGGCATTGATAGCATCCTGTTGTGGTGATACAACATAGAAGTGTGGATCTCGATGGGCAAATCCTCGATAGGTTTTGTTGTGGGCACACTAATACTATATAGTCAAACTTACCACGAAATGGTCCACGAAGTTACTCTATGAGAAATGCCGTTTTCCCGCAATTTGTGGGTCCTACTATGAGGGCGTTAAATGGTATGTGTTCTACCAGGCAATCCATTAGTATGTAAAACTACTCAGAGATCCATTCAATATATTGATCTGAGCATCTGACAGAACGAAGATGTGCATGTTAACAGTTCCACTGCCTCCACTCCGGTGTACTCGGATGTCGATATCTTTCCCACCACCTATTTCGGCCAAGCCATCACCATGAACAATTGCATCCTTTGCTGTTAGACAATCTACCAAGATGGCAAATTTGTTGTTGTAAAACTTGGCGGGTGTCATTGGGGTGACGTCGGCTGACGTACCGAACCATCCCTTGGCAGCCTCCCAGAAATCTGGTGGTAGCACACCATCTGGAAAGAAGAAATTTGGAATGCCATTAACATCTATCTCCACCTTAGTGATGCCTGGATTGGAGAATTCCTCGCTATCTCGGGCGCCTGCGGTGTGTGACGCAACGAAGAGTAGAAGTAGTCCAGTAAAGGATCTCCGTGGGACTGTGAGGTTCTTAGCCACCAAAGTGTCTGATGCCTTGTTAATAGGGACAGTCGTGGAGTGTAAAGCGTGGTTGAATAGAAAGGTAGTTCCTGTAGGATATGCGTGCTCTGCTTGTCTGGCGAGTTTTTCATCCTCGATGACCTCATACTCCAGCTGTATGTTGTTGAGCTTGTATGTACCTATCTTGGTCGCATCCGATCCTACCACTATCTCGACAGCTGGTGCTAGAACCAAATCGAACGAAATAATGTCGTGGAGGGCGTGGGGATACAGAGCTCCATATTGTGTCAGGATGTCAACGTCCAGTGTGATTCTATACTTTGAGCCATATGCCGTCAGGAGCCAATTGTCTCCAGCACTTGACGTGTCCTTCGTCACCAGCTCCTGAGCGAAGCTTGTTCATATTCTCTGTCTGAATACCTTGTTGAATCCGAGCTTCTCGCGCTGGAGTAGGAAGATAGAGATCGGAATATGTCTGTAGGAGATCAGTGTGGGCAAGGTCTTCTATTACGTCTGTTCCAAATCTACATCTACGATGAGAGACTAAACATCGTCTGACATTGGTCACCACGCGATTGTTGGCGTTTCCACCAGACAATGCAATGTCAGCCAATAGTGCAAAACTACCTGGGACTAGGACGATGTTTTCTCCTAGTTTTGGAACCGCGACATAGAGTGTCTCTCATGGGTTGGCAGATGATGGTGCAAATGTGCGTCTATATAGGATGCGTCGGGCTTTTAGTCCAAGGGGCTCTCTACGTGTTTGTGCGGGAAGTAACTTCGACGATATCATATTGAATATAGTAAGATATATAGTTAAGTTCAATATGGATGTTGAGGTTGACTTTGACACTTTTACCGAAGAAGGTCAAGCTGATATTAATGAGCCTATTGATGATGAAGAATGGCTGGACCTGGGACCAAACGACGATGAGAACGAAGATAGTTGGATAAGAAGAGTTGGGGAGTTGGTAATCGCGATAATTGGGGAGAAAACCAATATGAGTACTTCGAATTGACTAATCAATATGAAACAACGAGGACTCCAGAGGAAGCCGCTCGAATCGTTGGCCTACAAAGTCTTAGGGATACGTATGAAAACCTTAACGAAAACTTGATAAGACTTTCCGTAGACAGAAACAAAAAGGTTACTATCTCGGTTCGCAACCTAGGGAAAGGGGGCTGGTCGAAACCCAAGCAGCTGTTCAAAGCGGATGGTAGCGTATTTAAAAACGTAGGGGACTTAAAGGGCTTCAAACTTGCCATTGGTGAGGGTGGCGAAATTAAAGAACAAAACGAAGCGAAGATTGAAGACATCGAATAGAAAAATCAAGAAGATCAGACTACCTTAGATGATCCTTCCACGTCTGGGGAAGAGAAGCAAAGAAGCAGAAAGCTAAGGATGAAATAGCCAATAACGACCAAGAGATTCAAACAATCGAGGAAGAAAATGAAGCCATAAATGAGTAGAGGCCGTTGCGTGAGAGGGTAAAGGATATCTTCAAGAAATACGGGGTAACGTTTACATCCACCTTACTAGCAGCTGGAACTGTGATTGGAGTCATAGTTTCTGCGCTGACGAAGACCTTGGCTAAAACCGCAAAAGGGCTTTCCAACGGTTTAAAAGCACTAGGAAAAAAGTTGGCGGAAATGCTACCTGGGGCGATCGGAGCAATTGTTAGCTTCATATTTAGTACTGCTGGTAAAGCTGTAGGATTCCTAGCAAAGAATGCTTGGCTATTGATCGTAGCCGCAGTGGTGTTCGTAATAGAGCAATACAAGCGGCGTTAGCGAAACAATACCCATGCGGATCCCGCTGCAGCAATAGCTACCACCGCTAGATTGATCTCGTGTTGTTGAGTAGGCTTTGGTGTGTGCTTTAGTATGGTGGTATCGCTACGCGTGGAAGGTGTACCTTGTTGCTTTGCGCCGTGTGGTAGGTGTGTCTTATTGGTGGGTCCGTCCATATCTTTCGTTTTGTTGTTGTGTTTGTGTTCGGCAACCTCCGCATTAATATCATTTACGCCTAGCACCATACATTTCTTGGCCGTCGGGATTGGATTTTTAAACCATCTTTCTCGCTGAGGTAGTACTCAAGATCGCTTGGTAGTAACCTCACCCCTATAGCTATTGCTAGATTGAGCCTCTTATGCGTTGTTCGTATAACTAGAAGATATTTGTCATAGCTCTTCACTAAATCAATTTCAAGAATAGCGTCTTCAACCAATTTCTTAAACTCCTCTCTGACGTTGTGTTTGACTATGAGGGATTCATTCAGATTGTTTTGAGCACCTAGGTTGCAATATACGAAAGCCTCGGCTGATCGATTCAACCTACCCAACCCAGCGGTCGTCAAATCCTTCCCGACTGGTGGCGTAAACCAATTGTATTGTTTCCCTTCGTGTTCATCGTTCCGAATAGAAGATACCAGATCTCCCATGTCCTCCTTACCTCCTTCGGCTTTAAACAAATTATTGTGGTTGGGATAATTATCTGCTTCTTTGTCGTAGCCTCTGATTACGTGGACGTTTTTGTAGCCATCACCATACAAAAGAAATACATCTCCTAGTCCGCGATTCCTACCTCCATGACATCGGAAGTCTGGCGTTCGAGATAAACCGAACTCGATACATAATTTCTCCAGAGCTGTTTTGCTGTAGAGGTTATCAACTTGCTTGAAAGCAATGTCATTAGGTAGAGGCGCGCCAAGTTCATGTAAGATTCTTCGTATTGTGAAATAAGTGTGGAATCTTAGGAACCCTTGAACAACGGGTGGATATGTTTTGAAAGCAGGGTCAAACAACGACACTCGACATCCAGAAGGCGCACACCACGTTGCGAAATTCAGCTGTTGAGGCCAATATTTCAAATCCGGACCTGATAACCAATGATGAGACTCATGTGCTGTCACATGCTTTACGACGGTCTCCTTGAATATGTTCGGAACACCTGCTTTGAACTTTTTTGTTGGTGTGGCGTATATCCATAGATTGATAAGATCGATGTCTTGTGCTTTTTCAGTATCGGGGGCTGCTGCGATAGGATATTTCACACTTTTGTCTAGTGTCAACGTAGATGGAAAACCACTATGCACATCCAACAGCACGTTATCAATACGTTTTTGAATGGCAGCAGGTAGCTTGGAGACATCATCGCCATAGACCACATAGCTAGAATCTCCGTCTCGAAATAAAATGCTTGTCGAATATTTATCTCCATCTATGCTCGTGGAGGCATAAAACTGGTGAAAATCTGCGTGTGGGTATTTTTTCTTGAACTTCGCCAACAGATTGGCATTCAGTGTTGCGACCTTTTCGTTTTCCACAGCTTCTTTTGAAAGACCTTTGTGCTTCCGCGCGAATAGTACCTCCCCATAAACTGTTTTCGTACCAAGAGCTAAGTCAATCGCCTCGCCCGTGCGCCCATGCCATACCATTAGCTGACCTCCACCTGTCTTCGTAGGAGGGCCTGCATCTGTGAACACCTGGTAGGTACCCCCGTGGAAAAATAAATTAACATTTCCAACACCATCCCGACCTACAAAAGAGTCGAACCAACCAAGTACGGCCTCAGGAAATAGATACTTGAACTGTAGCCATGCTTCTGTCATATTGAAGCCTTTGATATATATGTAATAGTGGCTTGCCTCTAATACTATCGAAAAGCGCAGTTCCACTATGGTGATCTTAAATGTCGCCTGTACATCGGCTGACCATACTGTCTACCTCCCTGAGACCTTGGCGATACGTGGTGTGACCCTCATCGAGGCTACTATTCCTAACAGCTGGTACAACTTAAAAGAAGAGGTCGTTTATAGCTGGTGGGAGGACAATGGCCAACGATCTCAAAAATATCGTATACCGCTCGGAAATTACGATCTCTCTGAACTGATAAGGCTATTCAAGACTGCGGTCGATAATAAAGCTATAGAGTTCGCTAGCCGTCCAGAGCGTGGGGAGCTTGATCTAAAGATCTTGAAGCGGTTTCAAATGTCCGACTCTCTATGTAACGTGCTCAGAATTTGTGGAAAAATATCTGATGCAGATAGAGTTGTGTTCCCGCCAAGCACACACCACATTATCATAAAAACCCTCAAAGAGGCGTATATCAGTTGTGATCTAGTGGATCGTCATGGCTCTCTCACAGTTATAAAAGGTGCTCACAGGCCAATCCCTCGCAAACTCTTGCATGTATCCAGATTCGTGGTAGTAAATTCCAACAAGTTACATACGTAGCACAGAATCCCATAGAAATGGCTGCCTGGCCTTCAAACAGTCTTCGCATATCCATACTTACGAAAAGTGGCGTGGTGATTGATTTTCATGGCTGGCCTCTGCATTACGTATTAAAGTTTAACCTTATCACAGATATATGATGGCAAGCGATTCGATTCAAACAGTTCCAACGGCACTATCTGGAGAGAGCTTTCGACTGCAAAAGGTGTGTGACACGCTTGCTAGTATTGAAGCACAAGAAAAACACTATGAATGTGTGCGAACAAAGTATCCTCGTGCGTATGGAATCATTCATGGTATTGCTTTGACAACAGGTAGCCTATCTGTGATTTTATCAAGCTCGGGTTTGGCGGTTGCTCTATCCGGATTTGGTGCTATAGTGGGCATACCTCTTGGTGTTGTTGGTGGAATATGTGGGTTAATCTCGGCCTCTACGGCTGTTGGGGCTAAAAAGATATGGGTCAAAGTTTCTAAGCATGAGAAAACTGCTATGTTGGCGAGATCGAAAGCTAATACGATTAGTGATCTCGTGTCGAAAGCCCTGCATGATGAGAAAGTGTCTGAAGTTGAGTTCACTATAATTCTTGCCGAAGCCGAAAAATATGAGGCTATGAGGGTTGAAATTCGCCATAAAGCTTTTGGCACGAGAGAAATTAGGGAAGAGCTGCGAGCAAAGTTAGGGAGCCTAGTGGGTTAAACGGTAGTTAGACCATGTTTTGTATAGATGGGCTCGAAGAAAAAACAAAAAAAGAAGAAAGAGAGACATGATGCTGGTTTCTGTTTCTTCTTTTTTTTCTTTTTTCATATCGCGATTTTCTAAATATCTAGACATACCTTGTGGTTCTTCAGTTACACTAACACCTTTGAAAAGCAATCCTTAGTGCGGCATTTCTTCTCGCGAATGAGCCGGCGCTGTGGTGCGCCACACTTCGTACAAAGTCCGTAACTCGTACGACAACCGCGACCACACTTCGAACATGGAACGAATATGGTGCTCCCTCTTTGAATCTGGAAGTTGTGTTGAGCACAGTACTCTGATATCTTAGAACAATTCCTTACACATCTCGTGTCCTTGCCCCGCATCAACCAAGTACAAGTTATTATCTCAGTCATCGTGCGATATATACCTTATACTAGCCTTTCTCTAATTGCTGTTTAAACGATAATAAAGTGGGTTCTAATAATTATACACTATTAGATAAAGGGCTCACATAGTATATACCAAATAACAATGACTAATATGTTAGACCTCCCTCTAGAAATCTTGATTAAGATCGTAGAGTACTCAGGGCCCTGGGCTTTTGCAAGCATTTCTTTGACTTCGAAACGATTAGGCAATGCAGCATCTCTAGCCCGCTATAAAAATGTAGGTCGAATACTGATCTTGCGAATCCTCACGTATGATTTCGTAGACGCTTGCAATCGGGAAGATTTGGTTATTTCCGCCGAGGATGCATGCCGAGAACTAGGTATCCTCTGTCATCTCGATAGCGCTAAATGGATCACGAAGCATTTCCAGCTTACCGTGAAGGATGCCCGCTATCGATATAACCTTGCACTGTGCTATGCCTGCTATGGGGGGCATCTCGATGTCGCTAAATGGCTCACCAAATGTTTCCAGCTCACCACAGAGGATGCGTGTGCTCGAGATAATTTTGCGTTATACTATGCCTGCAAAATTATCATCTCGATGTAGCTAAATGGCTCATCAATCAGTTCCAGATATCTAGTGTTGCAACCCGATATCTTGGCGCTCTATAAGCAAAAGGTTAACATACTTTGAAAGGACTCCTTTGAGCAATATGTACCCAACCCCGAAGATAATAAGTTGGGATTGGGTACATATTGTGGTCTACAAAGTCCAACAAATGCGTTGGGGAGGGAGGGGGTCATCGGATGTGACAAAAAACTGGAAAAAAAGGTGCTCACCAGAACCCCCATTTTGTATACTACTGCCTATCTACAAACGTTGGATGGCCCCCAACTTAATATCTTTGTTGAAATTTCGATCCCAAGGGCGCTCATTTAGATATTTGGTCATGTCTGGCACTTTCTAGAGTTAAAAAGTCGAGATTTTGTACAAAAGAACACCTTTTGTGGTCAAAATTTCAACAAAAGAAGCTTTGGGGCGGAGGAAATCCAACATTATTGGAGCGGGATTGCTGGTATCATTTCTCCTCCGTATATACTACTATTCAGGTAACGGATTACCCATGAAAATAATATACCGATAAACAGGCAGTAAAGGGGGTATAATTTCTGCCCTGGTCGAGCTGTGGAATTCAGGTAACGGATTATCCATGAAAACAACAGACATAAACAGGCAGTAAGGGGGGTTTAATTTCTGCCCAGGTTCAGCTATGGAATTCAGGTAACGGATTACCCATGAAAACAACAAACATAAACAGGTAGTAGGGGGGGGGGGGGCTAATTTCTGCCCAGGTTCAGCTGTACATGTGGAATTGAGGTAACGTATTACCCATGAAAACAACAGACATAAACAGGCAGTAGGGTGGGGCGGGGGGCTAATTTCTGCCCAGGTTCAGCTGTGGCACCGCCTTCTAACACTAGACGCAAATAGAATCGCAAAGCAAGCATACTCAGATATGCTAAGTCACACAAATTCCAAGAACTGGGAAATGCAAATTAAATGCTACAGTATTTCATAATGACTTTGGCTATTGCTGGGAATCCCAACAAGATGCCGTTATTGATGAAAACGAGATCAAGCGGTTTTATAAATACACTAAACAAAGACTAGAGGATATTGAAACTCAAGACTGGAAATCGCGGACTGCGCTAAGAAGCATCTAGTTACGAGCTCACAGAAAAACTTGGTTATCGGGTCACACGTCATTACGTGTGGCGAAAAGCCAAAAACCAAGCAAATCTGAACTAAACGTGTCAGTGCTTTGCGAGAAATATAGTTATGCTGGCCAGACCAGCTTTAAAAATGATGGCAATAGCAGGAATAATCGGATATATATAAGACCTACAGTACAAAAATCCATAATAGAAAATATATAAGCAAATACCGTGAACAAAAATCCTGCAAAAATACGTTGGATCCGAAGTGAGGACCTATACAGCCAAACGATAAACGATTAAGAATGAAAAGTCCGAAGACTAAAGGAAAGCTGACAATAAGTAATATACCATAATACCATAATGAGTAATATGCCATATCGTTTTCGAATTTTGTGTAAGATCTAGAAAGCTTACAAAAATAAGGGTTGAGTGGTGGAAACTATTGTATGATATCGTTAGCGGTATTCACTTGTTCCTAACGATAATCATAGAAATAATACAATCATTAACTCATTAATTAATTAATTAATTAATTCAAATTCATATATAGAAAATAGGTAAATAAACTATATCCAGCCTATCTGATGTAATTTCACTAAACTAGAAATAAAAATGGGTGTATTACTCGCGCAAATGAAGTTCAGGGGAGGGGGGGAAAGTAAGCCGTTTTCAAATTTTGTTTTGCCTGTCATTTTCCCCCTGAAAATTGATGTCAACCAAATTAAGAAGACTCCCTGCTGTTTTCTATGGGTAGCATTTTAGTGAAAACCCCATGTCTCTTCGATGTTCGTTTCTACCCGTAAAAATCCATCGCCCTTTTCGTTTTGGTCGCAAATCATGCTGGGAGACATTTATGTTCTATTTCCCAGTCCAAAACTGGATTATATAAAGTTGTAGTGTCAAAATTTTAGTTTTGGTACTAAATACGATGAAAACAACATGTTGTTTGTACATTTGGGGTAAGATCTGCGAACCTTGCAAAACTGAGGGGGAGGGGTGGAAAACCATATGCATTTCCTGTTAATAATGGAACCCTCCCCAATTTAGAAGTGGCTAGAATGAAGTTGCAGCTTAAAATCACAATGGATTACGTGAAGTGCCAGAATTAAAACCATACCCTCTGTACTCTAGCCCTATTTTCATTATTAGTTCGATATCCACAACAAAATGTTTGTACATGTCTATTTATTCCTTTCTTTAAGTGATCACATTTTGTATATTTTCCTTTAGAGCCATGCAGATGGATATGTAAGTACCATATGTTATGCCATGGCATGTGATTTAACGTTATGTAATGTCATGTTGTTACGTTATGTCAGTTTGTATTTGTACTGCTATTTAATTATTCATGAGGACAACTACCAACTATAGATTTGTACAATGTGACCTGAAACCTCCGTCGAATACTTTCATGAGCAATTGAACTACACTTCAATTCACAAAAGGCTGCAAGGACCACTGTTACAAACAAAAGAGTAGCCGGATCTATGGAGATCAGCAGAAGGATTAAAATATATGAAGACTGCAAGGCTGATCGGACGGCTGTACGATGTTATTTATTGCACCCTATATTTTGGTTCGGCAGAACGATATGGAATGGAACCGTTTTATAGGGTCTATTGCAATGTTGTAAACTAAGGTAATGCGGATTGTAACTATAGTGATTACAAGAAGGAAAATATAGAGATATTTCATCCGGTCTGTTAATTTCTTGGGGTTCTAAAGTCTTAGACTTAGAAATAAGATGTGCTTCCCTAGCTTTACGGACACTGTTTCTGCTGTTGTGAGTAGTTTCTAACGGTATGATTTGTAAGCCATCAAGCGAGTATTTGGTTTTTGAAAAATGTTCTGAAACGGCCGTTGGTTGTGCGAGATTCCTTCCGTTGATAGAGTGTTCAACTGGTCTGCGATGTTCTCCAAATCTGTCACAAAGACTGCGTCAGTTTAGTTTCTTCTATGAATTGGCAATATTTGTTTTCGTTCAGGAATATTTTTGAAGCGCATGTAATGTGAGTGGTGATCGGTCGTTGTTCGCCAGTAGAAGAGAAAGTATAGGAAGTGCGGCCACGTTGACTGAAGGAGCATGTTTTGCATTCCGTACGTTTGCAGTGCAAAATTCTTCTTGTGTCGTTTTTGACAGATTAGCTTTTACTAGGAGGTCACGGAGGTTATTAAGTCTACGATACGCAGGTGGAGAAGATTTTCTTGCATCGCTTGGATGAGTCAGAGAATGTAGAGAATGTTCATGCTTTTGTTTATTATGGTTGAAGCTTTCGGTAGGGCTGGTTTGTAGGTAGTTACGAATGGTGTTCTAGCTGTAGATTTCGTATGGTTGGCTAACCGAAGATCTTGTTTACGGGCAATATATATCGCTGTGTTAATTTCTTTTCTAACGTCATGATGCAGCATGATTGTATCCTCGTTTTATGAGGTTCTTAGTGAGTTTAGAAATGTTGTCGTTGAATCGTTCATCTGTTGAGCCTGACTGTATGGAATTGACAGTTTGGTGTGGAAAGGATAGCACGAGGATTGAAGGAGATATTGATGTTTATCAGTTGGTTTAACAAAGAGGTCAGCTTGAATTGTGTCTGTCGAGAAGTACGCGGACATCAAGGAATGCGATTTCGGTGTTGGAAACAGTGTTCGTGAATTTTATGGTGGGATGTAGGCTGTTAAAGGGGGCTATAAAGCTGCTGAGTTTGTTTTCTTCTTAAACCTAACTGCTCTAAAGTGGGCTTCGATCGACATGCTGTTCAACAAACTATAACGGATTCTCTACAGCCTTGAAACAACTCGACAACAACGGTCGACATGCCATGCAGTAATATATTTAGGTCACATGCAGAACGTCTCAACATCGACAACCAAGATACTAATCTGACTTCCCAAACCCTTACTCCGTCTATCAAAACTACTACTATAAATACTGAACTTGACTCCACAGACATAGTTGGCGAAGATGGAGGCTGATGAATTTTACGTAGAGTTTCAAAAATCATGATTAATTAATAGCAATTTGTCCAATCAGAATAAGCAAATCACTCACGTGTATGCTCCTTTATACGTGGTAAAACCCAAGGGTCTTCATATAACGTGTGGCCTTAAATAAGACTTCATTGTTGAGGCGTTTTTCCTTTGTTCAACAAAGGAAAAAGGCCTCAACCATGAAGTTTTATAAAGGGCCACACTCGTGGAGTGAAACGTTGTAGAGACCCTCCTAGCCAATCCTTATAAAACAAAGGGCTTCACCATGAATCTTTACAAAGTCTTTCACTCGAACAGTGAAAATCCTCGAAAATATTCTTAAGGGGACTCTCAGGGTTGCTCGACCAACGGTCTAAGTGCAATGACCCCAGGAGCTCGAAGTCAAAGACCCCTTGGCTCACAGTTATTCACACGTAAACAGCCTAACATTATGGGCCTCAAATTTTCGCTCCGTATTCCAACTGCGCATGTCACTGACGCACAACGTAGCTATAAACAATTAATACTTCAGTTTTCATTAAAAAAATCTGAAAATTATTTTCTTTTAGAAGTAACGTTTTTGAAGCCGTTTAATAAACTCGTAGCACGTGTTTTATCAGGTTTAAACCTCGAGGGCGCAGCTGCTCGTGTAACATACATTGTACGCTAAACTCGCTTCCACTAAAACTGATACCATGCCAAACAAACACTCTCAGATACGAGGTATGATAACATCTCTAAATATTCACACTCCACTCGGCTTTCATTCTCAGAAAACCAACCGAAACTCAGACGCCGCCGTAGAAAACACAAACATACAAGCAAAACATTAGACGCAAATACCGTCATTAACTTATTTAACAAGGAACTAGACACCCCCAGACATATTAACTGGTCTGAAATTGAAGCAGAAATCGTTGATTTTGCAAGAATATTACGACTTCAAGAATCCGTTTATGATAACGCTGACCCTGATAATTCATATAACACTTCACAAAATACTTTCCGTGTTAAAGGTACATGGACACCACCTACCGCTAGAGACCTTCGATACTTCTATTCAAACAATCGAAGACGACTTGCTCTCAACCAAGCCAACCAAAATACGAGACAACCTCACAAAACGTGAACGACGATCCCTGAAACGGCTACGACGACGACGTGTTGATATAGTCATCAAACCGGCCGACAATGGCTCTGGGACAGTCGTAATGGATAAAGACTGGTATGAAAACGAATGTTTACGACAACTGAACAACACATTATAGTACGAAAAACACAACAAATTAAGACATTACTCCTAAAATTAAAGAACATGTTAACCTATACATCAATGGCCTACTATCAGAAAACATGATTGACGAAGAAACCAGCAAATTACTGAAACAAAACAACCCCAAAACCGCAAATCTTATATCCTCCCTAAAATACATAAACAAGATAATCCTGGATGCCTTATAGTCTCAAGTAATAGTCATCCTACTGAACGCATATCACAATTCGTCGACTTTCGCCTCAAATCTCTCGTCGAACAGATACCTTCCTGAATTAAAGATACCATGCACTTCCTTAATAGGCTTCAAACTTTAGATAAACTTCCTGAAAACACTCTACTCGTGTCACACGACGTGTCTTCTCTCTATACCAACATTCCACATAAAGACGGCATTAAGGCTTGCAGTAAATTAATAGATCAACGCTCCAACAAACAAGTAAAGACTGACATAATCTGTGACCTTATACGAATGATACTTACAATGAAGACCTTTGTTTTTTAACGGAAAACACAACAGACAAACCAACGGAACCGCAATAGGTACACGAATGGAACCATCTAATGCTAATATATTCATGGGAAAATTTGAATAAGAGGCTCTCAGCGACACCGCTGATAAACCCCTGGTATGGTGGCGTTATATTGATGACATTTTTTTACTCTGGAAACACGGCGAAGACAAACTCGACAGCTTTATATCCCACCCTAACAGCCTACATCCCACCATAAAATTCACGAACACTATTTCCAACACCGAAATCGTATTCCTTGATGTCCGCGTACTTCTCGACAAAGGCAAAATTCAAACTAACCTCTGTGTTAAACCAACTGCCCTACCAAAGTTTCAATCATAATATACCAAAACATGAACATTTTCTACATTCTCTGACTCATCCAAGCGATGCCAGAAAATCTTATCCGCCTTTTATTACATATCATGGACCTAAGAAGCCTCCGCGACCTCCTAGTGAAAGCTAATCTGTCAAAAACGACACAAGAAGTACCAATATTTTTCCGCCGCGAACGCACAAAATGCGAAACATGCCCCTTCATTCAACATGGCCGCACTTCCTATACTTTCTCTTTTACTGGCGAACAACGACCAATCAACACTCACATTAAATGCGCTTCAAAAATATTATCTACATGATCGAGTTCAAAAAATGCTTGAACGAAAAAGACCTTGCCAATACATAGGAGAAAATGAACGTAGTCTTAGTGACAGATTTGGAGAACATCGCAGATCAGTTGAATACTCTATCAACGCAAGGAATCTCGCACAACCAACGGCCGTTATAGAACATATTTCAAAAACCCAATACTTACTGATGATAATCCTACCGTAAGAAACTATTCACAACAGCAGAGACAGTGCCCGTAAAGCTAGGGAAGCACATCGTTTTCAAGCTCATAAATAATTAATGTTCTGCCAATACATGCGACGCATTTCGTCACGTGCAAGATGTTTGGTACCCGGTTAAGGCCGTGTGGTACTGTCGTCATGTGCATGAATCTTGATCTCCAATCAAATGACAGATCAATATCACTGATGACAGATGAATCTTAACTCCAATCAAATTATCATTCAAGGCAAGAGATAATGAGGTAAGAGAACGAATCCCTTGCCTCTGATAATTAATTTAAATCTATTTTTAGTTTCACAACACGTGATGTTAGTTATCTATCTCCTTGTTGTAGGCTACCCTCGGCGTTAGTTACCCATTGTGTATATCGCCTAGGTCCTAATAGCATCATTATAAACCACTCCTTGGCACATCAGCGCCACTTTACCACCATCAGTTCTCTTTTTTTAAATAACCAGGCTGTGTCCTATTAATCTAAAAATAGACTTCAAATAATTATCATTGGAACAGACCAACGTATGTGGGATTCGTTCACTTACCTCATTCCCTCTTGATCAAGTTCACCAGTGATTCTTTATATTCAATTAAATGCCAGATCAAGATTGTTTCGATACGGTTCAAAGCACTATTCATTTCAAAGTTAGGTCGATTATCTTTGATGTACATGAATCGAGCTTATGTACCGCGGTCATCAAGCCGATTTACAGAATAAACCCGGGACGTTGCATAATGTATCTAGAAAACGTAGATGGAAACAAAGTACGTGTATTTTGTGTAGGTACAGCCGTAAAATAATGCACGCACAAGAAGTGGCGCAAGTAACTTCTTGCGACGCGAGAACAGGAAAGCTGTCACAAGAAGGCCTAAACCAACTTTTTGCGCTTTAGTCGCAAGAAATACTGAATCGCAAGTACTTCAGGATGAAGCGCACGACCTAAATATTTTGAGCTTATCCACAAGAAGTTGAAAGGCAAGAAGTTGAAGTCTGCATGAACGCAAGAACTGGTCGCTTTTTTGAGCTCGGGAAGAACGCGGTTGTTTTCGCAGGCTATGATTTATGTTTCCATATCGAGGTTCGACTTTATTAAACCTTTTATTTCCCTCTTGGATCTAAAGGTTTTCTAGAGTAAGATACTCGCAAAACTAATATGTGTATGAACCAAAGCACTCGGCTGTTTTAGCAGGCAAGGGAAGTGAAAGGGAAGTGAAAACATTGTTTGAGATACCGCAAGTTCCAGGATATTAGTTAGTGATAGTTTTAAAGACTGCAAATCAGACTGAGACAAAAATATGGAATGTATGTCTCACGCTATCGCTATCGCGTAGCAATGAAAGCGGTGGTATTAAATTAAGCTCAAGTTCTTTTTTATTATTTTGCACAATTTTTTAAAGATAATTACACAAGAAAATAATTGTAGAAAAAAAAGATAGATATACAGTAATAATAAAATATTTATGAATTTCCGAAATGTGCATAGAGATCAAAGGAGCCACAGGCTTTCTAGTTGACCCTTATCACAAGAAAAATAGATGATGATGTTTGGAGCACAGGAAATACATAAATATATATTGTACAAGGTTGCTTGAGTAGTAAGCAGCTGGAATAACTATTAATAGGAAGACACTTTTATTTACAATACATAGCCGAGGCAGAATGGCTGGACACTTTAAGGTGCCAATCTAATTAGTGCGCAGTATCGACACTGTCTACCCGCGGCAAGTTCGAATTTGGACTGACAAATAACGAAGAAAATGGTCAAAAACCGCCCAAGTGCAGCTTGGAATTTGCTGTTTTCTTCTCGACCATTTGCGAATTCGTCCTGTTGTAAGTTGCTTATTGCTGTTGACATGTTTATTTACTCAATCCTACTTTCGGTTACTTTCCACGCTACAAATAAGTTTGAACCTTGAAGTTCTGCTACATTTTACGCAATTTTGTATGGGAGACTGCCAAACGCAATATTTCACCGTCTTTCTAACCTCGGTATTGAATATCAATGTTTCTGTTGTAAGCGGAAAATGCTTTCTTGAAAAACTAAACGTCAAGGCGTTAGCTCGGTAGTTTGATACTGAGCATATCGATCATTAATATTTATTTCTTATGAACTGTAACTCATCATTATTCGGACTGAGTTCAATCAATAGTATTTGAAGTTGAAATTACAAGGGACTCATCTGTTATCTTCTAACATATCTAATCACATCAACAATCATTGACCTGTTGAAAGTGTGCCGTATGTACGTAACTGCTCCAGACTCTAACTCTAACTTCGATACTTACTTAAGTAATATCAATGATTCTTTACATTACCCATTATGAGTGGCTTTATAAAAAAGGCCAATTTAAATATAACAAGAGCCCATCTGGGCTTTCACTCGGGCCACATGAGATTGAAGATGAAATACACTTTCATTTGAAATCCTCTTAAAAACAAGTCGTGCTTTAATTCGCCAGTGAGAACGTCATAAAAAAACGTCTGGTCTATTAATTGCTTTTATGACATGACTATGATAACGCAGAATTTGAACAACAGAATACTGGCAATTGAAGTGTATAAATGCAATACAATGACATATTCAGACTTTGAATTTGATTGAAAATAGATCAAAAACTCGGGGAAATGTCCGGCTAAAACTGTATGAATAAATGTGAAATGAAACATAAATTTCATAGCAAGAAAAAAATTGTAATTCCTAATGAGAAAGCCCTTCTAAGTCCGCTTCTCAAATTCACAGACTGTTTTACAAAAACATTAGCGCTTATCGACACAAGAGTTCAGTTGACCTTTCAAATAATTTATTCCGAGGTACGCATACTCTAAATCACAGAGATGTTAAATAAAGCGATAATTAGAAGAAAAAGTACATTAACAGTCAAACTGAGAGGAAATTTCTTCAAATCAAAAAGAGTTTACTTACAGTACTTACGTAACTGAACTTTCGTTTTGGATCTTTTGGTGGTGTTGTTGACAGCATCCCACCTTCGTGCACATATGCACTGAATCGAAATGAAAGTCGAAGCCTACCTCGAACTTAACTTTCAGCTAACCTGTTTCCTTTCATTCCACAATGAATAATAATCCCATAAAGTAATCCCGTAGCTTTCAATAAATTTGCCAGTGTCTGAATGAATCTTTTCCAATTTCTCTCACGAGTCATGGCAGAAGACAGTATCAAGCTACAAAACTTGAATTTTGATCCTCTTCACAGTAACGTAATTTCTCAGATATTATATATATTCCCTACTTCAGCTAGCTTTGTGCATTTCAAGTACCTTTTCCTCTCTCGTTGCTGGAAGTTCATGCTTCTTGTTCGTGTAGTTGCCCCACTGAGCCGTAACCAGAAAACGAGCACAGCATTTCAGTTGGTATACACTGGAAACATCTGCTTAACTAAGATTTGTAAAAATCTTAGCGGATCATGTAAATATTCCGCTTGGCTCAATGAGGGTTTTTGCCGTGAAAGTTATTTTTTTGTTTCAGTTTTCCCCATATTAGCAGACATGTATAATAGATTTATGACAATGACTCATTCCTTGTCTCGCCTAGTCTGAGAGCTTTGAACTTTCTTATCTGAGCGCGCCTGACGAAATCTAACCTTTGATTATAATTCGATACCAGTTGATATCCAAACGTGTTTGGATATTGTATTTCGCTTACGTTTCTAAATGTACATTGGATCTGTCAAGACAGCGCTGATCGAATGTATTACGGCTCCTGGTTGTTCATGTATTTTTATGATCAACAAGAGCGGTTTGGAAACCTGTGGGGTATATTCCAGGCAAAAAAGTGCAAAAAGTCATGGATGCAATAAATACCAAGTCTTTAAGAACAATAAAATTTAAAAGAAATGAATACACATACAATTGGTCTGTGAATGATTTCAAGTACATTCCAACATTAAGTGTCACCTAGCAAGGGAAATGGAAAAGGGATAATTTTTCATAGTTGTTATCAAGTGTCATAAAACCAAGACATGCGAGCAAGTAAAAACATCAATGGACCAATCACAGAGGTAAATCAGGACTGGTTTTACTTCAACCAATATGCCCTTTGCAGCTAACAGTCACATGCTGATATACTTCATTAACAAATGAATTGAGCTTGTAATCCCCATGGGAAAGGCATTGCCATGGATGCTGGAGAGCAAGCTATCTTTAAAATCGCTTTTGAGATGGTGATTTAAATGAAAGTCGGAGAGGTCTGACCCGACCCTTCCTATTAGGTGTACTTTCACTTTGGGCAGATGTCGATCGCGAGCATTTCTCGGGTTTTTGTGGCGTATTACCCGTTGGTAAGTGTTTACGCTTTTCCCCATCTTCTTCCATGTGGCTTGGTAAAGCCCTAACAGCATGTATAAGAACATAAACATCAACTGAGTAAAAGCGTATGATCTATTTTGAATCGGATCACCGTTTTACCCTCAACGAACGATGACAACTGTAATATTTCGCGCCTTTTTCAGAGCTTATTTTAAACGACGCTAGCTCAGTGAAACTTGGAGACCTTAGGAGACCTAACGGTCCAAAGGTCATAAATATACGGGACTTCAAGTTCTTGCCGTCTTTGTTCTAAAGTATTTATGCGTTAAATGAGAATTGAGCAAAATACAAAGGAAATAATTATGAAGGCGCTCATAACAAAAGATCAGTCAGCCATACATGCAATTTTAATACGCTGATTTTTCGATTGTTTGAATGACAAAAACCTCTCAACCATGAATATATATCTTAAAGGAATGATGAAATTTATTAATCATATCATGAATCTGGAGTTAAATTCAGCTTGAACGACGAAGGACTCAGCTGTCTCTGGTTTTCTCGTCTACGGCGACCAAAATAAAATGTAACGAAGAACCACGATGTTTGTTGTAGCGTCGCCGGATCAATGGACGTGCAGTAGACAAGCTCGCCTGCGTTGTACAACTTTGTTATCGCTTATTTCGTTAATGGTGGCTTGTGTTGCGTAGGACGAATTTGTCCATACTTGCTTAAATTATTCAAGAAGTAATGCAAGGCTTTATTCGTTTCTGTAAACGCTGGGCTGCCGATAATCGAGAACGGCTTATTGTTGTCAATTCGGAGAAAGCGCTCGATTAATGGCCGCACGTATCGAGGTAAGCGTTGCCTTGTTATTGTAACTATGGTCCTTCTTTCTCGCCGACAAGTAAAACTTTCTCAGACATTTGTTTAGCTCGTCTACTTCCATATCTACAATACTTGTTGAAAACTCATCTTGCTGTAAAAACCACTCCAAAAATACAAACTTATTAGCATCAAAAGTGCAAAAAACAGGTGCAACTTCAGACAAAAAACAAGCCAATGTCGTGTTTTTCGTAGCCTATAATGTTTCTTACCTTGAAACACCTTCAACCCGTATTTAGTAGCTTTTTGTGTTATCTGGTACTGCATCTTTTTCAATTTCTCGAATATCTTCCTCTGAAATTATCGCAAAACGCGAGTTTTCAGCGGCCATTCTGTTGCTGGATGAATAGCCCATGTTTAGAAGGTAGCTATTGTTTAATATCTACTGTTTGCGAACCAATGACATTGCGCATTCTTAGGAGGTTGTTGAGTTGGTATATATACTATTAGTATATACCACACAGTGAATATGACTTTTCGTGCGCTCCGATTTGCTACTCAAACAGAGAATATGATATCATATTAACTGATTTGTAGCTTGGAGAAAAAATGGCTTCCCAGTTTGCTGCTGTGTCGGAGGAAAAAAAATTGGCTATAAACGAAGCAGCTGTACCCACGAACACAAAAAAAAGCAACGAATTCGGTTTAGCCGTGTTCACAGGTAGGTTTTTACATTTTCCCACAACTTTACTAAAGAAATCATTTACAAAATGTTGTTTACAAATGTTGCTCGTTGAGATTGACACACTCCAGCCACACAAATAACAGCAAACGGCATGGTGTTTCATGTCATTGTTTCTCGGCAAGAGAGGGAGAGAAAACCAGCAGATGATGAAGAAAAACGTGCTTGTTTTGAGAAAAACGCCGAATGGTGAAAAATATCTTGAAATTAGCAGAGAGCCTGGAGCCGTGTTGTCAATAAAAAAACACCAAGGAGATCTAGAAGACAAATAAGACGCCTCTAACGGGAAAATATTTGAGAGACCTGCCTCCAAACGCTGCCCAGTCCAACTAATCGAGAAATATCTTTCCCCCCTGAATCCTGAATGCAGCAGTCACTTTCAAAGCCCAAGAAGTGCCAGCAAATCTTTCAATCCTGTGAACGATTCAGTTTGGTTTAGCTCGAGTCCTCTCGGCCACAATACGCTCGAAAATATGTTACGAGGCATGACTTCAAGAGCTGGAATAAAGCCGAACTTCACAAATCACTCCATCAGAGCGACTACAGTAACAGTTTTGTCTGCTGCAAACATCGAAAGTCGACATATCATATTAAGGCAATTACCGGTCACCAGGGTGAAGCAAGTATCGAGAGCTACAGTGACACCCTGACGTTTCAGCAGTTCAAAAACATGTCCCACGAGCTTGCCAACTTCTTCGATTCTGGTTCCCATACTGATCACCAAAGTGTTGTAGTTCCTCAAACGACTGCTGTTACATCCTCCACTCAAATACCACCAGCAGCATCGATTGCAACGACAGCTGGAAATGTGTTCTTTCATGGCCAGCATCTTGTTCATGGCTTGGTTCCTGGCGGCACGTTTCACAACTGTAATTTCAACTTCATTTTAAATCTTCCAGGTAGCAACCGCCAGAAAAACTTGTGAAGAATGAGGAACTGAACTTCCCCTTTTTGGTCCATCAGTAGAGATACTAGATACTGGGACAAAACAGTGATTTTCACCTTGAGATCCACGCTGGATTGATTGAACACACGAGACACATTGACATTTGTGATTCTTTGATCACCTGATGTTGTCATGTGACTTTTCTCGCGCCGTTTTAGTTCCAGATCTCGATCTCGTGCGCGAAGTACACGTCTATTTACCTCTTACTTGGAAATACATTCTTGAACTTTCTGACAGAAAATAAAAGAACTATTTCGTGCTGGCAATAATTCACTGGTGTTGTATATACTAAAAAGCAGCTTGGTAAATATCCACCACTATTCACCTCCACTTGGTGAATAATTGTTAATTATCCAATATTATCCGTTGTTATCACGTTAGATGTCTATTAGATATCTAATTAGATAGACCCCCTTACTTTTACTCAAGTGCTTGATATTCGATATTATCTGATATTATCACGTTAGATGTCTATTAGATATCTAATTATGTAGACCCCCTTACTTTTACTCAAGTGCTTGATATTCGATATTATCCGATATTATCACGTTAGATGTCTATTAGATATCTAATTATGTAGACCCCGTTACTATTACTCAAGTGCTTGATATTCGATATTATAAACTAATTGAGATTTTGAGACGCGATACCGAATTATATTGCCGGCCAGTTGGGAGAAAATATATTCCGTATTGGGCGGAGTCGCGCAGCGACGAAGCCCAATACGAAGAATATATTTTCTTCCAACGCCGGCAATATAATTCGGTATCGCGTCTCAAAATCGCAATTAGTTTTGTATCGCGATTCAACAGTTAAGTCGGGAATTGTTAAAAGAAAGAAGAGAATGAAGCACCAAACTTATTCTGATCGTAATTTCAATTCTCAAAAGGCGCCTAGTATATCTATGGCAACGGTTTCACGGCTTGAGTGGCGAAAACTTTCGCGACGTGTTTTGAAATCTCTTCAAAAATTATGAAAATTGTACTTTTAGCGAATAAGAGTGTTAGATTTCTGACGGAAACTACAATGCCAACCTTACCTTTAGGATTCAATGATGCTTATCTCGTAATTTACAGTGTTTTGAAGGTGAAATTGTAGAAATCTTGCTGTTGAACAAACGACTTTTGACCTTGACCTGGAACCCATGTAACTGCAAGGGCTCGCGCAAGAGCCAATCAGAGGCTGGTATTCTGAGACGCAATACCATGTTATATTGGCGTCTCAAAAGTAAACAAAGTGATCAGTGAATCGTGATACTATCCGATATTATCACGTTAGATGTCTATTAGATATCTAATTATGTAGACCCCCTTACTTTTACTTAAGTGCTTGATATCAGATATTATCCGATATTATCACGTTAGATGTCTATTAGATATCTAATTAGATAGACCCTCCTACTTTTACTCAAGTGCTTGATATTCGATAATATCCGGTTAGATGTCTATTAGATATCTAATTAGATATATCCCCTTTGCCTATACTCAAGTGCTAGATATTCGATAGAATCCCATAGCATGACTCAAAATCGCGCGCTGATTGGCTAACGAAGCGTTTAATATTTTGTGGAATTCAACGGTTTGAAAAGCTGTATTAAACGATGTACAGGAAGCCCGCGCGTAAATATTTTGTTTATTTTATTATCGCGAACAGAGACACAAATCATGTTAAAATTACAAACCAGGATATTCACAAAGTGAACAGTAGTCAAAGAACATGAAAATTATATATCTTTTATTTCGTTTTTTTTTGCGAGAAATGATATGTTTTGGCCCTCGACTGAACAAGAGCGACTCGAGCCCTAGCTAATCCGAGGAATCGACAAAAACAATTGCAGCAAAAAGGTGTGATTTTGAACGGAAAAGTTGGACAGGGGCTTCGTGGATTTGCTGATTTAATTAATGTAATATTCACACAGAGAAGTTAAATGACTGAAAACAGTAAAAACAGGACGAAAAGCACGGCTACAGAACGGTACTAAAATCGTGGTACAAGGAAAGTTTTGGAAACGAGTGGACTGAACACAAGTATTAAACATTCAACAGTTTAAAAACAGGCTTATTTATTGTGAGACAGAAATTGAGCATTAACATTTGGTACTGAATTTGCTTATAAAGTAAGGAACACTGGCTTAATACTTACAAGTTTATGCGTATACTTGTGCAGCAGCTCTTCGGTTTGTCAGGTTCAGTTTAGATTTTCACTTATCGACAACTGGTTTCGACAGGACGCCGGTTTTCTTTCACAATTTTGACTCCAGTTAATGCACTTTCGCTTTCTTGGTAAAGTTTAGATCGAAATTAAGTGTACTTAAATAAAATACAGGTGTTTTCATTCATAAAAATGCAGTTTTGATGTCGGAAAACCAAATGTTGTGAACAACGACTGCACTTTTAGTTGAACATCGTGTGAGTATCAGTCTAATTTTAGCTTGATTCCTATTCGCTCGTTAGTTTACCGCAGCTTCGCTTCGCGATTCGTGCGATATCGGTTTTTCGCGTGAAATGTAACGTGGAATTCCCTCGTCAGGCAATTACTTTACCTATATTATCGGATATTATCACGTTAGATGTATATTACGATATTTTGTTATCGCAATTAAATGTGTATGGCATTAGGGGCGCCGAGAATATACCTGGGTCAAGTCTTACCTGAACGATCGGAGTCAAAATAGTTTTGCTAATGGTGTTTTCTTCGGAAAACCGCTCATTAAGTTGCGGTTATCCTTGGGCAGCTATTATTCTTACTGTACATAAACGACCTACCAAAATGTCTAAGCTATTCGCAGCCTCAAATGTATGCAGATGTCACCCATTTGACTTAGTAGGGTAATGATATCTCTTTCATAGAGCTAAATCTCAATCAGGACCTTGCTAAAGTCAATGAGTGGCTTATTGTGAACAAACTAACACTTAAAGTGCCTATGAAGCCTATTTTTTTTATTTTAGATATCAATTCTACATCAAGTGAATAGTAGAATGGTACAATATATCTTGCTTTGAATGCTGTGCCGCTGAGTTAAGGAAGTTTTAATATCCAAAATGCTAATTACATGACGTCAGGGGAGGCATCAATTATTATACAATTTTTGTTGTTACAATTAAACATTTTTTTTAAATTATGAGTGTTATACCGATGGTTGAAATAAAATGATTTTAGAAATTTGTTTTTCTATATCAGTAGAAACGCCCATTCACAACCACTAAGAAGTGATTGCAGATACCTCCCCTGACGTCATGTAATTAGCATTTTGGATATTAAAACCTCCTTAACTCAGCGGCACAACATTCAAAGCAAGATATATTGTACCATTCTACTATTCACTTGATGTAGAATTGATATCTAAAATAAAATAATAAGCTTCATAGGCACTTTAATAAATCCAAGACAGAATTTATGTTGATCGGGTCGAGACAAAGACTCATATAAAACAATTACCCGTTTCAAAATATTTGGGTGTCCATATTGAATCTATGTCCAAGAAAATCGCCTCTTACATTGTAGCCCCGAAGCGTGATCATTTATAATTTGAAAGACATGCAATGGAAATCGCGAGTTGTCAATATCACGTCGGGTCAAAACAAACATCTTTTTACCTGGAACGATCTTCATTCGTTCGCACTTTTGTTCGCGCGAAATTGAGGATTTGCTTTCACAATGTTGTTCGGTTCAGGTAGAATGAACCAAAACGATGAAGTAAATGGAATATCGTTGTTATTTTATACTATTCGTACTCACGCGGGATTCTGACACTCCCTGCTTTGCTGAGTTCCGCGCGCCAGTTTTGCCACTGTCGCCGCAAATGATATGTTAGGGGCTCGTCCCATCCTAGTTTCTCTCTGCACATTTCAATGATAATTGGAGAAATAACTCCAAGTGGATCAAAGGCCTTTGCAATGATTTTGAGAATGCTTCGTTTGGTAGGAAGTAATTCATTCGCCAATTGGGCCAAATGATCTAGGCGAAATACTAAACAATCGTCGCGGAAATTCCAGTTCCAACCAATAACGTTCTGTTCGTCGATTTCGGTCGGTGAATTGTCGTCTCCCAGAGTCGACTTCGTGTACGTCATATCTTCTTCATGCACGCCTTGCTTATCATGTGAATCTGTCTCATTAATGAAACTTATCTGACTTAATGAGGTGTTGTTGCGTTCTTGAACTAAATGATTGAGTTCGACAGAATTGTAACGCCATTTTCACAAATTGAATCCTCCCGCTGACATTATTTCCTTGGACTTGACGAAAATCTCAAAGGCCTCCTCGGCTGTTGCACCCCCTGAACTTAGATCGTCCACGTACAGACTCTTGAGTAATGTCCTGACAAGTTCGGGATCCTCCTTGGCATACTCCAGAAGGTGCTGCTCAATAGTTGCACTCAACAGAAATGGACTCGAGGTCACACCGAAAACAACTCGACAGAACCTGTAAATAACTTCTATTGGGTTATCCTTAGTTATGTCGTCCATCCAGATAAATTGTAGCGCGTTTCTATCACTCGGGGCGATTGAGACCATCGAGAACGCCTTTTCGATATCCGCGACCAGGGCGACCTTGTGATATCGAAATCTCATCAACACATCCACGATACTCGGTAGGAGACACGGCCCAGTTTAGAGGCAGTCATTCAGTGATGGATTCCCATGTACCTTAGCCGAAGCATCGTATACCACTCGTAGTTTCGTCGTATCGTTGTCGTTTCTAATGACTGCGTGATGTGGTAAGTAATGAGCCTTATCCACGCCCAGTTGTTCGTATACGTTGATTTATTCGATAATGTCCTTGTGAAGTTGATCCTTAAGCACTGTGTCATAGTCCTGCAGAATTTCTTGCGATTTTAGTCGTCGAACTAGCGACTCGAGTCTCCCTTGACTCAAAGCATAATTATCCGGCAACGTTGCGTGCGATGGTTTCCACGGTAATTTGACCTCATAACGACACACCTTGAATTATATTTCATCTGTGAATTCCTCATACATTGATTTTTCATCGGGACAAATACCGATAGATTCTAGATCCCAGAATTGAGAAAGTTGACTTTCAAGCTTGGTCTCCGATTTACGTGATTGAAATGTTTCCACGCCGACACGCAGCGCATGTGTGCTGGCGAAATTGACTTGAGTTGAAGTATTGTTGTTTGGCACTGGTCCCGACAATACCCAAACTAACTTCGTTTCTACCGCTACCAGTCCGCTCTACCCCCGTACGAGACGTCCGGTTAAGAAATGCCAATAGTAGTCGGCCCCAATAAGAATGTCGACTTCAACGTCGCCCTCTCTAGAGTTAGAGTCTGCCAGGATCAATCCATTTAGATGAGAGTAATTGGCCGTGGCGACCTCGATAGCTTGGCTTTGCAAGGGTGAGCAGATAATAGATGTGGTCAAGAGACCATCACCTAAGAGAACCAATCACCCATACTAGCCTCTCTCCCCATGATAGTCTGCGCCGATTTATTTTTAGCTTGCATAAATTAGTTCGACTATTTTTACCACTCTATCCGATTGGTTGTGGGTGTCACGTGTCCGAATGGCCCGGCGGGCGGCGAGAGCAGAATAATGCATTCAGTGTTTTACTCAGTAATCAAAGCATTCACAATTTTCTACTTTCACGACAGTTACTCTACAGATTCATATTGATTACGGTGTTGCAAAAGCATGTCCGATTATTTACGATATTATAGGTTCTATTTCTAATTTCTTTAGCGAATTGTAAGCGTCTGTTTACGATAATTCCAAACTCAGTCAGTCAGACTGTTTCACATTAACTGGATTTATAATTTCGCAAAATTGTGGTCAAAGTCGATGCGTGCTTGCTTGCTTGCTATAAACTGAACGTTTCTAAAATTTATAGCCTGATGAAAGAGCAAATAATCCTGTCAGTTCCCTGGGTATGTTATCTAGCTATACATGTACATGAATATGAACTACAGGGAACGAGTATTTATAAGGTAAGCGAAGTTTCAATAATAACGATACGGGATTGTTAATTTATTCAAATGTTTGGAAGACTTTCCATGGTCGCCGATTCCGCTACAAACTGAATCGAATACGGCTTCATTTCCTTTGATAGTTTCACGAAATTCAGGTCACTCTAGTTTCTTTTCACGGCTTCCAGGTCACATCCAAATTTCTTACGGGTCTGGCTTAATACAGCCTACAGTTTCCCAGTCAAATCCAAACGGTAATATTTTTAACGGGTTTTCAAATTACACTCCTTAGCTTATATTAATTAAATTCAAAGTTCATTTTCTCGAGTCTTCAAGTCAGATCAGGTCAGATCCGTCCCACACCAGTCCGGGTAGTAAGTTTATGGAGCAACACATAATTCAGAGCCATAATTCAGAGTTTTGAAGCTTCGCATCCATCGCCCCTCTTTCTTTGTTGAAATCAAGGTTGAATTCCGGCATGATATGGACCGATGAAAATCCGTGAGGAGCTGGAACCGAATCATAAAATAGCATCGTGACGTCCACTGAGCCAAACATAGATTGGCGCAGACTATCATAGGGTACGGAGATCAGTTCTCTTAAAGGGGAACTCAACCCTAAAATCAACCCAATGTCTATACAAACATGTATTCGAAATAAATAGGTTCTGCTATTTAATTTTTCTGTGTTGCGCGTCTAGCAAGAGAAAATCCGAAAACCTTCCTCACAGCCTCCGGTATGTACAGACGGCTCAAGTCTTGTAATTTGTGACGTAGTATACGGGGAATAAATTAGTTTTGCCATGCCGTCCCCTACATTGAATAGCAGGCCTAATGGCTTCTAATTGCGGACCATTGTGTTTTCTTTGTGCTAGAGGTGTGATCGTTTTTCCTTGGTATGTGTGACGTACGTTATGGGGAAATTTGCACTGAATTGAGCCGCCACACAATATAGATTCTTCAGCGGAAAATCGAACTTGGAGACTAATTTTCTCCTCATAGACGCGCAACACAGAAAAATAAAATATCAGAACTTATTTCTTTAGAATACATCTTTGTAAAGACGTTGGGTTGATTTTAGGGTTTAGTTCTCCTTTAAGTGATGGTCTCTTGATGTGGTGTAAGCGTTCAAACACACAACTGACTCCGAATTCAAACCTTGAACACAAAGCTGTACCACGTCATGTGATTGTAACTGGCCTACATCCGACTCAAACGATTTAATCATCAATGTTTCCTTGTTCACGCCGGGCACAAAAGACCGTAAAAAGGCCGAGGTTGAGTGCACACAAAAAAATAAAATTAACACCATTTATTTACGACTACTCTAAATTTGAGGAAATTTTGGCAGATTGGTAACAAAGTGAAACTTCATTTTTTTGGACAATTGTTTATGTATGCTGCCGTTGTTGTGACGTCATAAGGGATGTCTCCTTTTTTGGTGAAATATAACCTTTAAAACACGTTGCAAACAGATTATGTGATCAAAATGGTTTCATTAAATATATTCATTCAGCAAAAATTTGAACTCTCTACGATAAATATATCCAGAGTTATGGATGATTAACTATTTCTATGACGTCGTTATCAGTGACGTCAGGCTTCAAGCATAAATCAGACTGCCTACTGTAAAAATATCACTGAAGGAAATACTATGACTTCTGAGTGTTAGACAAAGGTGTTCCGTCGATAAAATTCAACAAAATCTGAACTGCCTATTTTCTGAAGAAATCCAAATATATTAATGACGTCATAATGACGTATACGAAAAATAAGGCTTACGTTAAAGACACTAACGATTTCCTTAACAAACTTCGCATACTTGCTAAACCTCCAGCTAACGCTATGCTTGTCACTCTTGACGTTTCCTCGTTGTATACTAATATACCTCACAACGAAGGTATTGATGCATGCCGTCACTTCCTTCAAACTCGTAACAACAAACACATTCCTACTGAAACGCTCTGTGATTTAATACGCATGATCCTTACTATGAACAACTTCTCATTTAATAATAATCACTATCTCCAGATCCACGGTACAGCTATGTGGACCCGTATGGCCCCCTCTTTTGCTAATTTATTCCTTGGCAATTTTGAAACTAACGCTCTTTCCAAAGCCCCTTACAAACCACACACTTGGTTGAGATATATCGATGATATTTTTATGATTTGGACGGAGGGCCAAGATCGTTTAAAAGTATTCATCGATTATCTCAACGCTCTTCACCCTACCATTAAATTCACTTCGTCTTACAGTTTCACCGACATCTCTTTTCTCGATGGCACAGTCATCTTTAAAGACGGTAACATCGAGACTGATCTCTACACCAAACCGACTGATAAACACCAACACCTTCTCTACTCTTCTTGTCATCCTTTACATACTAAAGGAAGCTATCCCTTTTAGTTTAGCACTCCGCATTCGTCGCATTTGTTCCACTGACGAAACCTTCAAACTTCGCACTAATGAATTAAAGTCTCACCTCTTAAAGCGAGGTTATAAGCGTTCTTTCCTCGATCTACCAATACAACCTGCTGCTAATATTTCTCGTAACGATGCTTTACAGGCTAAACATGCACAAGATTCTAACCGAATTCCTTTCGTCATCACATATAATCCAGCACTACCAAACATTTCATCACTGACTCGTAAATATTCTCACATACTGTTTTCTTCTAATCGTTGTAAAGACGTTTTTGTTAACCTGCCTCTTGTCGCTCACCGCCGTTGCCCTAACCTTCGTGACCTACTTGTCAAATCACAACTACGTAATGTGACTAACAAACCTGCTCTTCCATCTGGCTCTTTCCGCTGCGGAAAAAACTGTGCCACTTGTCCTTACATTAATCATGGCCTCGTTAGCTACACTTTTTCTTCCACCGGGGAAACCCGTTTCATTAAGTCACACATCACTTGTAACACCAGTAACGTTATCTACATGGTACAATGCAATCGCTGCCGCTTACAATACATCGGTGAAACTAAACGACGGCTCAAAGACCGATTTAATGAACACAGACGAACAGTTGACAAATTTAATATTAAATGTAAACCTACCACAGTTTCTGAACATTTCCTTTCCTGCTCTAACCATTCTAATACTGACATGCAACTTATCCCCTTAGAAATAATTTATTCTTCGCGAGACTAAGAGAGTCATATCTCATCGACATAGCTAAAACTCTCGAACCTCTCGGCATGAACAAACGTGAAGAAACTTAATATCCCTTACCAAACCAAACATATGGGATTCATATGGGTATGACATGGGATGTACATGGGTCTGGTATGGGAACTATATGGGTTTGAGTTTTTGTTACATGGGATAAATATGGGTTTACCTACCATTCAGAAACCATATATGGGAAAAGTAAGGGTTTAAAATGATATCATATGGAAAATACATGGGCAGCACATCCCATATGAAACCCATATATGGAAAGCATATGGGAAACAGATCCCATATGAAACCCATATGTATGGGAACTGTATGGGCAGAAACGATAATAGCCATACGGTTCCCATGATATGGCACAGATATGGGTACAAAGTGGAATTTGTATGGGCGAAACATGGCACGCATAGGTAGAGGCCCATACTATTCCCATCATCTGGTAAATACATGGGAAGCACATGGGGGATGCATGGGCTAAAATGGTTCTTTATTCGCGTAGATCCCATATGAAACCCATATACATGGGAATTATATGGGCAGAGACTGTAACAACCCATACGGTTCCCATGATATGTCACAGATATGGGTACAAGGTGGAATTTGTATGGGCGAAACATGGCACACATAGGTAGAGGCCCATACTATTCCCATCATCTGGTAAATACATGGGAAGCACATGGGGGATGCATGGGCTAAAATGGTTCTTTATTCGCGTAGATCCCATATGAAACCCATATACATGGGAATTATATGGGCAGAGACTGTAGCAACCCATACGACCCCCATGATATGGCAAAGATATGGGCAGTAGATGGGATTTGGATGGGCAGAATGAAGACACACAGAGACCACACAGACATGAACCCATACCTTTCCCAGCATCTGGGATACACGTGGGAAACATATGGGGGATGCATGGACAAATGTTTCATTGCTCGTATGACTGATCCCATATTAAACCCATATGTATGGGAATTATATGGCCAGAAACGATAATAGCTGACACGATCCCCATGATATGGCAAGGATATGGGCAGTAGATGGAATTTGTATGGGCAAAAATAAGACAAATTAACAGGAATATGCGTATCACATTCATTGTTTAGATTAATAAGACTGCATGGACTATGCTTTAAGAGCTCACTAAGCCACATGGGAAATATATTTAATGCTGTCCGATCCAGCGTAAGCGCAAAATTTGTTCAACCCAAACTTCACGGATCACGGACTGATATGCTAATAACTGCGTAGACACAGGGACAAATATACCAATGTATCATTAAAATATTTAAAAAAATCATGTTCACATGCGCTCACATACTCGTTTGATCGGCGCTTAAACAGTACATTAAATAAATACGTGCACAAAATACATCATGCAAATATATTGTGACCGTTCAAAAGTACTGGAAAGCCACTGGGAAAATGTGCGTCCTAATGCTTCTTCGCATTTGGTGGGTTACGTTTGGTATTATTAAAATTAGATAAATAAACTGTAGAGTACAATCAAATTTCATTAGCCTCGCCATCCGAATCACAGGTAGCCCAAGCACTGTTTATGGCTATTTTATAAGTTTGTATGGGAATTTTTAAATCTAGCTTTTCGATAAACATACTGTAATAAAATGAATAAAACTTCAGCGAATTTGGGTGCATTTTAAACCCTACTGTGAGACTAAAAAGAGCTTGGGCTTCCTGTGCTCGAACAATTGATCGATATTTGAAGTCCCGGATAGTGACTTGATTCCTGATTGGCTGAAACTTGTATTTTAAAATGATTGTCGGTTTCACAGTTCGTGTGGATGTGAACAGATCGAGGCGAGAAGACCAACAAATAAGCCTTCATACCTTCAAATCAGCATTTATAACTAGATTCTATTGCTAGAAAGACTAGAGTAACTGCTGCTACTGAGAGATATAAACTAATTTGTGGATAAATCGGTGAAGAACCGCTGGGAAGGCCGAAGCCGAAGGTAAGCATTCATACTGCAACGTGTCTAGTTCATGTCGTGTACAATCTCACAAAGCTTTCATTGTAATTCAATTCATCAGTTCGCTAATTCTTCTCATTCTGTCGAAGAAATAGCCGGTTTGTAATCTTAATTACGAACGATTCTTTAGATCAGAAAATGGGACTGCCAAAATGCTCCTCGAGTGACTGCATGGCTCCGACTGCACGAGTGCATGCGTGTTAAAATATCGAAGCTGCTTTATAAATATTAAGAAAGCTCCAGTTGTATTTCTTATTATATTTCTTCCCAGGCCTTTAGTTACTCACGAAAAGCTTTTGTATTCTATAAATAAACAGAGCATCTAGATAGAGCTGTCAGTCCTGTGGTCAACTAAAAGTGCCTTGAGTTCATGATCAAGTCAAATATTACATCACTCATCAGGCCAAAGTCTGGTCACATGCAGCTCGTTCAAGTTTTCAATGGTAAGGAAAGTACATGTACATTGTATATGGTCTCCTAGTTGACTGCAGAATACCCTGTCACCCCTTCTAAACTGTGCATTTTTTTCCATTATAGCTAGCTCTGGTGTATTTAGACTCATTCTATTCATGAATGATTTTGTGGTGGTTAGGGTTTTTGATTTTTTTTGGGAAGTTTTTAGAAGGTTTGTATGAGGTTTGAGAACATGCATTATTAATGAACCTGCAGTGGCAGGGTATTCTGCATTTACCGGTAGCTCAAATAAAGGTTTAGAAGTCAGGCATCAATTTAGTAATAAAAATAATAGAGGTGTACATGAATGTGGTTCTGGTTACACTTGCATGACTTTATATTTTTAAATACATTGTAGCTACTGGTTTATTATAAGTACAGTAATACCATGACAAGAGGGAAATTAGTGATTAAATTTCTCTGCAAGCCAAGGGAGAGTTTGTTGAAGTCCCGAGGCCGCTTCAGCCGAGGGACTTTTACAAACTCTACTGAGGCTTGAGGGGAAATTTAATCACTAATTTCCCGAATTGTCATGGTATAACTTTGTAATACTCTGATCACTGAGAAACAGAACAAATCTCTGAGAAGTTTAGTTTTCTCTACCAAAACTAAAGACGTCATAGTTGAGTTGCTTTCAAAAATGTTTTAATGCTCGATTGAATGACCTTGACTAATTCCCCTGGGGACAAGTGTGTTGTTTTTGAGAAGAATAGCAGTCAAGCACAATGTAATTATGTGCTTGACTAAATATTTAAAGGTCATGCATATATGGTTTTAAGTATCCCACATGGAAGAAGTGGGTTTGAGAAATAAGAGAAGAATGTGCAGATTGAAATATTTGATCCCACATCGATTATGTTGAAGGTTATGATGAAGTCAGGTCAGTTTGGGTTCAATTTTTTCAACAGGGAGCACAGGGCTAGTCGTGCCAGAGGGGAGCAAGAGTTGATGCTTTTCACCCTCTCATGTCCAGCCTGCATTGTCTTCTAGTTTTCCCTCTTTACGATGCAAGTGAAAATTAGAAATATGCATTGTTCTTGCAAATTTCCCTGTTGAATACAATGCATATTTCTAAATTTTCCTTGCATTTGTAATGAGCCGGAGAATTTAGAGATTAAATGTGCGTGAACAAACAAAGGAATCCGAAGCGATCATGGTATTATCATAATTATGACCTGTAAGCTAAGGGTCCCTGCATGATTTCCTTTCAAAACCATTTACAAAAGTCATGTGATGGGGGCTTTACATATTTGATGTGAGCCCAACCCCTGCTAGATTTTGCTTGTTGTTTTGTAATTTGAAAGTGGTCACGTGATAAAAAAACATTGACTCCTTGGAGCCATTGACTGAGTGTAAAGGTCAGGCCAGAGAGCAACATATTTAGCAGCCCCCCTTAATTTCCAGGTCCAATCAGTAAATCATAGTTCCCTCACTAGGGCGCAGGCAGCTACATGTACCGTAATTTCCGGCCTATTACCCGCACGGCGTATTACCCGCACCCGCTGATTTTAGAGTCTCAAAGAAAAATATATTAACAGATTACCCGCACCGACTGATTACCCGCACCTCTCAGTGTAAATTTAGGTAACAATACCAGTACCTCATAGTACATGTAGGTTTTAATTGTTGTGTCTTAGTACAGTAGATATACATGTAGGGACATCAACATGTTGATAAATAAAGTCGTAAAGCCATTTGTATACAGTGCGATTTCACAGCAATTTTTAGACGGTTAGACTCGAAGCATTTCCGGCATCAGGCAAAATTGTTCAGACACGAAATGAATATAAAAGAAAAACTTTCAAAACATTATACACTTGAATTTAGTTTCCTCCCTTGCTACTTTCTAACTACACGTATGTACATGTAGTTACCATGCGAGATCTGAGTCTGAGTTCTTCTGCCCGCACTGACTTAAGCCCAAAATTAGGGGTGCTAGCTACATGTAGGTTACACTGCCAGTGGTCAGATTCGTTTGGCTGTAAGACTGAAACTTCTCTGTTAAAAAGGCAGCATATAAATGGTTGTACTAATTAGGTAGGGTTTTCATTATATTAGGAGCCAGTAAACTGGTAAACATTACTGCTGCATGGATGTTAGGACCATGCAGTAATATTATTGTTTGCTGCACCATTCTTCATTTCCCTCATGTTGCCATATTTCAGTAGCATTAAACCCTCTGAAGGTGGATAATTAAACATAACTTTTAGATTTTCATTTTCTTTCAGGTCGAGAAAGTTTACTGGAAGCACGAACCATTTTAGTTTATAAGAAGTCATAACCAAATAAAACTACACAAAGGTGATCTTCAATTTAATAGTCAAATTGACAAATTGAATTAGTGAGTTAAGACCTGATCAAAGCCGTGCATGTATATTTTTTATATTAATTAAGCTGTGAGGCACTATTTGTCGTTATAGTTTATCACAAAATTGTCTTCCGCTCTCAGTGGACACTATTATACAAATAGAGTGTGTCCGTCGAGGAACTATCGGCTGATAGTTGCCTGTGAAAATTTGATGTTCTTAAAACAGATATACGTGTAAGCCAGAGGACAAAGTTCGAGGGCTTATATGCTAGTTTTAAGAACATCAAATTTCCAAAGGAAACTATCAGCCGATAGTTCCAAGACAAACCCAGTCTATTTGTCATTATTGTTCATCACAAAATCGTCTTCTGCTCTCGGCAGGCACTGATAGTTTGCATCCACGGATGATAACTATGACGTCACATGATCACTTTTAGGTTATTGTGAGTGCATGCCAAAATTTTCTGGTGAACTATAACGCCTTATAGTTTGCATCCATGGAGTCGTCAGCTATCACGTCTAGTGATCGGTTTTAGACAATGAGTGTGCACCAAAATGTTGTGGTGAACTATAACAGGTGGTAGCACCCTGAGGGCGGAAGATAATTTTGTAATGACCAATAATGACAAATAGTGTGTCTGTCTCCGAACTATTGGCTGATAGTTTCTCTTGGAAATTTGATGTTCTTAAAACTAGCATACTTTTATAAGCCCTAAATTGAACTGCGTCCTCAGACTGAGGTTGGTTTCAGAACATGAAATTTCCATGGGAAACTATTTAACAATTATTCACCAAAGTGAGCCACTTGTTTTAGTAATAAGTATATACATGTACCACACATTAGTGAATAGTCAGCACCAAATAGTTATATTATTTTCTATTAATTGGACAAAAACTTGTGTAAGGTGATCACTGCTTCGCTTGGAGCTGAATATGTTTGATTAAGCCGATCAGAGCGTGCAAAGAGCACTATTCACTGGTGTGGTATACACTAATAGCCGATAGTTCCTCGACAGATGCACTACTTAATTGTTCATGTATAAAGGTTCCTTGATGGACACACTCTATTTGTATAATAGTGCCTGCCCATCATTTGATCAATATCCAATCATAATTGGAGAGAATTTCCTGGTGAACTATAATGGCTGCAGATACATGTATATGAAGTTAGTGAGGGAATTAGCCCTGAGTCAACTACATTAATTAATTATCACACTTATCATAGAAAGCATGCAAGATAATCAAGTCTGTTAATTTAAGCATAATAAAGCTACATGGACATGTATATGGTTCTTTCCAACATACAGTAGATTCGATTTATATACAATTATAGACATGTTAGATCTTCAAATCAATATTAATAAGTCAATAACTTATTATCTAGTACAAGCGGCTTAATTCATAAATTAAACACATTTTAAAGTAACTGCCTGCATGCTTATAATCACGGAAAATGGCACATGCAACTGCAGGTGTATTAAATACCAACGAAAATAATGCTTGGTACAAGATTGTAACAGTGTTTAGAACAACAGTACTTTGTATATTTGCTGTTGAAAATATAAAACGTACTGTACATGTATGTCACAAACTTTAAATATTCATAGTACATGTAGTTTGATGCAATGTCTCATATAAATTTATAATAATTTTCTTCTGTGTAATACATGTTAGACATCTACATGTATGTGTTTATACCATGGCATCAATGAAAATAAAGACATTGTTAATTGAATTATGGTTCAGAGTTCTAATATTTATATGAATTAAGACATGGCAACTGCATGTACTTGTATAGCAAAGGATTAGGTACATTGCACAGCTGCTAGAGTATACTGGGGGTGGGAATCAAAACAATTTATGGGTATTGTATGGATAATGTATGGTAATGACATGGGTATTGTATGGAGAATGTATGGTAATGATGTGGGTATGGGAACTGTATGGTAATGACATGGGAACTGTATGGTAATGACATGGGAAGTGTATGGCAATGACATGGGAACTGTATGGCAATGACATGGGAACTGTATGGCAATGACATGGGTACTGTATGGCAATGACATGGGTACTGTATGGCAATGACATGGGTACTGTATGGCAATTACATGGGTACTGTATGGCAACGACATGGGTACTGTATGGTAATGACATGGGTATTGTATGAATAATGTATGGTAATGATGTGGGTATGGTAATGACATGGGAACTGTATGGTAATAATGACATGGGAACTGTATGGTAATGACATGGGCATTGTATGGTAATGACATGGGCATTGTATGGTAATGACATGGGTATTGTATGGGGAATATATGGTAATGACCTGGGTGGTGTATGGTAAAGGCATGGGTATCATGGCAAAGGTATGGGTAAGATATGGTAATGATATGGGTAAATTTGCAAGGAATGGGAATAGAATGGAAATTGTATGGGTATACTATGTAAATGGTACAGGTTTAATATGGTATTTATATGGGAAAACTATGGATTCTGTATGGGAAACGTATGGCAAGTGTGTGGTTTTTATATGGAAAAAAGTCTGGGACAATGGCCTCTCCCATATATTCACCATATCACTCCCACGCTTATACCATATGCTACCCATAGTATTCCCATTCACAACCCATGTATTACCCATCCCTAAATATTAGAATTAATTAATCTTACCCATATACTCCCCATATATGAAAACCATATGGCCATATATGGGAACCATCTGGATTTTAGACAAATCCATACTTTTCCCATATACTTTTATATGGGCAATGTATGGACCAGATATGGACCATATATGGGTTTGAAAATATTGCCATTTGACAGCATGTAACCCATATATGGGAATCACATGGCCCATACAAATCCCATGCACAACCCATCACATACCCATATATGGAACTTGAATGGGCCCATACAAAACCCATACAAGGGCCATATATGGCCCATATCAGGCATGTTGGTAAGGGATGTTATCTTGTAGACCCGTGTTTTTATGTTATCTCAAATCCATATTTTTACTTACGTCATTTCCGTTTTACTCTTAGATTGTGTAATCACCTTGATATTTATACTTGCCATTGTGAAATATTCATTTGTAAGATCTACCTGAAGAAGGCTGGTTTGGCCAGCCGAAATATCGTAGAATTATCAATATATACGTTGTTCGATCAGCTTTTCTGTAGTCCTTGGACTTGTTTACTTATTTCAATTCTAAGCTGTTATACTCAAAAAATCAAAATTCTAAAACGAACACGTTGTTATCAATAAAGAGTTGTATTATTGTGCAAAATATGATGTACCAATATTTCGAACTCTAAAAGTTAAAACAAGCGATATTTTCATAAATGGTTTTATGTTATTTATTTCCCGGGAAAATTACCAAAATTTAAAATTGAATAACTTTTGTTTACCTCTACTAATCGAGAACGGGTTTTCGATTCCTTCATTCTCATGAAAAAGGGATTTTAAAAAGGTATAATAAAACGTTTTTAGAGGTAATAAAAATTTATAGGAAACCTATTAGAAATGGACAAATGACGTCGTTGTGTCGTAATAATGATGGCTACATTAGCTTAACCTATCAGGTTATGTTTTGTTGGCACTCATTTATACACCTACCAAAATTCATTTATCTACGCCGAACACTTTTTAAAATATAGAAACCCCGGCCTTTTTACGTTTATTTGTGCCCGGCGTGGTTCACGGTTGGTAGGTCGAGCGATTTTTTCAATCGGCTCGTAACATAAGATCTTTGATGGCAGAGGAATTTCGTACTTGAACAAAAATATGATGAAGACGATATCGTTAGAGAAGTTCAGAAGACTGGGAGGACGAAGAAAAGCATGCGGAAGGCGAGAATATCAGACGAACAACAAAAGGCGACTACCGAGCTAGTGCAAAACTGGTGTTGTGCTACGATGTAAATATTTGCTGTGTGTGTTTTTGTATGGAACTTGCCATCTGCTAGCTGTCAACATTTGGGGATTTTGTCATTCCAAAATGCTTGATTTTCTAGTGATTCTCAATTGGAAAATAATGTTCGATTGGAGTCGTAAACTACAATTGATCCGAACTTGTCAGCCTTAAACGCAAGACTAAGGTAGATTATACTGACTGCATGGCTTTGTGCAACTGAAACGAAACACCTGAAAAGTTAAAACCTCCCTGTAAAACCGATCATAACTAAGATAACAGAATATAGGCAATAACACAAGAACGAGACACTGGGACCAATTTTATTTCAAAAATAAGCATTGGCACGATCAAACCCGGCATGTTTGTGGTGGAACTTGACTCGCGCTGTTTACATCACATCAGTTAGGTAAACGAAATAAAAAAGTGTGGCTTGCTACACCCTGATTATCTTTCTGGGTCAAATTAAAAAAGTTTCGATTGCTATGCCGATATCAATATTGTCAAAATCTACCTTTAATCTTGTGTTTAAGGCTGACAAGTTCCATACAAAAACACACACATCGAATATTTACATTATAGCACAACACCAGTACTAGTTTTGCACTAGCTCAGTAGTCGCCTTTTGTTGTTTGTCTGATATTCTCGCCTGCCGCATGCTTTTCTTCCTCCTCCCAGCCTTCTGAATTTCTCACAATATTGTCTTCATCATATTTTTGTTCTAGAACAAAATTGCTCTGCCATATTGATGAAATCTACTCTAATTCCGAGCATGTGAAAATTATACAAAGAAACAAAGTCACTACAAGTTAATCTCAAGACTCTGGTGGGACGAAGTGATATAATAAACGTCATAGGAATTATTGTCAACAAGATGGTGGCGCCAAGGTCTTCACAGGGCCAACTTTGAGGGGTGCGTTCTCAACTCTGAGAAAGTTTTATCAAATTTTAATACATTTTATGAACAAATCTGAAAGATGCTTTTGAGCCCAAATGTGTTTTTCACTCGGGTATCCCTTTAACAAGTAATATCATGGGTCCTCGTAAAATAATTGTTAAAGTTAACTTTGGCTGAAATACAGTGTTTGTTCTCAAGTGTGTGTTTGTAGATGCCTAAATACATTGCTGTCTGTCTCCAGCAAATTGTACACTACATGTATATGTCGTTTATGCACCAATTGTCCTGTCGATAAAATTCATTTGAATATCCTGCACCCCGCCAACTTGGATCATGCTGTCATAGTGTTGCCGCTATTGTTTTCTGACAATTGGGGCAACATACAGCAAATTCAAATGAGTGTTATCTACACGAAAATCAGTGCATAAATGACATCTAGTGTACAATTTATTGGAGACAAACACATTAACAGACTTATGGTAGGCATGTATAACAATCATTTGAGAGTAAACATTGTTTTTCAGCCAAAATTCCCTTTTAAGGATTAATTTCACTTGTGTTTTCAAAGTTGATACAATTGCTCTGTTCACTGCATGACTTGGGAAATGTTGTATTAACTTTCAAAAACATGTGTGAAATTAATATTTAATTTTACTGGTTCCCTGACCCAGTGAGGATTTCAGAAATGAGGCTCTTAACAACAAAATTATTATCATAATATTATTATTATTATTATGGCTAAATTTGAAATAAAGCCTGGGTATTTGTTTGAGAAAATACAGAGTTACTTGCATTACTGCAGAGGTTACATGAATAAAATGTATTCCAGTACATGTAAGTTGTATTTTCTCAAATATAAGCCCCTGGCATTTATTCATAAAATTTGACTCTGGACCAGGGTCCAGTTGTTCAAAGGATGGATCATTGTTAACTTTATCCACCGAATAAATTGTTATCCAGTCGATAAAATAAGCTACTTTGATTAATACTTATTCACTGGATAAGGATTTATCCAGTGGATAAAGTTGTTCAACCTTTGAACAACTGGGCGCTGGCATTAATTTGAACCTGCCATTTATTTGGGACTCATGTATTTTTTAAACATGGACAGTTTTTTTTTCTTTACCATCCATTTTTGTAGGCCTTTGAAAACCAGGAACATAATTTAGACAGTCGCTTCTTTTCGTAGTCTCCTTCGCAGCCATTCTTAGGGTCGTCATGCAAATGCTAGCCCCACTAACGGTTGCTTACACCAGCCAGACATACATGTACCATTCCAACCGCATGGCCAATCATAATTCTGTTCGCAGAATCAAAAAAAACACTCGTGCCAGAACTTTCTGATGGGAAATCCAGGAAATCAAACATAGAGGCTAAATTTTATATGAAATCGGATCAAATAGTTTTGTTTACATTCTGTTCTTAGTTTTTCTCAAGAAAGCAGATAGAGTTTATAAGAAATTGTTCGTTTTGACACTGTACTGATGAGCTTGAAAGTGTTAATATAAGCAAACGGTTGCTGTTCAACTCATGGCATGTTATGTTATAACGGTCTTGATTGGCTTATACAAACAATCAGGAATGGAAATTTATGTCTGGCTGGTATAAGCAGACGTTAGTGCTTGTGTGACGACCCTAGGACCGGCTGCGAAGGATACTATTTAACAATTATTCACTGAAGTCGAAGTGACTATAACTCAAGTAAGTACACTCTTTTTAAGTCGAACAGTTCCAAAGTCTCGTTGTGTTATTTATTGCTCTAAGTAGACGTTATTTCAGTTCAACTCGTAAGTAAACTTTGTTTGTGGTGGCTTATGCCTTATGGATTAAAATAAGCTTCAAGTTTAGCCATACTTATTTAGTTGCTTCTTTAGTGGGTTTTGGAAAAGCTTTTTCTTTCATATTATTTATTTATTCGTGAGAAACATCAGTAAATATGCGAGCGGCCATTTTGGTAAATGTCTTGTATGTTATATTCACCTCCAGGCGCTCTGGAGGTGAATATAGCGACGTATGACGTAATTCTCGACCAATCAGAGCACGGGAATCTCTATATTCACTGATGACATTATACTAATCTATAATATTATATGGGAAGTAAGCAGTAGAAATGAAACTGGTTCATTTTGGTCTCAGATAAGCGTGCGCAAATGTAAGTTATGTCTATTTTTTTGGCAGATTGCATTATCCACACATAATAATACTTGAAACACTTCTTGATCATGGTGTAAGGGTACAATGAGTTTTATTGTTCCTACATGCTGTTTTATTCATACAAAGTGTTGGAAGTCATTCATGTAGAAAACATAAACATTTATGTAAATTGTCAGTGTATATATCTTAAAAGAACAATAAAATATGAATGTAATGTACATCAGATTCCTTATTTTGCATAGAGTAAGTAAAATTTTTTACTCCACATCAAGAGTTAATTCCACCCCTTATGGGTGGGCTGATTTAATTAAAACTGCTGGAGTTAAAGTAACTCCTAAAAGGAGTTGACCAGTACCTATTTAACCTACTCCATTTTAGGGATAATTTAACTCCCAAAAGAGAGTTAATTGTACTCATAAAAGAAGAGTCATATTTATTCTCCAGGAAGAGTTAAAACAACTCAATAAAGGATTTAAATACTGGTGTTAAAATGACTCCAAAAAAGGGTTGTCCTGCACCTTTTGTAACTCCCTTTTTGGAGTAAAAGTAAATCCCTAAAATAACAGTGTAGTTGTATTTTAGGGACGCGTCACATATCGATTTTTCCACGAGTAACGTCTAGCGAAGTTTGGGGTGGGGAGGGGGTTGACTTGTGACGTTTCTCCGTGGCAAAATCAATAGTTTTCAGAAACAACATCTAAGTGAAATAAAAGGCAACAAGGGGCTGTGTCATAATTATATATATCTACATATCTATTTGCTGGGCCATTCCTCGGCATTCTTTGAACGTATGAACAGTAATGATCAAAGAAATCAAACAAAACCCATAGAAAGAGCAGTGAAAATAGAAAAACAGGAATAGGTATATAACTACTGAATATAACTAAGGATTAGACAATAACAAATATTACCCCAAAATGTGTTTTTATTATGTTGAGTTTAGAGTGGATATAGATACCGATTCATATTTATTTCATACTTTATATAAAACAAAACATTACATTATAGAGCAGATTTCGTATGAATGGGTAAACGTTTACAACACCAACTTACAGCACGGTCACAGTATGGCATGCCGTAACACTGAAATGGCTTTCCGTTGTTTTTGTCCAATTTATCCAATCACAAATCAAACTTACAGTACGGACACAGCACAGACATAAATGTGTCGTACGGACACACTATGGCTACGGAACTTACCCACTCATACGAAATCTGCTCTATTATAAAAAAGATTACACCTTTGAAGAAAGGTAACAAAATATACTGCATGTGTTTCTCTTGTGTATGCTCAATGCAGAGAGATTTTATAAAACAATGAGTGTGCAGTAGTCAAAGGAGCAGAAACTTTTGAGTTGACATTGGCCATGTGTAATTCAAATATGGTAAATATCTAAGCTATCAGTTGAAATCAAAAAAATAAATATTAAAGATCCAAGCAAAAAATAATTGGTGTAATAGGAGTTTAAATAAAACTACTATTAAATTGAGAAAAATGATTTTACACCAGTTATAAGCAATGTTTCTCTAATTTAACTGAGACTGATGGCACTCTTGATTTTTTTCTACAGATGGCTAAAAGACAGATGACTTTGTTTGGATCTTTGGCAAAACTGGAACCACTGATAATTAAAAGATGAAAACAAATGTAATGATACATTGTATAATGATACATTATATACGATTGGCAGCAGTTGAAATCCATGCGAGACACCTATAAAGAACTGAGCATATTTAACAATAAGTCCGCTGTGCAGAAATCCTTGGAGACAATAGCAGAGCAAGAAGCGAAAGTGGGGCTGTTGTTGAAGGAAGCAAGCGAGATTTGCATTGATAAAGGTTTTGGCTATGTCTTACCTCACGAAATGCCAGATCTTAACACGCGCTGTTGTTGAAGTAACCCAGCTAAACAACTTATAATTAGTGAGTGAACGGGTTCTAATTACCAATTTAAACAGGCGTCTTAACCAAATAAGTCAGGAAAAAGATGTTCTTCTAAAAAGGAGAAAGGGAGAAGTTATCGAAGTAGAATGCATGAATGGAATCGATCTTACATGGCAAAAAACACTTGACAATATTGTGGAACATAAAAACACGGGGATGAAATGCGAGGGACCACTTGATTACACGGGACTAAAGAATGTCTGGGGCATACTGTGTGAATCCACAGTACTAAAGCTAGACGAGATCGACATTGTACCAGGACTGAGCACTAGAGATCAATGAGGATGGCTTGACTGATTTCATAGATATGTTGTTAAAGTACTTCCCAGTTCTTCTAATTGTTGCAGAAGAGGGCAACCTACGTTTCTTTAACATGCATGAAATGCTTTTGACGTCAGGTGCACTGGTGTGGTTTTTAGATGCAGCCAAGGGAACTAAAGAAGCACATGAGCCGAAGGAAACAACAGTAATACAACCGGATCAACTGCAAGACGAACCGGGGTGCCAGAGAGGGAGGAAGCCTCTTATTGAGACATTTTCAGCGATCATTGATTGCATGACTACGTTTATCAAACAGCATGGATTCCAAGCACAATAGAGAAGAAGGGCTACTACTGCAACCAGCCTTGGTGTTACTATCAAAGATATCAAGAGTCATCTCTTTGACAACATATCCGTACTTCGAGATCATGGTATAGGCGATACGACAATCAAGTAAGCAATTGTTAAGATTGCTCGTGTTTTAAGTTAAGACTGCATGATTAATAAAGTAGAATTCATCATGCTTTGCTTTTTGGGAAAGAAAACATGTTACACCGGTCTCTTATTGCAAGGTTTCCAACAACAACCTGATATGAGTTACTGTTTGAAAAAAATACTAAGCTTTTATATAATTTGTCTAAAATAAAAGTGGGTCTATTTGTAAATAGCAATTTTCTCAATAGCTGTGTATAATTTATTTAGCACCTATATGTGAGGTTGCATTGACAATGTTGTTTTAAAACATATTATTGTTGACCTCATGAACAGATATATGTTTAAAGCACCTAGGATCGGAAGAACACGAACGGTTCTCTCCGGTACAAGGGCTTCGTGTATACGAAACGAGGAAGAAAGAACAACAGCCATAGACAGGAACATCAAGATGCGCATTACCTATTTGCAAGAGTTGAATATCGACTAGAGATGGCATCTATGTTTGCCGAAAAGACGGCCGTTCTCAGCTGTGACGACATGAATAAAGTTAAGGTCGGCGTATCAGCTGTCAGTCGATATCACCAACTCTCCCGATGTTATGAAGTAGATGACACCCCTAATTTACCTGACCATGACTTACCTATTCCTGGATACTTGATCAGTCCTTCAGGCTACATGCTCCCAGAAGAAAAAAGCAAGGCTTCGCCATCCGAATCCGATGATGTCAGCTCATAAAACGGTCATACGCCTCAGGGAATCGAAGCATCTACTTTGCCGACACACAGCCATTTACCAAGGCATGTTCTACGATTTAGCTTAGAGAAACACAAACACACACAGCTTGAGAATGATGTGCATCGGAAGCAGCTGGATCATATTCTAGCAAGGCATGACCGCGTCGTTGACACTGAAGGAGATGTGAAAGCGGATGGGGACTGTTTTTAACAGCCTTGCCGTTCAACTTAAACGATCTGGCACCGATGTATCCAGAGAGAATGCCAGGAAAATGGTATGTGACACTCTCACAAAGAACAAGACCGAACTGATTGGCTTCATGTAAGTCGAAAATGGGGTACAAGAGGAGATTGATGGTTTAGAAGACGAACGCATTAAAAGCGACTGCCTGTAAATATCGAGAATCGCGGGACAACGGTGAAATTTCGGAATCCTTCATATTTTGCCAAAACATACCCTTGGATGAACTATTTTAGGAAATCATATCAAAAAGTTCCAGCGCTTTTTTAATTTGGCGAATTTTACAAAAGATTGAAAATTCGGTCCCAGAGTGGTTTTGGGCTTAATTTACGACCGAATCATCACGCAACAACAAAGAGCTGGCGAAGTCTTACAAAAACTCCAATGAAATTATACTTCGCACACCTATTAAAACCACTCTTTAACATCAACATCCTGCAAGAAACATTCCGATAATGTTATTTTCCCTCTTTTCTCGGCCCTTTGAAACTTGCATATTTTGAATGCTAAAACATGAGACAAAATAAAGGCCAAGTTCGACAGCCCTTAATGACTCCTGGTATATGATTTTTTTAAATAAAACCTATATGGGGTGAAAGCTTGGTTATTCTAGTTTTATCCAGCGAAGTACCATCGTTGGAATCCAAACGCTTCCCCTCGTCAAAATCAAACCACCGTGCGCTGTACGCGAGACGATTTAAGGTCCAATTTTATAGTGCTTACTGTAAACACGCGCTTTAAAAAACACAATCGCCCAAAATAATGTTTCCACTACTTTTAGCTGGTCTTTAAAGGCTCTGAAAGTGAAATGCAACTGTTCTCTCTTTTTATCAGTCGAGATTTTGAGCCTGAGAGTGCAGACTCCCATATATAGAGTCTCAGTTCGAAGCCGACAAACATTGAAACAACAACAGGACTGTTCCTGTCATCAGTTTGGCCGAAACTCACCAGGCTGTGCTCATTAAATCTCTACAATTACATCGCAAATACATTTTAAACGAGAAACAAATCATATCCTGTTATTTTTGAAGCCAAACAAAGGCATTTTTATTCCCATACATCGATAATTAATTATCTGACCTGTCAGTGACCTCAGTAACGCTAGCGAAGTGCCCGCTCACCAGCTGCAGTTATGTTGTGAGAACTCCAACAAACTCCTGCCAATTCTTTATAAGCTAATATAAAGCTTAATTCAGCCGCATACATGGGTAAACTAGCTTTCGACACTGACTCAACTCTAATAACGATTTTCTCGAAACCTGTCCAAATACAGCCGCCGGCGTAATGCGGGTATCAGCGGCCAGCCCGAGGGGGCGGCCCCCGGGCAACCCAGGGGCTTCCCAGGGGCTTAGCAGGGGATTTGTAGCAAAAACATGCCCTACACGCGGGGCATTAGAGCGCTTTTGCGTTTTCGTCAAAATACCCCGGGGACATACCCACATGGTTTGCACGTAATCTGCTGTCTCAAATTTCAGCGGTTCGCTCTACACGCTTGGCACAAATGACCCTAAAATCTATCACTTTGCTATATTTTCAAAAGTTTCCAACGTAGAAGATTATTTTTTTTGTGGGAGGATGAAGACCGATGACCTAAACGAAATCCGATGCTTTGAACTACCGTAGACATTTTGATGACGTCACAGTTACGTGACTTACGTCATATATCCATTTATAATAGGTTTCTCGATGTTTTCAATTACCTTTACTCATCAGTACATTTTATATTTTCGATTTCCCATCATGTCGACAACAAAGAAACCGAAAACCCGAGTTCGATTGGTTAAGAGGGAGAAAAGTTATGAAATTTTGAATTTTCGCAATTTTCCCGCCAAAATTTGGCGGGAAATATTCAATACAGAACCATTTACAAAATAATTTCTTCATTCATCTTTTAGAGTTGAAAGTATTTGTTTACGACAATCTAGCAATCAAAAGAGTAAATCGGTACCCACAACCGTATGTTTTTAGAATTTTCAATTTTTGAGAGGAAATACTTTAAAATTCACAGTGAAAAAGAGGAAACGTCATTATGACGTCATATATTTTTGAAAATGTCTTTTAAAAATAACTATTCGAGTATTTTTCGGGTTTTAAAGAGGAACTGTACTTACTGTACACTGAATCACCGCAATATGGTCTTTTTATGTTTATTCAATTTAGAAAGCATGACTGATGTCAGGCCCATGACGTCAGAAAATGTGACGTCACAGGAAACTTCAGTTCTTAATAACTCAGCAAATATTTATCGTAGAGACTTTAAAATTGCGGCAATCAAAAACACACATTTATGTTGTTGTGATAACATGCTTTATTTCATACGTATAGGTAACGCAGAATTTGACCTTAAAAGGAGTCGTTCGTTATGACGTCACACTAACGTCAATATACAAATGTGTTTGATCCTAAAGATGTTATTACATTTTAATATTAACATACGAAAATTTCGTTAAATTTGACAGCGAATTAAACAAGTTGTGCTGGTTTATATATGTTTGGCTCGCTTTTAGTGATCGATTTTGATGTAACTTATACCATGCGTGGATCGATCGACGCCGTTCTTCGATTTCTTTGTCCTTGAGGTAAGTCATATCATTATCATTCAAATTAAGAGATTGAATTAAAGCCATCCACTGTCGAAAGACAGAACAAAGAAGTAAAACGGGATAATATTTGTATAAAAGTATTAAGATTTTTGACACTTCTAAAACGTTTAGCTTCTAATAGTACCCTGAGGAAGGTTGGCCGTGCCAACCGAAATATCGGTAATAATTATATATATTCCCAGTACCGTACAATCAGCCTTTCATTTTGTCTTGATATTTAGCTTCTAATACTTATAAAATGTTGCCCAGGTTGCCCCAGGGGTGGTTTTTTTTGTCACAATTGTCTGCCCCACCCGGGGGGTTTTAGCATGTATTTGTCATGGCTGCTGTGACAAATGCCCCTGGGTGCCCGGGGGCCGCCCCCTCGGGATGGCCGCTGATACCCGCATAATAAGTCAAATTATATATCACAAACAACTGAACTGAGAATAAATTACTCCCAGCCAAGAGGGCCCATCTCACTGCTTTTATTTATCCACCCGGACTATCCCATTTGTACAGAAGTTTAGCTGCCTGAGGGTCTTATTTGAAGACGGTTCATGTCATCGCTCACATATTATTGAATTGACGACATTGACAGTAGTGTCAGAGTGAAATTTGAGACTACTGGAATGTAACGCAATCAATCTCCGTTTTCCACGTGTGTTAGTGTGTGCTCCGCCTGATTCAGTCTTATCATATCAGTCGGCTTTTCTTCATGTTTCTTCAATGGCATCATGCAGTTTTATAGCCCTTTTAGATGGGGGAAGTACTTGTGGAACTACTTCTGAATATCCAGGTCACATTGAATGTGTTACCCTGAAGGACTGTAATACAGATGTGTCCAGACACTTAGAGTTCTTTAAAATCAGCACAGACGAAGGGATTAGCAATGAAATGAAATTACTCCTAGCACGAGTAGGTAATCTATGTTTTCACTTCTTAAAAAGTTATACATGCATTTTTGGTTGGACGTACTGGAACTGATAGATTGTTGTATCTTTTTAAAGGTTTTTTTTCAGTGGAAGCCTCACACATGTTCCTAACAACATGCCCACGTCATCGAGCCGAATATGGTATTCGTTGGAGAACCTGTAAGTTGATTTGTACTGTGCCTGAAGAAATAGCTGCACACAAATCTCCCAAAGCCAGGGGTAGTAATCGGATGGACAGCAGACAATCTGCGTTTGTCTTGAGAAATACGAGAAAGCTCATTGTAGTTGGATCACGTAAGTTACATGAAAGTTGATATATCCTCTTTACTGTGTGTCTAATGGAATAGGGAGTAGGAGGAAATGATCAAAATTTGTTTTCTTTTCCTTATTCCGCAGCAATATGCCGTAGGTGCAAGGAACACATAACATACTTAATGAACGACAACAATGACCAATCAATTGTCTCTGAAACACCGACTATACCAGCTTTCGTTCCCAAAATCGTAGTCGTGTCATTCAAGGCAGCACCTCCTGGAGTAAGTAACGACATAAAGACGTCTGTTCTCGTTCCATTGAAGGGAGCTTCCGATATTTTGTTCCTCTTCAGTGCACTGCGGGTCTTTCTTTTTATGCGCTCTTTTCTTTTCTCTTTTCTATCTTTCATTTTTCTTTTATCTGCCCCTTCTCTTTCTTTCTTTCCAGTTTCTTTCTTTCTTTCTTTTTTCATATTTCTCTCTATCTGACTTTCATTTTTGAGTGCAGTCCAGGGGAGCGACTAATAATGGGGGGAAAAATAATTATTTAAGGAGGCTGGCTGGAAAGGGTTATTAATAAAATAGGTGTGGATCATGACCACACAATTTCATATATTTATGTTGTTATGAAATAGAGTGCAGGTAACGTAAAAGGGTATGGAAAATCTGAAATAGACTCAAGGTTTTGGGAGATAACGGCTACGTTTAATAACTTTTTTAATAACCTTATTAAAGGAAAGAAAGAGAACCTGCCCTCGTGAGGAAGTTAGTTATAGCGATGTTTCATCAGAAGGAATGACAGGTAATTTTTCGGAACTCCTAATTGCTGATCTTGACGAAACATTTTTAACTCCCGAAACAGCGAGTATGACATCCAGTCATAGCGATGACGCGGCACCTGCGAAGCCGGTAGAACCTCGCGAGAAACCAAACGATTTTCTGGTTGCATGCAGCATTGAACCACTAGATAGATCATGGGTGGACTGGAATGAGGCTAGCGAAAGAACTAGAAAACGATACACAAAGAAAACTGCAGAAATAGTGTCGTCGGTTCTCAGGGTCGTTTCTCCTGATGATGCGGGCTCTCTCTGGCAAGAATTAGTCTCCTCTACGACCATGAACCAGACCCTTGGTATCGATGAATTACCTCAGTCAATAAAGATATATTTAGAGGCCCTAGCGGAGGCATATAAAAACGCAATCAGCTGGGACACTCGCAGGCAAGTACTCTCAATCATGTCAGGAGTGGCCAGGTATAAGGTGATCTCAAATTACGTACCGGGAATAACAAGGTACCGCTACACATTGGCTAACCTACATCGTCTGCAGTATGGGCGTGGAACACAATTGACACACCAACCATCTACACGTATTAGAATAGATCTGAAACAGCTCGACCACTTCCTCAGTTTCATTACGAGCCCACATTTGGTGCAGGACCTTCCGTTTGGCCAAAAACATCTGAAGTTGTCCTCGGGTCAATTCATCGAGGTACCAAACGTGATACGCACAATGATACCCCAGAGGATCGTGCATCAGTACTTGACGTACTGTCAAGAAATTAACTTTATGCCGTTCAGTGATCGGACTATGCTGCGGGTTCTCTCTGAATGTAGTGCCTCCGTACAAAAGTCACTTCAAGGCTTGGATTACTTTGCTGTAGAAGGTGCCCGATCGTTTGACGATCTAGCTGCATTAGTTCGTCAAGTCAGCGAATTCGGCTCAGGCAAGGAGTGGGAATCTCTCAAGGCGGCCAAGTTATATCTGAAAGGAGATTACAAGGTAATACCAGGAACCCATTACCCAGAGCATCCATCTCCCATACTACGTCGTCTGTGATGCAGCGTTTTTACAGACCGGGTTATTTTTATGTTTCCCGCGAGTTCGGTTCTGTTAGCCAATCACAAGCGTTTGCGTAATCACTAATTCAAATTTTTAATGATGTTACAGTCATGGTGGTTGAATGACCAAACAAGAGGAGTTAACGAGGTATCTTTTGTTTACAACATGTCGCGATAAAAGCGAACAATGAGATATGAAATACGCTGCATCACGAATATATGACAGATGGACTCTCCGGGTAATGGGCAGATACGGCCGTGAATATAATTATATCTATAAATACAAACAACAGTTAGAATTACGAAATTGAAAACGATTATTCATTATCAAATAAACCCCACCACAAGACGAACACATCAAGATTAGTATGTTTACTGAGTTTGGGGACGTATTACGCACTGTTTACCAGGTGGTGAGCTTTCAAAAATTACAAAAATTAGAGAGCTCAGTATTGTTTTTTTTTGGGGGAGGGGGAGGGGACGTGGGGCGGTCTATATAGAACTCTCTTATTTTTTTGATTTTCAAAAGCTTGCTAGACAGTTTTTATTTACCAAACATCTTCCAACTCGGTCAACATACTAATTAATACTTTTTAAGTCATCTTTCTTGGGATGGGGTTTATTTTAAATTTGGAATTTGTTTTATAATCATAATTCGATTAAATTTACACACTCGGTCCCAGTCCTTTTTTGTTTACGAAATGGATCATAATAATATAACTAAAGGGATAATAATAATATAACGAAATGGATCATAATAATATAACTAAATGGATCATTATAATATAACGAAATGGATCATAATAATATAACTAAAGGGATCATAATAATATAACTAAAGGGATCATAATAATATAACGAAATGGATCATAATAATATAACTAAAGGGATCATAATAATATAACGAAATGGATCATAATAATATAACGAAATGTGATCAACTTGAAATAAAATAATTACCATGATGTTTTCTTCTAATAACTTAAATGATTTAGATGAAATTCCACAACAAATTCTTTGTCGTGCATGCCGCGTTCATTTTTTTTTCACCCATCTTACATATTTGAAGTGGGAACCCAGCCTGAGTGAGACAGGTTTGACACCCTACTGTCGAAGTGACCTTTATGCCCTTAGCACACCCTAGCTGTATACGTTTTGTATATAATTTACAATATTTCTTCTCCGTTTTCAAGGACGCCCACTACAGCAGTCATATTATTAATATGTGGAAGTAGCACAACTCAGGATCTTCAGGATTTCGCTTCTTTATTTTTTATGAAGGCATATGGTCAATTCGCTTAAAGATTTGCCAATGATCTAATTAGTATGAACATGCTTTTTATCAACAGGTTCACCTGAGTAACATTTTGCAAGTAGCAGACCACTGCGTCGTATTCTCTCTCAGTGACTGTAACGACCCGGACTTCAGACAACAATGTGACCACAGCCATAATGATTTGTGTAATCAGTGTGAAGGTCTTGGTGAAACCCTGATGGACATCACGAGTGGTGTCAAAGAAGCCAAGTTTCCAACGGAGGATGACCGAGATGAGGCGGTGTACTTAGTAAACTCAGCGAAGCTTGCCATTCAGTCATGGAAATGTCACTTACTAAGATAATCCCATCAAGACCAGGCACGCCTGGATGTCGTAGAATCGCTTGACAACAAGACTGTCTTGATAGTGAATGACTGGGCAATGAAATTTCTACCTCAAAAGTACAGGGAGTCTCAGTCAGACTGGTTTGGCAAACGAGGTATCTCTTGGCACATTTCTGTTGTTTATCGACGTTTCAATGGCATTCTTCAGTGGCAAGGGTTTATTCATGTTATTCAGTCATGCAGCCAGGGTAGCCCTGCGGTCGTGTCTATTATGCAAGACGTATTGAGGACACTTAATCTTGAATACGAAGATATCACGACGGCATATTTACGTCAGGACAACGCGGGATGCTATCATTCTTCCCGTACCATACTGGAATGCCACGAGATAGCAGCATCCACTGGAATTAAAGTGGCTCGCATTGACTTCAGTGATCCACAAGGGGGGAAAGGCGCTGCAGACAGACTAGCAGCAACATGTAAAGCGCATGTCCGTGCCTACATCAACGAAGGCAATGATGCTACAACAGCAAAACAGCTCACAGCTGCACTCCTTTCTCATGGGGAGATAGAAGGTGTCAGAGTCGTTGCCATGGAGAACATTCCTGATTCGATAGTCGAGGATACGCAAAAGATCCTGGGTATCAGCAAACTCAACAATTTTGAGTTTAACTCCAACAGCATCAGAGCTTGGCGTGCTTATGACATCGGCAGTGGCAAAACAATTAGATTGGAGAAGCCGTCTTCCAGTAAGTACAGATAATATAGTGATAATCATTGTCTATTTTGCCATCTATCGTCAAAGAAGAAACATAATCTAAATGTGAGTTTTTGTAATATCAGGTGAGAACATATGTTAAGTCTAAAGTAGTATTTCCTTACGGCAGTATACACTTTCTATCCAGTCGTTAATTACTTTTTTTGAGCCAATACCTTCAATATAATGTTCACTTTGCCACAGATCATCGTTACAGCTGGCTGGAATCGTCATTTTCATCGGGGGATTTTAAATCCCTAGGAACGCCGAAGGCCACCAAAACTGAGAATGCTGCAGATAAGGTAGTGCAAGATACGTCAAAGGAGGATAAGGACCCTATGGATAGCAAACACACCCCCGCGGTTTACACCTGCCCTCAAGATGGCTGCATACAGGTCTTTCAAAGACTCTCTTCCTTAGAGAAACACCTATCACTGGAAAAATGCACCATGTCGTTAGAGAAGCAGTCCTTGTTAGACCTTGCTAAGATGAGATACAAGTCCTGTTTGGAGGAGGGCGTGGGTACTTTGCCAACTCTCAAACCTTCTTTGACAATGGAATCCACTTCCGATCTGCCTGCAGAAGAGGGCTGGGCCCTAAGAGAGACCAAAAAGGGCTATAGTTTTAGCGAGAAGCAGAAGATGTATCTCAGCACTAAGTTCAAAATAGGCCAAACGTCTGGTAGAAAGATAGACGGAGATTTTGTTGCACGTGAAATGAGACGAGCTCGAGGTACCGATGGGGTTCGACTTTTCAAAGTGACTGAGTTCCTGAAGCCACAACAGATAGCCTCATATTTCTCTCGCCTTGCCGCTAAAGCACGCCAGACTGTTCCTGACGATCTCGATATCCAGGCAACTGAGTAAGAGAGGAACTTTTCTAGGGTGAGAGACGTGACTATTTCAATCCTTCAGTTACAACATCCTATCACCTACGACCAATATGATATTTGCGCCATGGCTAAAGACGACAGCATAAAGCACCTGAAGCTTGGAATGCTGCAACATATCTGCCAGAACTTGGAGTTGGATGTATCCCTTCCTCCCGTTAGACGAAAAGCGCCTTACCTAACGCTGCTCAACGAAGCTGTTGACAGATGCAAATGTTACTAGCATGAATACCCTAAACATGACGATATAGGCAGAGGGGCCATTTATAAGTCCTACGCAGATTATAAATGCTTCGTACTATTTCCAGGGTGCTTACATCCGGCCGGGGAAAGGGGATATAACCGGCATGCAAAAAAACACGTTACGTTCTGAAGAGAACTGAAATACCGCTGTTCAACACTAGTTCGCAAAATTTGTTAGTTTTCATAAATACCATTTACTAGAATTTAAGCATAAAACATTATTACGCTAATACAACGTTCTATCTGTCAATTTAAAGAGGCGATAACAGAGGAGCGAGTGGTCGTAACCAGCTTATAAGCGAGACGCTGGATTTTACAGTAGGACCATTACATGGGCTATAAAAAACCCAAGGCTCGATTAATTATTATTTTATTATCATCATCGTTATCGTTATCATTATTTTTAATTTTATTTATAAAAATTGCATAGCCTTAATTAACATACGAAAGAATCGATTTTTTTCTATATCTATATAATTAAACTTGGTTTGGGGACAATTTAGGTTTCTTTCGTTGGGTGGCCAAGGCAAAAAAGGACTAACACGACTTTGACAGAAATCCAAGTGTACTACCCCATCTAATAATAAACTCTATAAAACTGCATAATGCCACTGAAAAGAGCCAGAAAAACAGTCTGATAACCTTTTAAAGTATGGCGAAAAGTATTTAATTTATGCGGAGAAAGCTTGTTTGCGTTACATTCCAGTAGTCTCACATTTCACTCTGACACTACTGTCAATGTCGTCAATTCAATAATATGTGAGCGATGACATGAACCGTCTACAAATAAGACCCTCAGGCAGCTAAACTTCTGTACAAATGGGATAGTCCGGGTGGATAAATAAAAGCAGTGAGATGGGCCCTCATGGCGGTGAGTAATTTATTCTCAGTTCAATTGTTTGTGATATATAATTTGACTTATTACGCCGGCGGCTGTATTTGGACAGGTTTCGAGAAAATCGTTATTAGAGTTGAGTCAGTGTCGAAAGCTAGTTTACCTATGTATGCGGCTGAATTAAGCTTTATATTAGCTTATAAAGAATTGGCAGGAGTTTGTTTTAGTTCTCACAACATAACTTCAGCTGGTGAGCGGGCACTTCGCTAGCGTTACTGAGGTCACTGACAGGTCAGATAATTAATTATCGATGTATGGGAATAAAAATGCCTTTGTTTGGCTTCAATAATAACAGGATATGATTTGTTTCTCGTTTAAAATGTATTTGCGATGTAATTGTAGAGATTTAATGAGCACAGCCTGGTGAGTTTCGGCCAAACTGATGACAGGAACAGTCCTGTTGTTGTTTCAATGTTTGTCGGCTTCGAACTGAGACTTTATAAATGGGAGTCTGCACTCTCAGGCTCAAAATCTCGACTGATAAAAAGATAGAACAGTTGCATTTCACTTTCAGAGCCTTTAAAGAGCAGCTAAAAGTAGTGGAAACATTATTTTGGGCGATTTTTTTTTTTTAAAGCGCGTGTTTACAGTAAGCACTATAAAATTAGACCTTAAATCGTCTCGCGTACAACGCACGGTGGTTTGATTTTGGCGAGGGGAAGCGTTTGGATTCCAACGATGGTACTTCGCTGGATAAAACTAGAATAACCAAGCTTTCACCCCATATAGGTTTTATTTAAAAAAAACATATACCAGGAGTCATTAAGGGCTGTCAAACTTGGCCTTTATTTTGTCTCATGTTTTAGCATTCAAAATATGCAAGTTTCAAAGGGCCGAGAAAAGAGGGAAAATAACATTATCGGAATGTTTCTTGCAGGATGTTGATGTTAAAGAGTGGTTTTAATAGGTGTGCGAAGTATGATTTCATTGGAGTTTTTGTAAGACTTCGCCAGCTCTTTGTTGTTGCGTGATGATTCGGTCGTAAATTAAGCCCAAAACCACTCTGGGACCGAATTTTCAATCTTTTGTAAAATTCGCCAAATTAAAAAAGCGCTGGAACTTTTTGATATGATTTCCTAAAATAGTTCATCCAAGGGTATGTTTTGGCAAAATATGAAGGATTCCGAAATTTCACCGTTGTCCCGCGATTCTCGATATTTACAGGCAGTCGCTCTTAAGCTGTCACGCCTACAAAACGAGTACGACCATGCAGTAACTCAGCTGCGCACTCCTGGCGTATGGAATAATAACCTTATGGATGCTGTGCCCTTTCACCTTGCAAGACATTTGGTATTTCTCTTCGCATTTTTACAAGTGTCCCAAATTACAGTGAAATCATAATTGGGAAAGGAAAGAACACTGCCGGGTGGGTCAGGGTTTTGAGCTCCGTTTGGGCAGGTAGGGTCAGGGTTTTGACCTGATTTGGGCAGATCAGGGTAAGGATTTGAGTATAATTTGGGTGCAGTCAGGGTCGGGGTTCAGTATTTTTTAGGCAGTTCATTTATTTTAGCTACTATGTAAAAAAAAGACCTTATGTTGCCGCATTTTTATCGCCTGCCCACATGCAAGCACTGAGGTTCCCATACATCGTGACGCCGCTAATTTTACCTATGTACTTTATCTGTTGATTTGTTTACCCAATGCCACGTCCCGACTTGAAATGTTCCGTATTTTGCATGAAATCCCGGTACGCGGTATACCGGCCAGGATATATATCCGACCGTGTTTTGAAAACAATTTAAAGAAGGGGCAATCAGGGTTTTGGAGCTCGGATTGGGTCAAACAGGGTCAGGGTTTGAGCCTCTTGGCCTCACATACATACCCATTTTTCATGTAAGTACCCCCCCGGGCTTTGCTCTCAATGCTGCACCTGGCCATGAACACTACACGGCACCGTCAAGATATGCAGGGAGTATAGTGAATATGACATAATAACAGTTACTGTGGAACCTACAGTGGATTCTAGTGAGAATAGCATGTCAGGACCTGACGTAGTACTAACCGAGAAGGTGTCTGGCACTAGTAATTCCACTAGTAATTCCAATGAAGTAAAAGTAGAATGCACACACGACAAACTGATGATGCCTCATGTTAAATGCCCACACACGGTATCGGCTCTAGTAGTTGCTCGCACACAAAAGTTTCACAAATCAACTGTTCAGACCCACATGAACGACATCTACCCATTGTTAAAGTCAGCAAAGGAGCTGGCAAAATCCATCGTTGTCCTCACTGTTGACGGTGGGTCGGACTGGCCGGTCTTTAGTAAACGATATTTTTTTTTCAGACTTTGGTGCGAACTGGGGCAAGACGTTCTCGTTGTGTGCTGTTATGCTGCAATGTATTCAGCGTTCAACAAGATCGAGCATTTTGGGCTCCTTTGTCTAGGAGATTGGCCGGCGTCATTCTGCCTGCAATCTTAGAAGGCGACGCCATACCAGCAGCAAATATGCGTAACTTCGTTTCTTGCCAGAACGAAGAACCTGAGGTTATTTCAGGACTGGAAGAAGTGAAAAAGTTTATGAAAACACCATTGAGAGATATTGACCGTGGCGACAACAAGCACATTCTAAAGGAAATGAAATCGATGATAACCCATGTTAATCGCAAAGCTAATGAAGTCGTCTTCATGAAATGCGCTGATTCTGGCTGTGAAGTATGCGGAGGCAAACCCTGGCAGGCTAAAAAGGTCCAACAGTTTCTCGAAAAGAGAGAATTCAAGATGTTTAGACAAGAGGAGTCTGTCCACCATCCAGGACATTATGCCACGTTCTTTGAAGTTTGCAAGATGCCTAAGGAAGATATAAAGGATGACGACCAAAACCAGCCGTCAGTGGAAATCAAGAGACTCGTTGTAATATTTGCCATTCTTATAGTTTCTCTTCTGTTACAGAACAGAAGAGGCATGACTCCCTTTTCCACCGTAAAGCGAAGCAGTCTTCCAAACAGCCACAGAAAGAAAAGATCGCCAACTACATCTGCACTAATAAGGCAGGAGGCAATAGATGTGGCTTAGCATTTACTTCTTATCACAAGCTATACCAACACAAAAAGAAGAACAACCACCGCCGGACACCAAATACTTCAAGAAGGGAAACCCCCACTGCAACCATAGCGAGTTTTTACAGCAGCAAGAAGAAGAGAGAGATGATCAAACACCGCCTGTTACCAACGAATGCAGTGATGAGCGAAAGGGTGGGTGGGGTCGCTCCACATCTAAAGTTGGCCGAGATCTTGTTTAAACCAATAAACACTTGAATATTTGAGTCATTTTAATATATTTACCGGATGGACGTCGCAATATTGTGCACGGGTTGCTTTCCCTAGGGAGCACGTGTTGAATGCAAAGTATTAAAACGTTATTGCGACGATATGTAAAGACCCCTGAAGAGAAATGGCATATTGCCGTTGTCCCACAGCTATCGCATTTAATATCCTAAGTTTTTAAGAACTCACGGTCATAGATAGAAGTCAATTCTAAGGTTTCATTATTGTTATTATTATCATTATTATATAATATGATATTGTACTTTTTTCAACCACCAATGACTTTAACTTATGGCATGTCCTACAAGGTTACATGCATGTAACTGTTGTTGCGATATAAGACGTTGGCAACCGGCAGATTTATATCTGCGATCAGCTTAAAAGTTGTTGTCCATTCTGCCCTGACTTCCTTTCATTTTATATGTTTTTTAATCATCTGTAAAACTACATGTTTATAGCCTCTTATTTCAAATTCTAATGATAGCCCTGTACCATTTTCATAATATTTTCTAAATTACCGTACCACTGACACAATGACTTGATATATTTACTCAGCCTTAGTCTTGATCTGAAGTTAAACAGTGAAAGTCGAACAAGGTGGGCTGTTCACAACTATGTATTGTTGTAGTTTAGAGTTTTTCTTTTCTCACTGGTATTTTTTGATTAACCTACTAAGGGCTGCAAATGGATAAACTAAAAATTTACAAACGCTTCTTTTCAAACACATTAACAAGTATTGTTGACCGTTCGGACTGTTGTATAATTATAAGTATTCAAAAATGGCTTATTATTCTCTTTTTGCTAGCAATGATTACAACTAGCGCACCAGTAGCGTAGTGGCGAAGAGTTAGTACAAGCAGTAGGAAGGGTCGAGGTTCGAACTCCTGTGGAGGCACACCTTTTCTTTCTAAATGTCGTTTCTTTACGTCTTCACTCCTTAATTGTAGTTTAATAGTATGTAAGTAGTTTGTGTCATAAATATGAGAACATTTTCATTACTAGGGTTGCAAATCAGACCCTGTCCACACTGATGCGTTTTTGATAACCTCCGTTTTTGGTTCTCCGAAAACGGATAAAAAGCTCTGCTTCCACACTAGCGTTGTCACATCGTTTTCGACCTTCCACAGTAGGAGCTGAAGAACGATGATCCAAAGATCACCAGGCTCTGCTCGGAGGTTTTTTTCTGTTCAATACGTATACTCCAATAGCGCCAACGATGCTATCGGCTATTCCAGCTCTTTACGCTGCAAACAAGCTCATCCGCCATATCGAATAGTGGTTTGTTTACGTGCTAACGCGGGAAGCTGGGGCTTGCATAATGAGTTGTGACGTAAACGTTTTTGAAAAGCTCAGTTTTTGCCTTCCACACTAAAACGATACATCTACGTTTTCAAAAGTCTCCACTCTGGAAAGCGTTTTAGAAAACCTCCGTTTTCATAGATAAACATCTCCATTATTGATCGTTGTAGTGTGGACGATCGGTTAAAATGGATAAAAAAGTATGCGTTTTCAAACGAAAACGGATTAGTGTGGACGGGCCTCAATTGAAACACTATCGATTTACAACTGGTGTTTCATTGGGTTTCAAAACTCATCCACCTGACCAAATGCAGTCATCTGATTGGCTAAAAAGCTCATGAGATATTAATTAGTTTGAGAAGTACTTGTGTTTCATCAGGGGTTCCAAACACTAAGAAAGCAATGGATCCCCAGTGGCGAATGCTTTCTCGGTGTTTGGAACCCTGATGGAACACAAAGAGCGTGTTTGAGAAATAGTGCTTCTGAAACAATTCACGTATTCATAGATCATTAGAAAGTATTGTTTGCCTAGTATATTATTGCATGCAATTATAGACTACAAGGGTTGTGATTTTTTTTTTCTCATGGTCGTTTCAACAAAACGACTGAATGATAGTGTAGTGGAGAAGACAGAGGACTATCAGCCAGTTGCATGAGAGGATCCAGTCACACTTCACACGTGGATTATTATTTCCTTCCTTTCCTTTAATTTACTTTTCGCCATTCCCATGATGTAACGCTTATTAAAATGCAAATGTCATGATCAGTGTTTGAACTAATCGGAGCAACCTTGATCTCGGCGTTTCATTGCATGGACATCAAGATTCATTTGATTGGAGATCAAGATGCATCTCAGATCGTCATGTGGAGTTTCATCGTGTATCAAGATTCATGCAACTAGTGACCATGAATTATTCATGAGTTTGAGAAGGGCGGGGAAAGTATTTGTATATATTTTTGATTATTCACGCATGGCATAAGTTACCTCAAAGTCTATCACTACAAATAAGCGAGCCAAATATATAAACCAGCACATTTTGTTTAATTCGCTGTCAAATTTAACGAAATTTCCGTGTGTTAATATTAATATGAAATAACGTCTTTCGGATCAAACACGTTTGTATATTCACGTTATTGTGACGTAATAAGGAACGACTCCTTTTAAGGTCAAATTCTGCGCTACCTATACGTTTGAAATAAAGTATGTTATCACAACAACATAAATATGTGTTTTTGATTGCCGCAATTTTAAAGCCTCTACGATAAATATATGCTGAGTTATTAAGAACTGAAGATTCCTGTGACGTCATGATTTCTAAATTGAAGAAACATAAAAAGACAATAGTGCGGCTATTCAGTGTACTGTAAGTACATTTCCTCAATAAAACCCGAAAAATACTCGAATAGTTATTTTTAAAAGACGTTTTCAAAAATATATGACATCATAATGACCTATCCTATTTTAAAGTATTTCCTCTCAAAAATTGAAAATTCTAAAAACATACGGTTGTGGGTACCGATTTACTCTTTTGATTGCTAGATTTTAAACTATAAATGGTTCTGACTTAAATATTACCAAAATTCAAAATTTAATATCTTTTCACCGTCTTAACCAATCGAACTCGGGTTTCTTTTATGTCAACACGATGGGAAATCGAAAATATAAAATTTACTGATGTTAAAGGTAATTGAACACATCGAGAAACCTATTATAAATGGATACTTGACGTAACTGTGACGTCATCAATATGTTTACGGTAGTTCAAATCATCGGATTTTGTTTTGGTCATTGGTCTTTATCCTCCCACAAAAAATAAATCTTCTACGTTGGAAACTTTTGAAAATATAGCAAAGTGATCGATTTTAGGGTCATTTCTGCTAAGCGTGCTTACTTTTTCTACTATTGAGTTGATCAGTGTTCTTTGTTAAGCCACAAAAAACCTTAACTATTGTGAAGCTCACTAACTTCCAAAGCTTTCATCGATGCGAGTTTCCTTTGTTCCGTATCGGCGTATGTGGTATGTTTTTACCGAGGTAAAAACAACGGCATATCACATCTCCCTAACTTTCAATTGATGTTGACTAATAACTAACATTAACTTCGGTATTCGTTTTATCTACAGGTCACTTTGGTGGCGGTATGTATTTGTATGTCATGTTAACTTAATCATACCTATATAGTCAGAGTTCTTTGTTAGTGTTACTCCATTCATTCGTAATTGAAAGCACTCCCAGAAAGCGTGTCAGATGACGGAGATGGTGGAAGAGCGATTGGAATGAAACTAAGTTATAAGTTGACGTTGATGAGTTATTCCACAATCTGGTTCTGGCTTTGTTTTAGGAATTCTTCATTTAAAAAAAATCAGGAATGACACGTGAAGACCAAATTGAAAACGCATCTGTTCCATGTCGCTTATGATTGAAATTATTTTTAGGTTTTTGTTTATTATTAATACTTTTTATTATTATATTTTTTATTGTATTTATGTGGTTTTTATTTTTTATTTTTGTTTATTTTTAGATTATTCAGTGATATATTCCATTTTTATATATCTTAGATACCTGTAAAGCGCTTAGATCTATTTGTATAAGCGCTATATAAGCTGTATATATTATTATTATTATTATTATTAAGAAACATGATCATGATATATTGAACAAGATGCCTATGATGAGATCACGTATACATATTTACGAAGTATATTGTAATATAAACGCTTATGGGATCATCCTAAGAACGCGCAAGTTCGATGGATGTTCAGCATGCTTGATTTTATTTTAAAAGCACGCTGGAGAACAAATCGAAACGAAACGTACTCGTTATTTTTTTTGCCAGTTAAATATTGATAACGGAGATAATTTCATAGCCAAGAAAGGAAAAGCTGATTCTACGCTAGATAGTTTTTTCTTCCAATATTCGGGGAAAGAGGCCTTACAATGTTCCAATTAACTAGAACCTTTACGAAATAATATATGGATTGTGAATTGCACAATCTTACGATAAAACATATGTAGACAAAAGAAAAGAAAGTGGAGAGTGACATATAATATGAAACAAAAATAAAGTGACGTGATGATGATTGTGATTGTGATATACGAGTTAAGGTTAATCACGTTTATTCATACCTGGTTATTCAATAGTTTGACCTCTATTGACAATATATGATTTTGGCGCTTTGCCTAAACTATCTCGCTGAGAAACAAATGAAGTTCAATGAAGTTCATAACTAATGATTATTGGTTATGAAATGTTCTGAAACGGCAGTTGGTTTGGATGTGCTAGAACGATTATCTAATGTACGGCGCTGTTCATTAAAGCCGGCTTTAAGACGGCGTTTGATTACTTCGATATATTGAGCGTTACAGCGTTTACATTGGATCATGTAAATTATGTTTTTAGAATTACAGTAAATGTGGTGTTTAATAGCTCCTTCGTTCCGTATTGGCGAATGTGGTATGTTTTTACCGAATTGAAAACAACGTCATATCACATTACATTACTATCTCCCTAACTTTCAATTGATCAAATAACTGACATTAACTTCGGTATTCGTTTTATCTACAGGTCGCGGTGGTGCAGGTATGTATGTGCTGCATGTTATGTTAGTTAATTATGCCTATATAGTCATGGTTCGTTTTTAGTGTTACTCCATTCATTCGTAATTGACAGCACTCTCCCAGAAAGCGTGTCAGATGATGGAGATGCTGATAGGCCGATTGGAATGAAACTAGGTTATAAGTTGGCGTTGATGAGTTATTCCACAATCTGGTTCTGGCTTTGTTTTACGAATTCTTCATTTAACCCTTTATGTCCCAAGAGTGCCATATGGCTTGCTTTGAGGGTTTAAATCTGAATAAGTTCAAAGAGCAATGCCCTGAGATTCCCACACACCTTAATGTATAGACCAATGATCCTAGTGAACTGCATTAGGCATGTTAAAAATGAATAATTTCATATAAATCTTCCTTTCTTTGCACAAGTTAACTATAGTTGACATTATTTCACTTCAGAAAAAGGGACTAAAATGACAGTTACAGAAACAAATATTTCTCCTCAGATTCTAAATTTTCTCACAACAATGCATATTATATTTCACATAAAATTTTGAGTTTCATGTTTGCACTAACCTCACTTTCTGTCTCCCAACACCTAAACTTCCCAGCACCAAGCCATTCTGTCCACAAGCACTTCACAACAAGCTAAATTCATCCATAATGCCGCAAAGCATGCCGGGAAATCTAATCTACCAGCGGCATAGCACTCTCCCATCTTCATTCTTCATATTGGAATCAATGGCAAGTAAATATTGTCCAATATTCCAAAAAAGCTATGATAGGTGGCTCCAGACCCCCATTTATAAAGCCCACGCTAAAGTGTCAGAAGACGTCCTGGCCCATTCACGAGTGGGAAATGAGGCTCTTTCTCTGTCACAATAAACTGGCACAAACCCGGTTCTTTGAGAAAGTGCTGTTTGAAGCTCTCATCAGACTTAATGATGTCCTCCAGCACTCTATAAATGGTGAAAAAGGCTTTAAAAAGCCTGAAGCTATCTGTATTCCTCCAAACAAACTTCCCGCCAGCTCCGTCAAGTAATCTACAACTGCTTTTTGAAAATTCTATGGTAACAATGACTACAGTTTTCTTAGGGGGGAGGTTTTGTTGCAGTCTAGAATGAGCCAAAAATCAGTTAAAAAACCCTTGGGGCTTAAAGGGTTAAAAGAAATCAGGAATGACACGTTAAGAGACATGAACATGATATATTGAACAAGACGCCTGTGATGTGATCACGTATACATATTAATAAAGTATATTGTAAATGAGTATGGGATCATCCTAAGAACGCGCAAGTTCGATGGATGCTCAGCATGCTTGATTTGATTAAAATTGCACTCTGGAAAAAAAATCAAAACGAAACGTACTGGTGTTTTTTTTGCGAGTTAAATATTGATAACGGAGATAATTTCATAGTCAAGAAAGAAAAGGCTGATACTACGAATATTTCGATCGGCACGGCCTGACGAAGGTAGTTCCCACCGCGATACCAAAGAGCGCGTCTGCCGCTATTAAAGATGCTGCCAAAGCTGTTGCTAAATCGTTAAAAGCAATAGGAAAAAAGCTGGGACAGATTCTACCTGGTATGATTGGACCAATTGCAAGCTTCATATTTCGTATGGCTGGTGAAGCTGTGGGATTCCTAGCAAACAACGTTTGGTTGTTAATCGTGGCTGTAGTCGTGTTCGTAATAGACCAATACAAACAGCGTTAGCGAAACAACCACCAAGCAGATCCAGCTGCAGCAACAGATACCGCTGTTAGATTGATAATAATAATAATATAATAATAATAATAATAATAATAGTGTACTTATATAGCGCCATATCCATTAAATGCTCTATGGCGCTGTTTGAAAAATTAAAAACTAAATACAAGATCATTAAAATACATTAAAAAACAAAAGAAAAAATATTTACAAATACGTTTCCCTAAAAATATGAGTCTTTAGATGAGATTTAAAAATATTTACAGTAGAACTACATCTAAGGTCTAGTGGAAGACCATTCCAGAGTTTTGGGGCAGCAACGGAAAACGATCTGTCCCCATATGTCCTCAGGTTTGAGGGTGGTACAATTAAAAGGTACTTTCTAGCAGACCTTAAGTTGCGATTGGGCACGTAAGTATGAAGCATATCATTAATATATGATGGAGCTAAGCCATTGAGAGCCTTATAGGTAATGAGAAGAAGTTTAAAAATTATTCGTTTCTCTACTGGCAGCCAGTGTAGTTCTTTAAGGACTGGCGTTATATGGCTAAATTTAGAATTGCGAGTAATAAGCCGAGACGCGCAGTTCTGAACGCGCTGAAGCCTTTGGATTAGGCTTTTAGGCAACCCATAAAGTAAAGAATTGCAGTTGTCAAGCCTACATGTAATGAAGGCGTGGACAAGCTTCTCTGTTGATTCCTCTGACAGATAATTTCGAATCTTACTGATTTTCCTAAGATGGTATAATGCAGATTTACAAACTGATTTAACTTGCATTTCCATTGAGAGACAACTATCAAAAACTACTCCTATATTCCTTGCGGCAGCCGATGGCTGTACACTACAATTTCCTACTGTTAATGTACTAAAAATTGGACGAGGGCGGTATTTAGAGCTAATCACAAGCAGTTCCGTTTTATCACTGTTTAACTTAAGCTTATTGGATAACATCCAGTTACAAATTTCTCCAACACAAGCTTCAACTTGACCAGCCGATGATACTTGGTCGTCATTACAAAGGGAGTTGAAGGAAATATATAACTGGATGTCATCCGCGTATAAATGAAATTTCATATTATAGCGCCGAACAATATCACCAAGTGGTGAAGTATAAAGTAGGTATAAAGTTGGGCCAAGAACAGACCCGTGAGGAACTCCACATGTCAGAGGGCGAGTTGTGGACCTTTGACTTCTTATACTAACAAATCGAGATATATTATTAAGGTAAGAGGTAAACCACGATAGGGCTAAGCCACTTATACCATAACGAGAAGCTAACCTGTTCAATAAAATAGTGTGATCGACAGTATCGAATGCAGCCGATAAATCTAATAGTAACAGTATTACAGAACGATTGTTGTCAATTTCATAAAGGATATCGTTAGTTACTTTAATAAGAGCAGTCTCAGTACTATGAAATTGTTTGTAGGCTGACTGAAATGTTTCGTCCAGGTTATTGGATATAATATAGTCAGTCAGCTGCACTGCTACCACCTTTTCCGTGAGCTTTGACAGGAACATCAAATTTGAAATAGGCCTGAAATTTTCATATTCTTCGATGTCCAGTTTCGGCTTCTTCAACAGAGGTTTCAAAAGGGCCAGCTTGAAATCATCCGCCATAACTGCAGTGTCTATAGAAGTATTAATTATCTTAACTATGACAGGTAGCAAAGCAGGGATGCATTGTAGCAGCACTGAGGCAGGTACCGGATCTAATGCACATGATTTAACAGCAGAAGACGCTATAAACTCCGACACTTGCTTCATAGATACATTCTTAAAGCTTGACAGGGAAACATTACAGGACACTAGTAAATCAGTGTGACGAACAGTGTTATCAGCCAATTCGTTGTCGAGGGAGATGCGCAATGTAGAGATTTTATCGCTGAAAAAGTCAGCGAATCTGCTTGCTAAGACTTTATCAGACGTGGAGGTAGGATAAAGAACCTCAGGCTTATTTTGAAGCAATGTATCAACAGTACGGAACAAAATTATTTGGTCATGACTGTTACCTTGAATAATAGTAGAGTAATAGTCCACTTTTGTCGACTTAATGAAGTTGTTGACGGCAGCACATTGCAACATGTAATTGTGACGATCGATAGTAGAGTATGAAAATCGCCAGCGACGTTCAAGGGCTCGCCTTTTCGAGCTTCCCTAAACTCCGAGTTAAAATCCCGAGGTGGATTTCGAGTTGAATTTCGAGGTGGATCTTCGAGGTGGATTTCGAGGTGGATTTTCGAGTTGGATTTTCGAGTTGGATTTTCGAGGTGGATTTCGAGGTGGATTTCGAGGTGGATTTCGAGGTGGATTTTTTCGAGATCTGAAATTTCGAATTCGATCAGGATTTTCGAGGGAATTTTCGATTGTATTATCCATCCGGGCGGCACCCTCCTCCTGCCATGCGTCGTGGCTCGCGTTTGGACGTACGTGCCGTTTCCCGTCATCGTTTGTTCGATGCTTACACACGAGCAAATTAACAAGGATTTACCGCCTATATTAAAACGCTGGTTCCTTTGAGAGCGGAGGCAGTGTGCGATGGATGCGAATAAAAGGTTTGTTCTCCCTTCGCATTACGTATATTACGTTTGAGGACGATTACCAAACTGTTGCTCATCGAGAAGTCAGCAGAAACTAAATAGACCATTTCGCGGTAAATTCCGACATTTTGAAAGGGGTGCTAACATGGCGCGAAATACAGTGTTTGTATGGGAATCGATGGGAATCCGTTGCCAAATAAAATCCATAAAATCGAATTTCGGAAATATTCTTCAGATACAAACTTAAGATACCAGGTAAAAGATTAAAATATCGAAATTTGAGGGATGTAGCTGTGCTGGGAAGCGTGCAATCGTGTTTTCAGTTTTCCATACATTGTCTGTAAAAACGAGTCAAATTCCGCGTGAATATTTACAGACAATGTATGGAAAACTGAAAAAACGATTGCACGCTTCCCGGTCAGCACCACTACATCCCTCAAATTTCGAGCAACTTTTTCTGGAGCAACTTCTTGTTTTGTTTTTATTTCTTTGAGCAGCTTTTTAAGTTTTTGGCAACTTTTGAGCAACTTTTTTACTTTTTTTTGAGCAACTTTTTCTATTTTTATTAGCACAATCTGGAAAGGCTTAGCCTCCATTCAGGCCAAATCAAAAATGCATACCCCAAGATTTCTGAGAAAAAATTCCATACTGACATAAAACTCGTTGATTGGTGCATGGTGGCAAGCTGGATGTTCATAATCTGTCAAGGGCGTGACCTACATTGTAGCTAGCAAGCAGTATAAACCTAGCAGTATAAACCAGTATAAACCTATTGTTTGTGCTTTAGCACTTATATATATAGCGCTTATCCAAACTGTTCTAAGCGCTTTACAATAATTAAAATAGTAACAATCTGAAGTTTAAAAAAAGTTATAAAAACCTAACTAATCTAATAAAAGCACATAAAATGAAATATAAAATAGAAAAACTCTTTACTATACTAATGACTGATAAAAATTCCTAACTTATCTAAATAATATACCGCAACATGTAATATAAAAACATGATAAAAATATCCAAGTGATGAGTCAGTTTGCAATTTTTACAATTTCATAAAGGTCGGTTTACAGCCTGCAGAAACAACGGCCTCTATTCGGGCCAAAGCCGCAAAAGTGCAAACTCTGAGAGGCTTTGCACTTTTAGACGACTCTCTCGGGGTATGCATTTTTGCTTTGGCCTGATCATGAATAGAGGCGGCTGTTTTCGCAGGCTAACATATTTCTCACTCCTTAAAAATTAATACACAGAAACATAAATGCAATGTGATAAGAGAAAGCCTTGTGGCGTTGAGGGAGGTCCACCACCGGGCATCAATCCAGTGCCCTGCTGCCTTCCTTCTTTGAACAATGCATCAGTTTCTTTGCAAGTCTTTTTTTTGGTGTGCCTTAGTGCTTGCAGGAATTTTCTTTAGGGCATTTAGCCTTGCACTAACTTTTTTTTTGGACTACCCAACCCCCTCCCAGGATTTCTAATGGGCCACCCCTTAGTGAACGATGTTTTCTGCCCGTCGTTCGGATCTTTTGCTAACACCCACCTCGAAAATCCACCTCGAAAATCCACCTCGAAATCCAACTCGAAAATCCACCTCGGAAATCCACCTCGAAAATCCAACTCGAAAATCCAACTCGAAAATCCAACTCGAAAATCCACCTCAAAATCCAACTCGAAAATCCACCTCGAAATCAAACTCGGGATTTTAACTCGGCTTTTAGTTTATCTCCACCTTTTCCTCTTTTCAGTTGAGATCTGTTCATTAAACCAAGGTGTCAAAGGATGAATTGTAATACATCTCGCATTAATAGGGGCATGAGTGTTCAATAAAGTTCCTAAAGTGTCATTATACTGGCGTACCAGGTCATCCAAAACATCAGCAGTATCTGTTATTAGTTTTGACACTTCAAGGTCATGACGAAATTGATCAAAGTCAATGGAGCGAATTTTTCGATAAGAAAACTGTTTCCTCTCGAGTAGTGGTTTAGAAATATCAAGAGAACACATAACAGTATAGTGATCCGATAAAACAGGGTCTGTAACGCGGCATTGTGTAACAACATTCTCACAGCCTCTTGAAATGATTAGGTCAAGGGTATGGCCGTTACGGTGAGTTGAATCGGAGATATGTTGAACCATATTAAACAAATCCAACAAGTTTAGAAAATGTTTAGCATCAACATTGTCGGAACGATCAACGTGAAAATTCATATCTCCTGAAATTAAAAGTATGCCTGGAGCTAAAGCTAGTCGTTCCAAATAGGTTCCAAATTCATCTAGAAAAAGACCAACAGTTAGCCGATTTGAAGTGGATGGAGGTGGGCGATATACAATAACAAGTCTCAAATTATAGTTCAGGTTCGAAGTAATGTTGACATCAATAGACTCAAAACTTCTGAAGTCGACTTGGTTATGGCTCTTAATTTTAAAACCTTTCTTGTACACAAGACCAACGCCTCCACCACGAGAGTGAGATCTGGGAATCTGGTGTATTCTGTATCTGTATTCTGTATTCTTACAACCGCCTCGCTTTCCTCTGTAGTGGAAGACCCCGCCATTTTTTAAGTCAGCATACAGGTAGTCTGGTAACAGATTGTTAGAGACACGACGTAACTTGAGAAGCTTGGATCTTGTGTAGGTCTTGTTAATCAAAGAACGAATATGTAAATTGGTAGTACTATCGTCGCTAATGCTGCAAGATCTATCTAGAGTAATAGGTCCAGGGTTCAGAGATACATCTAAATAGACAGTTATATCCAGTGGTGCATCATGCCCAGGAATCTGTAGAGTTATCATACCATGTTTACTCCATTTTGAGGCAGCGAGACGAGATTTGTAGAAACCATTAACAGCCAGATTGATTTTAAATAACCCGCCATTTGTAAATATCACTTTATGCCCAATATTTTCTTCATAGAGTGTCCGAGGACTTGAATTGCTCCAACTAGAACGTGGAATGACTTTAAAAAGATCTTGAGTGGGGTCACAGAATACTAGACGTAAGTTGTAGATCATAAAAATACTAAAAATTATAGAGCTTAAACTCATCATGGCCGCCATGTTGGCGCCTAAAGTGTCCTTTGATCTTGTGATCTTGTGATTTTGTGATCTTGTGATCTTGTGATCTTGTGATCTTGTGATCTTGTGATCTTGTGATCTTGTGATCTTGTGATCTTGTGATCTTGTGATCTTGTGATCTTGTGATCTTGTGATCTTGTGATCTTGTGATCTTGTGATCTTGTGATCTTGTGATCTTGTGATCTTGTGATCTTGTGATCTTGTGATCTTGTGATCTTGTGATCTTGTGATCTTGTGATCTTGTGATCTTGTGATCTTGTGATCTTGTGATCTTGTGATCTTGTGATCTTGTGATCTTGTGATCTTGTGATCTTGTGATCTTGTGATCTTGTGATCTTGTGATCTTGTGATCTTGTGATCTTGTGAACTTGTGAACTTGTGAACTTGTGAACTTGTGAACTTGTGAACTTGTGAACTTGTGATCTTGTGATCTTGTGATCTTGTGATCTTGTGATCTTGTGATCTTGTGATCTTGTGATCTTGTGATCTTGTGATCTTGTGATCTTGTGATCTTGTGATCTTGTGATCTTGTGATCTTGTGATCTTGTGATCTTGTGATCTTGTGATCTTGTGATCTTGTGATCTTGTGATCTTGTGATCTTGTGATCTTGTGATCTTGTGATCTTGTGATCTTGTGATCTTGTGATCTTGTGATCTTGTGATCTTGTGATCTTGTGATCTTGTGATCTTGTGATCTTGTGATCTTGTGATCTTGTGATCTTGTGATCTTGTGATCTTGTGATCTTGTGATCTTGTGATCTTGTGATCTTGTGATCTTGTGATCTTGTGATCTTGTGATCTTGTGATCTTGTGATCTTGTGATCTTGTGATCTTGTGATCTTGTGATCTTGTGATCTTGTGATCTTGTGATCTTGTGATCTTGTGATCTTGTGATCTTGTGATCTTGTGATCTTGTGATCTTGTGATCTTGTGATCTTGTGATCTTGTGATCTTGTGATCTTGTGATCTTGTGATCTTGTGATCTTGTGATCTTGTGATCTTGTGATCTTGTGATCTTGTGATCTTGTGATCTTGTCCTTTGATGATGTTTCTTTTATCTTGTGTTGTAGAGTAGTATTTGGTAGGTGCTCTACTGTAGTGGTACTATGGGTGGTTTTCTTGCTATTCGTAGTAGGTGGAAAATGTTTCTTTGCGCCGTGTGGTAATTGCGTCTTTTTGGTGTGTCCTTCCATAGATTTTGTTTTGCGGTCTTTAACATCGGCCTCCTCATTGACGCTATTCACACCTAACACCATATCTTTCGTGGCCAGCGGGATTGGATTTTTATAACCGTCCTTTATGTCAAGGTAGTACACCAGATTGCTTGGCAGTAACCGCACACCTACAGCTATTGCTAGATTGAGCCTCTTATGTGTTTTTAGTATAGCTAACTTATAGTTTTCAAGAATAGAGGCTTTAACCAACTTCTTAAACTCTTCTTTGACGTTGTGGCTATCTATGATGGATCCATCCAGGTTGTTTTGGGCACCTAGGACGCAATATCCGAAGGCCTCGGCCGATCGATTCAACCTACCCAATCCAGCGCCCGTCAAACCCTTCCTAATTGGCGGCGTAAACCAATTGTATTGTTTCCCTTCGTGTTCATCGTTCCGAATAAAAGATACCAGATCTCCCATGTCCTCCTTACCTCCTTCGTCTTTAAACAAATTATTGTGGTTGGGATAATCATCTGCGTCTTTGTCGTAGCCTCGGATTACGTGGACGTTTTTGTAGCCATCGCCATACAAAAGGAATACATCTCCTAATCCGTGATTCCTACCCCCGTGCCATCGGAAGTCTGGCGTTCGAGATAAACCGAACTCGACACATAATTTCTCCAGAGTTGTTTTGCTGTAGAGGTTATCAATTTGCTTGAAAGTACGGTCATTAGGTAGAGGCACGCTAAGTTCATGTAAAATTCTTCGTATTGTGAAATATGTGTGAAATCGTAGGAACCCTTGAACAACGGGTGGGTATGTTTTGAAGGCAGGGTCAAACAACGACACTCCACATCCAGAATTGAACACCACGTTGCGAAATTCAGCTGTTGAGGCCAATATTTGAAATCCGGACCTGATAACCATGCACGAGACTCTTTTGCTGTCATATGCTTTACGACGGTCCCCTTGAATAGGTTTGGGACACCTGATTTGAACTTTTTTGTAGGTGTGACGTATATCCATAGATTGGTGAGATCGATATCTTGTGCTTTTTTGGTATTGGGGACTGCTGTAACAGGATATTTCGCACCTTTGTCTAGAGTTAATGTATGTGGGAAACCACCAACTACCCCCTGCAATGCATTGTCAACGCGTTTTTGAATGGTAGCAGGTAGCTTGGAGACATCATCGCCATAGACCACATAGCTAGAATCCCCGTCTCGAAATAAAATGCTTGTCGAATATTTATCTCCATCTATGCTCATGGGGGCATAAAACTGGTGAAAATCTGCGTGTGGGTATCTTTTCTTGAACTTTGCCAACAGATTTGCATTCAGTGTTGCGATCCTCTTATTTTCATCGGCAATGAGTGCATGCTGTCTGCTCAGATTTCGAAAGCCTTGGGCCACCCTTGGCAATCTCCGCCTTGTCCTTGGCAGATAGACCATCATACCAATCATCTTTGTCTGGTACAACGAGAGGCATCGTAACTATTGAAGCTATCGCAAGTATGACACATACAGTTTATATATTCAATATGCTATTAAATGTCACCACCGCCTCGGCTGACCATACGGTCTACCTTGATCGAACTCTTTGTATCCACACCATTTCGCTAGTTGAGGTAACCTTTGAGAATAGTTGGTGGAACCTAGAAAAGATGGCTTCGTTCTGGTGGGATACCCCAGGTGTGGGTTTTCCACACAATGTCGCTGCAGGACATCATGATATGGCAAGCATTCAAATATACTTAAAACCCGCAATCGAGGCTGGCATTGTAGAACTCGTGAAAGCATTACCGACGAAGGTTTGGATCCTAAATGTCAAGCAACCAATCCGGTTCAGCAGAAATCTCTGCACACTGTTGGGTGTTAAAGGTAAAGAAGAGGGGATAAACGATATGATAATCAAAGTGGGTAGCCACAGTGCGACTTGGTGGATCCCGAATTCTCCCTTCTTGAGGGAAAGCGCTCAACGGTACTAGCTAGCTTAAGGATCCGAGGTGAAAGATTTGCAGAAGTAACATATGCTTCACTACTCCCACTACCCGTCCGAGCTCTAGGGGAGATAATAAACAGACTTCGCCTGACAATTCGCGATGAGAAAGGTAACACCATATACTTCCTCGGTAGGCCTATTAGCTACGTATTGAAGATTGAGTAAGCTAAGCCATATACATATGATGGGAAGCGATTCGATTCAAACAGTTCCAACGGCACTATCTGGAGTGAGCTTTCGACTGGAAAAGGTGTGTGACACGCTTGCTAGTATTGAAGCACAAGAAAACCACTATAAAGGTGTGCGAAAAAAGTATTCCCGTGCGTATGGAATTATTCATGGTATTGCTTTGACAACAGGTAGCCTATCTGTGATTTTATCAAGCTCGGGTTTGGCGGTTGCTCTATCCGGTTTTGGTGCTATAGTGGGTATACATCTTGGTGTTGTTGGTGGACTATGTGGGTTAATCTCGGCCTCTACAGCTGTTGGGACTAAAAAGCTAGGGGTCAAAGTTTCTAAGCATGAGAAAACGGCTATGTTTGCGAGATCGAAAGCTAATACGATTAGTAATCTGGTGTCGAAAGCCCTGCATGATGGAAAAGTGTATGACTCTGAATACAATCTCAACCTCGCTGAAACAGATTAGTTCGAGACTATCAGGGTTGAAATTCGCCACAAAGCTTTGGTCCAGAGTGATCTGGTGTCGAAAGCCCTGCATGATGGCAAAGTGTCTGAAGTTGAGTTCACTATAATCCTTGCCGAAGCAGAAAAATATGAGGCTATTAGGGTTGAAATTCGCCATAAAGCTTTTGGCTCGGGAGAAATTCGGAAAGAGATGCAAGCAAAGTTAGGCGGCCTAGTGGGTTAAAGATCGACACTTACTATGAGTCTCGAGAAACGGTAGTTAGACCATGCATGATGAACTTCATGAGCATCTGAATCCGCGGCACCCTGCCGATGAACTACGATTCATTCGTAGTTCATCAGCAGGGGAGCTGAGGTAGCTCCAACAGTTTCATTTTGTCGGGCGTCAATTCTAAAGCTTTAAATTATCACCTTGTGGTTTGTTTATGCGTTAGAGTTGACAAGCCCTTAACGAATCTGTCAAAGAGAAGCTGAGAAAAGAAGCAGGAATCAATCAAAAGTGCAATTCCAGACTGAACCGGTTGAAAGGACCTTCGTCTGTAATTAAAACTTACACTTCTGTACATTCTCTTTTGTTCGAAAAGAAATCGCGATGTAACCTTCAGCGTGCGGGTAAGAAAAACTAATGTGCGTGATCTTCATTCAGTGCAACGCTTGCTAATAAAAGTTATTTCAATAATTCAAAGCATTAATCTGATAACGTTTGTGATCGATGAAAATGTGAAAAAGTAACTACATTGATTGAATACTAATTATTTGCTCCTTGAAGAATTGAATGAACTGAAAATGCCGACGAGTAAACAGAATATCTAACAACTGCAAACACGCCTGTGACCGATAAGCATTACTCATTGAACTTGACTGCCGATAATAAAATTAATAATATAATGAACTCTGGGAATAAGCACGAGTGTAGTTCATCAATAAAACGGGAACAGTTCTCTACACGACTCTTCAAAACGCCTATACATTGAAATGATTAATACTGAACTCTACCGGAATAAGCCGATTGAGCAGTGAATCTGAGAATACTCAATTAATCTGAAGCAATAGTTCACCTAGATATGGACAACTGACTGATAGACACAGTCACAGATAGATGTTGCGAGGGCTTTGGAAGAGTAGACTTTTGTACCACTCTACCTGCGGAAGTCGTTCTCTGGTTCGCAGGAAATTCGCCGTCGGGTAAGGAAGCCATCGAGGCAGCCAAATGTAAAGCCGGAAAAGGAAGGGCAACAATGAGCTCGGAAGTAAATTTGGAGCTGTGGAAGGCAGGGCAACAAGGAAATGCAAACTAATTAGGTGGCCACTGACAACAGCTCCTCAAATGACATTTTAACTTTCCGGATTTATGTCGGAAAAGTTTCATTTTAAGAAACTGACTTCTGAATCTTTGTTACAAACTAGACAGATTGATGTACAATTCATCGATTAAAAGCTGTATATTATGTTATCTATTTACAGTTATCTCGACTATACCTAAGTCTTTCTCGTATGTAGCTTTTCTTTGCCATTTAATATGTTACATGATTAAACTGTCTAATAAGCATCATGAAAGCCCTCGTAGATCAAGTCTTATACTTTCCTCAGCCGGCACCTGACTAAGTTTTATCAGGGCCCGGTTGTACAAAACCCCGATTAAAGTGAATTTATAAATTAATTAGGCGGCTAATGCGTTAACACTGGTATATAATCACCTCAGTAAAAGTCGATTAAGGAGTCGATTTTAGTTCCAGTAATTGTATGTGGGATCCAGAGCCCCATTTAAACCAGCTTGCCGAACCTGGGCTTCGTAAAATACCACAGGTAGAAGTGTCACAGCTTTTCAGCCTGGTCAGTTCTCTACTGTCTCCAGGTTTCCAGTGAACTTGAATTTAATATTTACAACAAAAATCTGATTAGAAAAAGAATAATAAAAAGCGTAATTGCGAAAAAAAAGTTACTGAATTCCTGAGGAAACATCAAGTAAAATACTGCATGTAGAAGTATTTTACACAGAGTCACAGCCTTTCAGCCAAGTTTCTCTGCTGTATCCAGGTTTCCAGTGAACTTGAATTTAATATTTACAACAAAAACCTGATTAGAAAAAGAATAATAGAAAGTGTAATTGTGAAAAAAAAGTTACTGAATTCCTGAGGAAACATCAAGTAAAATACTGCATGTAGAAGTATTTTACACAGAGTCACAGCCTTTCAGCCAAGTTTCTCTGCTGTATCCAGGTTTCCAGTGAACTTGAATTTAATATTTACAACAAAAACCTGATTAGAAAAAGAATAATAGAAAGTGTAATTGTGAAAAAAAGTTACTGAATTCCTGAGGAAACATCAAGTAAAATACTGCATGTAGAAGTATTTTACACAGAGTCACAGCCTTTCAGCCAAGTTTCTCTGCTGTATCCAGGTTTCCAGTGAACTTGAATTTAATATTTACAACAAAAACCTGATTAGAAAAAGAATAATAGAAAGTGTAATTGTGAAAAAAAAGTTACTGAATTCCTGAGGAAACATCAAGTAAATTACTGCAGGTAGAAGTATTTTACACAGAGTCACAGCCTTTCAGCCAAGTTTCTCTGCTGTCTCCAGGTTTCCAGTGAACTTGAATTTAATATTTACAACAAAAATCTGATTAGAAAAAGAATAATAAAAAGCGTAATTGCGAAAAAAAGTTACTGAATTCCTGAGGAAACATCAAGTAAAATACTGCATGTAGAAGTATTTTACACAGAGTCACAGCCTTTCAGCCAAGTTTCTCTGCTGTCTCCAGGTTTCCAGTGAACTTGAATTTAATATTTACAACAAAAACCTGATTAGAAAAAGAATAATAGAAAGTGTAATTGTGAAAAAAAGTTACTGAATTCCTGAGGAAACATCAAGTAAAATACTGCATGTAGAAGTATTTTACACAGAGTCACAGCCTTTCAGCCAAGTTTCTCTGCTGTATCCAGGTTTCCAGTGAACTTGAATTTAATATTTACAACAAAAACCTGATTAGAAAAAGAATAATAGAAAGTGTAATTGTGAAAAAAAAGTTACTGAATTCCTGAGGAAACATCAAGTAAAATACTGCAGGTAGAAGTATTTTACACAGAGTCACAGCCTTTCAGCCAAGTTTCTCTGCTGTCTCCAGGTTTCCAGTGAACTTGAATTTAATATTTACAACAAAAATCTGATTAGAAAAAGAATAATAAAAAGCGTAATTGCGAAAAAAAGTTACTGAATTCCTGAGGAAACATCAAGTAAAATACTGCATGTAGAAGTATTTTACACAGAGTCACAGCCTTTCAGCCAAGTTTCTCTGCTGTATCCAGGTTTCCAGTGAACTTGAATTTAATATTTACAACAAAAACCTGATTAGAAAAAGAATAATAGAAAGTGTAATTGTGAAAAAAAAGTTACTGAATTCCTGAGGAAACATCAAGTAAAATACTGCAGGTAGAAGTATTTTACACAGAGTCACAGCCTTTCAGCCAAGTTTCTCTGCTGTCTCCAGGTTTCCAGTGAACTTGAATTTAATATTTACAACAAAAACCTGATTAAAAAAAGAATAATAAAAAGTGTAATTGTGAAAGAAAAAAAAGTTACTGAATTCCTGAGGAAACATCAAGTAAAATACTACAGTAGAAGTATTTTACACAGAGTCACAGCCTTTCAGCCAAGTTTCTCTGCTGTCTCCAGATTTCCAGTGAACTTGAATTTAATATTTACAACAAAAATCTGATTAGAAAAAGAATAATAAAAAGTGTAATTGTGAAAAAAAAGTTACTGAATTCCTGAGGAAACATCAAGTAAAATTCTTCAGGTTTCTCTGCTGTCCCCAGGTTTCCAGTGAACTTCAAAACTTTTATGAGAAATCCTAACATGGGAAAAGAAAACAGTTGTAAAACATACGCGAGAGGAAAATCGCTGAAACATATATCAATGCACTAGCCCTAGTCCATAACATAATATAGTTTAGCTTTCCCTGAACGTTTAAGTGTGGCTGTGTTATATCGAAAGGCAAGAAACTAAAATGGAGCTCGGAAAGGCGGTGTAGTTTAAAAAAATATTCCTTAATCTTTATTTTTACTTTGTCCCCCCAAAAATGGGTCGGTCGGGCAATGATAAACGAAACATTTTATTGAGATGGCCTTATCTGTATTAAACAAATATTTAATAGAAACATGACTGGCATACTTTAATTTTAAGATTAATTAGCCTGTACCTATACTACGTTTTTTTCTAATCTTATAATAAAATATGTTATTGAAATTCATCTAATTAAGTAAACGAAAATTCGATTAAGAAATCTATTTTATGGTAAGTTTACACCAGTTCGGCCAATGTAAAAAAAGTTCAGGACAGTTTGCCATGACCTAAATGGGAACTTCATGCTGAGCGTGACTAAAAACTGGACCCGGTCTCAGGCACTCTCGTCAAGTTAACATATGAAGCCAGCAGCGTAATCGCTTTCTTTATACCGCTGTGACACACGACAATTCCTCGAAACTGATGAAATCGTCTCTCTTACGAACGCATCGTCCATTTCCCCCGATTTCCCCAGCATGGAGGAAACTACAAGAAACATGATTCGGCCTAATTCCTGTCCATTTGAAGCGACCCGATACCTTAGTTATTCCATCAAACCTTGACACAATGCCGGCACGTTTAGCCTTTATGCGTGGCCCTATAAATCCCTTGCTTAATTCTTCTAGTATACGTACCTTGAATTTACATGAAAGATTCTTCCTATTCTTAGCCGGCCTATCAACGTGAGAGACGGGAGTCGACGGAGGCGTTTCAAAAATGGCGGGAACTTCGCGTTGGTTCTCCCGTGATCTTGATTTCGGAAGCCGTAATAATTTCCCGGAGCGCTTCAAACTCGCTAGAACATAAAAACCTTTCCTTCTCAAGGTTCTTGCGGCGTAATGCCCCGCAAAGAATACTGAACAAAGTCGATACAACGTCTTTCCTCCTCCCTGTACAGAACCGTTCAGCGGCAGCTTTGCCGCCATGTTGGCCTTCTACACTGTCGAGTGGAAATTCGAAAACTTCCCCCTTGAAATAGTTTAAACGCATCGCTAGCGATATACTCCAGACCTCCTTCTGCCATCTCGCTCGAAAAAGCGTACAACTTTTTTGAAGGATCAAGGCCATATACGAAAACGCGAAAGAGGCAAATGGTCGCGGCATCGATGTGAACTCGCTTTCCGCCTTGATTCTCTAGCTGAAGAGAATTGAATATTCAAATTTCGGAACGAAATGTAATCTTATGTACCGATGTCTCATATTAACTATTAAGACTGTGCCTTAAAGCATCTCTGCTTTATAAAACAAACTTTGTACGTGATGACAAGCTGCAAAGTAGACAACACTGCGTGTTGATGGAAACTTACATTGGATTATTACGTTACCATAACAACTAATCATTTGGCCCCAATCGCCTGCTGTGAGATTCAGATGCTCATGAAGTTCGTCATGTTGTATAGATGGGCTCGAAGTGGGAATGGTAAGCAAGCAACTCATCGATAAAATGTATGATCGAACTCTTATGTGTACCACATCGTTTAACAATGTCAATAAGAGATATACATGATCCTGAACGACGTATCACCTCGTAGCTTGCTCCAACAACTTTGGTGTGAAGTCGGGAGTGGAGACCTATATGGCCTTTGATTGCTGCATTAACGATCTCATAGACTATTTGTTGGAGATGTGCTTCAGATAGGTCGAGTTTGGTAAATGTAGTTGCTATATGAGGAGCTATGCGATCGGCATTTAAGTCAATATCGATTTTGTCATCGGCATATAGCGAGTGTATAAAGACGCTACCGCTATAGATACGCTGGCTGTCTAGTTGCATGAAACGAGCAACCTCACTTTTAGATCGAACGAACCCACATTGTATACATGCGTGGTAAAGTAGAGCAGCCAAAATAGTTATCTTAGCATGACTATGCTTGACACAAACTTGCTTCGCTTGGATGGATGCGTCGGCCGCGATTACTAATACATTTGTTGGAAACGAGAGGTTGTGGGTTTGTTTATAAGCGGCGTTGTATGCCTGTAGTTCTCTCATAGCTGTGCGTAGTTGAAATTCTTGGTTATCTGTTGGGCCCATACGATCTAGATCGCGTTGATACCGAAAGCTATCCGGACCTACTATACGCAACCGAGTAGTAACGTCGATCGTTTCTTCGCTTAATTCAGTCTCGGAAACAAGACCATAGGTGGGACATATGAATTCAGTTCCTAACACCTTCATTGGACATAGACATTCAGGGCACATTTCCGGGGGGTTGATATGTAGTCATTGGGTTATAGGATTAATACCAAGCAAGCCAAGAGGAACGTCCATACTAGTGGTGTATACTATAGGGTCTATCTATTATCTAATATAAGAAAAAAAAAGAAGAAAGAGAGACATGTTGCTGGTTTCTCTTTCTTCTAATTTTCTTTTTCATATTGCGATTTTCTAATTATCTAGAAATACCTTGTGGTTCTTCAGTTCCGCTAACACCTTTGAAAAGCAATCCTTAGTGCGGCATTTCGTCTCCAGGTATTTCTTCTAGCGAATGATACGGCGTTGTGTTGTACCACACTTCGAACAAAGTCCGTAACTAGTACGACAGTCACGACCACACTTCGAACATGGGGCGAATGGGGAGCTCTCTCTTTGTATCTGAAAGTTATGCTGAGCACAGTACTCTGATATCTTAGAACACTTCCTTACGCATTTCGTGTCCTTCCCTCGCATAAATAATAATAAATGATAATAAATGAGTTTATATAGCGCCTATACATTGCTGTTCTAGGCGCTTTACATGAATTTCTACAGAAAATGTCTGTATATATATATTAAAAATTAAAAATGTGACTAACATAGCTGTTGAAAAGAAATAAGCGAATCATTACATTTCTCTAGACTATTCGCAAGAGTACTAAAAATAAGCAATAGAGATGATGAATTAGCAATAGGCCTTCTTAAAAAGAAACGTTTTTAATTTTAACTTGAACGTTTCAACGTTGGAAGAAGCACGGATGTCTAAAGGTAGCTTGTTCCAGAGCCTGGGAGCCGCGGTAGAGAAGGCGTGTTGACCATACGTTTTCATGTTAAAGGCGGGCTCAACCAGACGAAGGTGGTCTTTAGATGACCTCAAGAGTCTTTTCTGTCGGTAAAATGTTGAAAGGTTTTTAAGATAGCGTGGACCGAGACTATTTAATGATTTAAAAGTTATAAGATTTATTTTAAAAATGATTCTGTACTCGATTGGGAGCCAGTGGAGTTCTTTTAGAGTCTCCGTGATGTGGTCGTTTTTTCGAAGACATGTCACGACTCGAGCAGCTGCATTTTGAGCAGACTGCAATTTCGCTATATCACGTCCTTGGGCCCCATGAAGAAGAGAGTTACAAAAATCTAGTTTTGAGCTTACAAAACTGTGGATCAAAACTTCTGTAGTTTTCTTGTCAATATATTTTCTTATTTTAGCAATATTACGAATGTGGTAGAAGGCACCCTTGACAACAGCATTTACATGTGGTGAAAAAGACATAGTTTCGTCAAAAAGTACCCCGAGATTACGTGCTTTATTTGTCGGTCTAATAATTTTCTCGCCAACAGTCAATGATGGAAGTGTGGGAGTTGGGCGAAATTGTGAGTGCAAGAGAAGAAGTTCCGATTTGCCATTGTTTAATTTAAGTTTATTGGCAGTCATCCATAGTGTAATGTCAGATATGCAGCTCTCAAGGCGTTGTTTAGCAACTTGAAAATCATGGGTGTTTTTACAAGAAAACGACGTATATAGTTGTGTGTCATCAGCGTAGTTATGAAAAGATAGATCGTGCTCACGAATGATATCACCCAGGGGAGAGGTGTATAGCAAGTACAGTATTGGCCCCAGTACAGAGCCCTGTGGCACACCGAAATGAAGGGGGCGCACAGATGATGAAGCGTCGTCGATTTGGACAAACTGTGAACGATTTGCAAGATATGACTCAAGCCAAGAAAGTGCTTTTCCTAAACCAATTACAAGTTATTATATCAGTCATCGTGTGATATATACCTTATAATAGCGTTTCTCTAATTGTTGTTTAAACGATAATAAAGTGGCCTTCGCATATATTCTAGCAATTCGACCCCCTATTAGAGAAGGGTTTGCATAGTATATACCCAATAACAATGGTTAATATGTTGGACCTCCCTCTAGAAATCTTGACTAAGATCGTATAACACGCAGGGCCCTGGGCTTTCGCAAGCGTTTCTTTGACTTCGAAACGCCTAGGCGATGCAGCGTCTCTAGCCCGCTACAAAAACGTAGGTCGAATACTGATCTTGCGAATCCTCACGTACGATTTCGGAGACGCTTGCAATCGGGAAGATTTGGTTAGGACTTTCGGCCGATTTCCGCCGTGGATGCATGTCGAGAACTAGGTATCCTCTGTCATGAGGGTTATCTCGATAGCGCTAAATGGATCACAAATCATTTCCAGCTTACCGCGCAGGATGCCCGCTATCGAGATAATCTTGCACTGTGCTATGCCTGCTATGGGGGGTAGCTCGATGTCGCTAAATGGCTCACCAAATGTTTCCGGCTCACCACAGAGGATGCGCGTGCTCGAGATAATTTTGCGTTATACTATGCCTGCAAAAATGATCATCTCGATGTAGCTAAATGGCTCATCAATCAGTTCCAGCTCGCTAGAGAGGAGATAGATAGGACGATATTTATCGCAATAATCGATATCAGCAAAAAAGGTAATATCAATGCCGGTAGGAGGCTCTATGAATATTTACGGCTCGTCGGCGAGGAAAGCATCTGGGGCTGCTCCTAGAGGGTTGCCATCTGGAACATCCATCTTCCATAGTTGGGATTGGGTACATATTGGAGTCAACAAAGTACGACAAATACGTTGGGGTTTGGGGGTCATACATGTGACATAAAATTGAAAACGGAAGTGCTGCACCAGAACCGCTGTATTCTATGCTACTAGAATCGTGCGCCAGAAGTGAAAAATCAGATTCCATTTTATCTTACCTCAAGAACACAATTGGTAAACTATTTTCGAAAATCACATTTAAAAGTTCCACTGCTTTTTGATTTTTGAAAAAATTAGATCAGTTCAAAATACCGTCGACGCTCGATGGGAGTCATTGGAAATTTGGAAATATTGTGCATTTTATTCAAGCTCGTGCGCAATAACGGCAACTCTTTCAGTATGTTTTATGTCGGTACTGAATTTACCATCCTTTCCCCTAACTTAGGGCAGAAAATAATTTTAGAATTCCTATCTAGGGTCTGCATAATGACCCGTTTAATACACTACCTTCGAGTAGTCGTGCTCAAGATGAAATTAGGGACAAATTCAGATGGCTCTATCTCCTCTGGTACATGTATTTCTCGTCAAAATAAGATAAGTCCTTAAAGCTGAACCATTCAAATTTTCTGTCGTCAAATATCTATTTTGGCCCGCAAAAAGCCTGCCGTCCCAAATCAAAACTGTCTAGCGTATTTTGACCAATTCCGCAGCTAGCCCACTACATGGGTTGTCACGCTAAACCGTCAAGTTTCACTAAAAGTTATAATTTAAATGGTTCAAAGAGATTAGAAATCGACCCTTTCCTTTTCTGCACAGCTCTGTCGCAGTTTTCACGTTTAGTTATTTCAATAACGCTACATCGGCTCAAGATAAAATAAATTTGCATAAGACGATCCAGACTCACGAGGTCAGCAGGTCAGCCGCCGGTCACACAACAAGAGAACAAGAAAAGTTAAAAAAAATCTAACGTCATGTAGCTACAATATTTTTTTCGCAGAAACGGATTAATTATGATCGATTTACTGCTTTTATTCTATTTTGTCGAATTTCGAGCCTAAACTTAGATATCTTTATATGGATCAATTCAAACGCACGGCTGTCACGATTCGGCAAATAATTCAGAACACCATGAAATCCAAGTCAATAAAGTGTAATGCTTTGTACATGTAGAATACTTAAAATGATCAGAAACAAATAAATTTGCTCTCCAAGTCCACAAAAGAAATCCAGTATCTTTGCAAAATTGGTTAGCATTTCATCGAGATATATCTTTGAATCACTCAACCTGCAGTTTTATATATAGAATATATATATCAGATGTTCTAACCTGAATGTGTTGTACTTCACGCGTCTGATGACATTGGCATGTTTCCGAACAGGCAAATGTGTAAATTATGTTCATCTTATTCAGTTTAAAACAGAACATTACGACCACAACATGTTGACACGAGCTCCTACGAAACATTTTGAATTTTCGAAACTTCAGAAATGCTACCTATTTTTGGCATTTTAAGGAACGATATTTTCGGACCTACTAACAAATACATAATATAATTATTACTTGTGTAGGACTTATGAAATCATATTCCTACCAACCATAATATCTAACTAACACCTCAAACTAAACCTAACTCTAACCGATGGTTTATGGGGTTTATAGTATTAATCACATTCGTCACATGCATGAGGTACGATTTAATGGGATGATCAACTACAAAGATAGACGGCCCATGCGTATCAACTGACACTGAACCGAGGTTGATATATGCCTACGGGTTCAAAATTTGTTGCACCGATAGGATAATCCTCATTTTTAAAGCTATTTGCTATGCAAATGTCTCGATGTCATGGTATTGTGGTTCTGTCTGTGGGTCAGTTTGGATCATGTGGATGGTATGCCCCTGGTCGCATAGGACTGGGGCTAGAGCTGGGGCCGCGATGGAGTGGGGCGAGCAATTATGCAAATAGTCTCCTGTACGATTTGCGTACCGTATGTTTTTTTTATTCCGCCACGGTCATTTCACAAGTCATTCCGCCATTTACTCTTACCAAGTAAAATGGCATCTTGTAGTTATTCATCCTTAATTGAAGATTCTAAACAATGCGGCAAAAAAACTGGCCAAACCCAGGCGACTTGATTTTGGAATGAGTGAAAGGAGGTTTACTTAGGCCATGCATCCCAATAAAATGTTTCGTCTGGCTCGTGTTGGTGGGTCGGTCGGTTGGTCTGGAATACTCACCTATTTTTTATGTATTCCTCGATTGCTTTTTCTTGGCATTTTCTAGAGAACTGCAAGAAACTAAAACGTAGAGTGCTCGGAAAAGCGGTGTAGTTACATTTGTTTTACTCTTTCCAAAACATTGGGTAGGTCTTCAAGCTTTCATTTCAAGCTTTTTCGAAAACAAAAATGGACGGTCGGTCGATCGATGATAAACGAAACATTTTATTGGGTAGTTAAAGCTTGGACGAATGAAATTTGAAGTCTAGATGACCGTAACGTTTGAGAAAAATTAATTATATTGTTGGCGTCATTTTCCCATATTTTTTCGTGTTGCTGCTGTCGCAATGATATGGGGTATTCCCAATTTTTTTTGTATTCCTCTATCAGTGAGAACTCGTACGCGTTGTTTATCGTCGTTTTGGAAATGGTTAAGTGTTAGGGGTTGAGGGCATTTATATTCATCCTACTAAGTACATAGCCTCCACCGCAGGCATCTCTAATTTTCGAAGAAATCAGATTTTTAAAATCGTGAATTGGGTTACCTGTGAATCTCTCTCTCTTTTTTTCACCTGCCACAGGGATGCCTGCGTAGGAGGCTACTAAGTACATGTTCGTTTCTGTTAATAAAGTCAACATTGCGACTGACACAATACAGTAATCGATCAATATAAACTAACTCAACACCGAACACCAAACACGAACCATACAACTTACACTAACCATTGCAAAAGCAAGCTCCCAGGTAAACGACAAGTTCTCCCCAAACAGGCCCTGTCTACATGATCCCGGTGACCTGACCGGAGTTGGCGATCCAACCCGCCAAGAACTGAAAATTGGTTTTGTTTACATGAACCCCGGTTGCCTAGTCGTTCGAGGTCTGGGCTGACCAGGGTCAGCTTTTTGTCTGGGCGCCACCTTATCCGGTTGATATAATTAGTATGTTTGCGCATGCTCTATTGATATTGACGCACTTTTTTATCTCGCCCAGGGTCAGTGGAGCGAATGTTTACATGAATGAATTTTGCAAATTTTCAACCCTTCGATTCGGGTCAACCCTGGTCTCGAAGCGGCCGGGTAAATACCCGGCATGGCGGTTGCCGGCGGATTAGATTGACTGAAGAAGGGTCAGGCCTTGGCAGTGACCAAATCCGGGTTGACATCCAACCAGTGTTTTCTGTTAATACTCGGTAAAGCTTGAGGTGTATATAACCGAGGTTGGTACTTAAAAGGATGAGAGGCTGCTGTACCGGGTAGACCTTCTCTTCACGAGTAGCGCAACAGGTTATTTAACGTCCCCCATTTATGAAAAGGAAGTGTTGGGCCGGGACAAGGCCAACGGCTTTTACGTCCCTTCCCAATGACGCGGTCGGAGCCGGATTCGAACTCACTACCTCCCGCATTCATGACCGGTGCTCTATTACATGAGCTGCTCTACCAACAGAGCTAGCCGGTCGTGCGGTTAAATAACAGGGCCTTAGGATCAGGATAGAGCGACGAGTTCTCACAGTGCGGAGTGGGAGATACAAAACAAGGGCTAAACTAAAAAGTGTAGGAAATGGCGTGAAAATATATATTTTATTCCACGGTCATTCCGCACCACATACCATTCCTCAAGCTATTCCTCCTATTTTACCCTATAGCGTAGCGTATGACGTCATTGTGCGCAGGATCCCATGTTACATAGGCGATGGCAAAAAAGGGAAAATGAGCGGGTAGCATATACATTTGATTTCACTGCAGTCTTGGGAAATGAAGATTCCTATATACAGTCTTCAAGTAAGCCCTCTCCTCGTTCCCCTGAAAATGTATTTCGAGAAATAAGTCCGTTTGTTGCGATTTCTTTGCCCGCTCCTTTAATATGACACAAGATTGCACGCGCCCTTCGTCACGCTTCCCTAACTCAAATTACATTCGTTTATATGATCATAGAGTTGTGTCAACATGTTGTGGTCGTAATGTTTTAAACGGAATAAGATGAGTATAATTTAAACATTTTCCTGTTAGGAAATCATGGCAAAAGAATCATTAGACGCGAGGAAGCACAACGCGTAATTCAGGTGAGACAACTTGAGATATTCTATAAAACTGCATGTATGCTTTACGTCAATCCCACTATGGTTGAGTGATTCGAAAATATAACTCTCTAAAATATTCATCGATGAAATGCAAACAATTTTACAAAGTTACTTGATTTCTTTGGTGGACTTGAAGAGCAAATCTACTTGTTTCTGACCATTTTAAGTATCCTACATGTACAAAGCGTTATACTGTTAACTTGGATTCATGGTGTTTTCAATTATTTTGCCGAACTTGACAGCCGTGTGTTTGAATTGATCCATATAAACAGATCTAAGTTTAAGCTCGGAATTCGAGAAAATAGAACAAAAGTAGTAAAGCGATAATAATTAATCAGTTTTACGAAAACAAAAATTGTAACTACATGACGGTGGATTTTTTTTACTTTTCTTGTTCTCTTGTTGTGTGACGGCGGCTGACCTGTTGACCTCGTGAGTTTGGTCGTCTTATGCAAATTTATTTTATATTGAGCTGATGTAGTGTTATTGAAAATAACTGAACGTGAAAACTGCGATAGAGCTTTTTGAATTTTGGATAGCTTCAGTTAGTTTAAAGATAGGAATTAGAGAGTAAAAATATATGTTTGTTTTCGTAAGGGTGTGCCTTTCTCCATGTAAATGACAGCTACAAATGACAATGTAGCTGTAAATGACAACTACATGTACAATGTACATCTGCATTTTCCCTACCCTGCGAGCAGAGCCTTCTTGAACTTTGCTCGTTTTTGTCCAAGCTTCTGGACTTGTTAAGCCTGTTAAAGCCGGTTTATCAGCACCCAACTATTTTTGGGCTTTAAGCTGATAACTAACTTGTGTCCTTCTCACCTAAAAACTCAGGAAGGGACGCATGTGCTACACTGTCGTTAATTGTGTTCCAGGTCACATGGATGTTTCTGAGGATTTATGGTGGAAATTAAGAATGCTGATTGGCTAAATTATTACGATAAATATGTGATATGTTCTTTGAATCTTTGGCACCTTTGATTGGCTAAGAGATTAGGATTTATCAGTTCTTTAGTCGACTGTCAAATAACATTGTGGTTTTGGATGCATTTTGGTATGAGTTTGCATTGTTCTGAAATACAGTAATTCAGAAATCTTCAGACAAAAATGTTATCTCTACACTTCCCAGTCATAATTAAATCTCCATACATGCATGTACAAATGTATATACATGAATGTAGGAAGTTCCTATGGGAACATTGAATCTGCCTAATTCAGTCAGAAGGAATATATGTCGCGTATTTAAGCATCCCTTGACTGAGTCCATTTACTCGGTCAACTATATAAGTATGGTAAAACTGCATTTAAATTTAAGCGTTCGGCTTCCCATGTTAAGTTTAGTGTCTATTCCACATGTGGTACTATTCTCTTTAGTGTGAATTTCTCACTGGCACACGAGATTTAGCACAATAGCACTGGTGATAGTTCAGAGATCTCTCTGTCGAGCTGTCTGTCTTTGTAAACCAAGACAGACAGACCTCTGCTTGAAGGAAATGGTGACATAAATTGAGGGCTCGATTTTTTCGACATTCAACTCGAATTTTTCGACGAGAAGTGTCTTGTACCTTTGGCAACTGTAGCTAGACCCGACCTTGCTCTCAGCTTCTTCGATCGTTTGCCACATACTCTGCAAAGGCGCTGAAGATTGTCTACGAGAATCTGGTTGACTTCGCTGGCTTCGGCCATCAGCCCGTATCAAAAACACGAATTTTATCAATATTAAGTAGAGCTGTAATTTGGACTCCACGCAATCAAGAGAAATTTGGAACTCGGTTTTGGAAATAGGAATAGTTGTACAATGACACATTCACACTCACTCCATGAGGAAAACTCTAGAAAGACAACAATTTGGGTTTGAAGTTTTTTTATTACAAGACGAAGTGCTTCCGCCATTCCCAACACCCGTTCTCTTCACGCGCATAAACATACTTGATATATCACATCACACACCGGTTTGATGTTTGACATGACAACTTCCGGCAGACCTTGCTTATTTCAAAACTGCTCATTACGCATAACTATCGGCTTTCATCGCCTACTTCTGCTCATTACTTATTTCATAACCTATATTGCCATTAGCTATTAACAGAGCTATTAACTACGGAATGCGGTCAAGTTACAAAAGCGCGGTCGCTTGGCTAAATGTCCGCTCTGTGGGCTTTTGAAAGTGGCGTTTGAAAGTGGCGTGATTATATTAATAACTCCGTTAGAGAGAAGATAGAGACATGACGTGACGGTATCCTTAACTCTTTACCATCCGAGCCTGTAAATAGGAGACGTATAAGTCCGTTACTAGAAAAATTATTACATCACATCTAGACATGCTGAAAAGACGATGTTGCGATGTTATGCGAAGGGATGTATGGCTTCAAAGTCCGAGCTATAACAGGGATCACTCGACTCTTCCACTATGGAGAAAAGCTCATTTGTTTTGGCGATTGTTTTGTTTCTTCGATTTTCACGAATTTTAAGGAGCTAAAAATCGGCTCAAAAAAACCTTCCCAATCGCACTTGAAATCAAGAGCAAACACAAAATAACCACTCATTCGTTACAGTACCTTGTTTAATCTTTCCAACCACAATCACAAAACACAGCAAACGACGGTGAACCACGCCGATGTTTGCACTGCATTTCACTTGACCACATTTTCCTGCTCCCACCTCCAATTGCATGCTGGGTAATGGACAACAACATCACAAGGGTTCCCCCCCTCTGGGACTCCGGTAGGGTTTTTTTATAAGACTCTTACCCCTACAACCAAGAGCGGTGAGTTACACTGAAGCCGTTGCTGTAAAGTGACAAAAACACATCCTAATAGGTTGAGCAGGGGTAAAAGAATGGCAACTGCAGGATTTCAAGGATTTCATTGAAGATTTTTTTCCTGTGTCTCAAAGCACAAACACAACGGAAAAAACCCTGTGAAATCCACTCACAAAGTCTACTAGAAGCAAACCAAGTACATTTCAGCCATCCTCAGACCTAATGATGTCTTCAAGCTCTCTGACAGTGCCATATTTCTCCAAAATTAGAGCACATTTCATTAGAAACCCTACCGAAGCAGCCATACCTACCGTCAACGAGTGAACAGAATTCTCCCAAATGGCATTGTGGGAAAAGTTTGAACCCTCGGCTTAAAAAGTCAACAGTATTTAACTAATATATATATAATATAATATATATAATATATATAATATATATAATATATATAATATATATAATATATATAATATATATAATATATATAATATATATAATATATATAATATATATAATATATATAATATATATAATATATATAATATATATAATATATATAATATATATAATATATATAATATATATAATATATATAATATATATAATATATATAATATATAATATATATAGCTAAACTTGAACTGAGGGGGGAGGGTTGAGTTAGCACTCAGGATTTCACCAATTGAGCTCACACACGATCGGACGACAAAGAGTTAAACACTCTAAAGCTCTGGACCGAGTATTTATCTTTCGACTAACGCGTATGCCTGTTTACCGCTCGATCACAGCGTGTCCGACCCACATTGTTTGCGGCAAATGTCTGAACTGATCAAATTCTGTCGCCAATAGAACAATAATAAAAAAACAAGCTTGAACTCCGGCGTATTTTTTGTAACGCGGACTATATCGGATACTGGGTGTTTGCCAATTACAACGCACAATCAGATGCGAAAGTACGCACACACAGTTGATCTCATCTAAAACGAGTCGGAACACGAGTGAACAAAAGTAGAACAGGAGCGACTTAATGTAAGCCAGGGTACCCTATGATTACAGAGGTAGCCCAAAAATACTAGGATCCAAATACTAAGATGATCTGTTCTAAACCTCCACATGAGTCAGGACATGAGTGAACACGAGTGCACAGCGGTTCATAATTTAATTAACAATAAAACATAATAAACAAATATAATTATAATTGTATTATCGGGTTACCTGTGTTATCAGTGCGGTACCCTATTATTGTATTTCCGGGCTACCTGTGTTATTCTAGCTTGGCTTAGTTATGTCGAGTTACTTGCGTTTTAAATAAGGTACCCTCTCTTTGTATTTTCGGGCTACTTGTGTTCACATCGTTATTAGCATGCACACAGCCATATCACTGTTAGTACACACGCACAATCAGTCAAATTGGATTGCACAATCAGATGCGAAAGTAAGCACGCACTATCTCATCACGTAGCAGCGCCAGAGTAACAAGAAGCTGCACGCACCTTTAAAGAGGAACTAAAGCCTAAAATCAATTTAATATATATGCAAATATGTATTCGAAATAAATAAATTGTGCTATTTAATTTTTCTACGTTACCCGTCTATGAAGAGAAAAGCTGAAACCTTCCTCGCAGCCTCGGCTCAGACGGCTCAAGTCTGTTTTTTTTTTGCTGAACTAACGGCTTCTAATTACCAACCACTGTGTTTTCTTCAATATGGGGAAATTTTCTTTGAATTGAGCCACCACACAATCTAAATTTATCAGCGGAGAATCGAACTTGAAAACTAACTTGAAATCTAATTTTCTTTTCAGTGACGTGCAACACATACACATATAATAGCATAACTTATATATTAAGAATACATGTTTATTTAGATGCTGTGAACACAAGTAGAACACGAGTGAATACGAGTGTGACGCAAGTAAGCCAGGGTACCTAGGATTACACAGGTAGCCCAAAAATACTAGGATCCAAATACTAGTAGGATCTAAAATATGACTCTACGATTCAGAAAACGAGTGAACATGAGTACACTAGCGCTTCATGATTTAATTAACACAAAATCATAATCAGAATAAAATAATAAACATGATGTTGTTGGCTTAGTTGTTTCGGGATATCTGTGGTATCAGTGTGTGCCGTGGTTACCTGTGTTGTCCTATTGTTATCAATGCGGTACATTACTCTATGTATTGTCGGGCTATCTGTGTTATCCCACGGGAACTCAATTATCATGATAATAAAATTGTGTTATCGCCTTAGTTGTTCCGGGTTACCTGTGGTATTAGTGCGTCCGTCTTTGTATTTTCGGGGTACCTGTGTTGTCCTATTGTTATCAATGCAGAACGGTGACCGGTACGGGCAAATTTTTTTGTTGGGCCCCAGTTCAGATCAATGAACAACTTTACTATGAGGCCTTGCGCGCCCAATCCAAGATGGCGGACAAAAATGGAGGACTTGGGGAAAGGAAATTGTTCTCGGGGTGGTGCTAGTAAAATTTTGACAACTGTGATGACGTAATTCAAGAAACACGTAATATTGCCATAATAAAGGGAGGAGTGGGTCAGTAAGAAATAATACACTGTGGGTGGCTGGCGGCAACTTACGGTTCAGGTTTCACTTTACGGAAGATTATGACGAATTCGGAACCGGCTTTTGCACGGATCGTGAGATTTTTAGTATTCCGAATAAGGGTTCGAAAAATCTCGGAAACTTATTTCCTGAACAGTGCAATTCAGTACTCGATCGTTTATTTGGTTTATACCTTTGAGACATTTTTTGCGTAGTTTCCGGACATCAATCGAAAAGCTGCAAATTTTAAGTTTCCAAATTAAAAATTATAAATATAAGACCTTGATTCTTTTCCCGATACAAAAACATTAGGATATGTTTTTGTTGGTAATGTGGGAAGCGATTTATATATCCCGATATATATTCTCTGATCTTTTTAAATATGAAAGGTAATAAATACCCGTAAGTGCTAATGTAAAATAAAGTGAATGTTTAATAAAAAAACGTATTTCCTTACGCAAAGCACAAAGATCAACGCAAGTTAATTTGCTTTCAGTTTCGTGTTCGTTTTTCACGTCTTAATTCACGCACTTGACGGGACGTTTTTGCGCGCTAAAATTATTTTCGGGGTCAACAGAGAGTGAGTGCCCAATTTTAATTTATAAAAGGAATCGCGAAGACGCACTCCAATGGCAGATTCCGACTTTGGAACAATGGTAGAGCCCCCAAACTTTATAAAAATTGTGTCGTAATTTCATGAGAAAATATATTGTTTTTTATTTGTAAAATATATTATAATAAAAAGTCTGTATAGCACCCTCCCCCCCCCCCCCCCCCCCAGCACTTTATATGAAGCCTTTTTTTACTTTTCCAATACATGGTGTAGTTGTAAAACAACATTCATATATATTTATGTATTTGTTACAGTTGTACCAGGTAGAGAAAGGCAAGGGTACTAATCTATAATTTAAAATTTCTTCAGGGAATATGGGTTATGCAACAATCTTTATTTTTTTTGGTAGTCATTTTCAATCAAAATATTTGAGGTGGAGTAATTGTAAATTTTAGACTTATAAATATATTTTGAGTATGCTTTAGGAATATTTTATAAGGGTTGGGTGGATATGGGGTGGGGGAGAGAGGGAGGGTAGGGTTGTGCAGGTTATGTGTTAAAGCCTAGTACCCCTTCCTAGGTATACTGATTTGTTTCAGTTCCACCTCTTTCCTTAGTTGAAGTCTAGTATTTCTTTACAGTAACAACATTTGCAAAAAATACAACAAAATGCACTTCTTTATTATCCAACACTGAACTGATTATTTGTGCCTGGTCAACAAGAGGATGCATGACTTCGTGATCTCTTTATAAATAAGCTACCCTATGGAGCTTTTGAACTTTTCAATTGTGATATTTGAAGTAAATGTACAGCATGTAAATTAGTTAGACTAAGGCTGTGTTCATTAAGTATACCACAGGGGTGCAGGTGATTTATTCATAGTAACCCCCCTCTATCCTTTCAAAAAAAAATACAACCCCCCCTGGCCATTTCCATATGCAAACCAGCATTATCACAAGCATAATTTTACAGAACTGTGATGTTGGGTCATGAAACTCAGTTTAATACTATGTAGAAAAGCTAAGAATAAACCATAAAATTACTGTTATTCAGTACCAGTACTTTGGTGTATGTAAAAAAGTATTTGTTGCTGGTATTCCAAAACTACACAAGAATATATTGTTCTTTGATATAAAACATTCATTAATTCTTTACATCAGACAACCTAGCTGCATGCACCCCTAGGAAAAAAATGTTTTTAGGGAGGGCGGGAAAGTTTTTACATTTCAGTTTAGTGCATTTAGCCATTCTATACACCTACCATTTTAAGTGTAGGTCTTTATTTGACAAACATTTAAAAACAATTAACATATATCCCCCCAAGACCTTTCATTAATGAATTTTAAGATCCCCCTTCCTTCTGTTAAAAAACTTTGGGATCTCCCTTAAAAATCAGCTGCCCTCTCCCCCTCCCCCTGTGGTATACATAATGATGCAGCCTAGCTAAAGGAATAAAAAGAACCCTGTAATTCTTGGGTTGCAATTTTGTCACAATTGTTTTGTCAGAAAACCTAACAGTATTTTTCAAGTGTTTAGAAGCAGTAATATGACCACAAATTGTATGTTGCCAGTTATTTAAAATTATATATATACTAGCACACTTGTTATATAAAAGCATGCATGTACATTTTTATTTGCTGATAAAACACTTTCACATTTACATATGGCTGCACGTGTTTAAAGGTTTTGATTACCAATGAATTGATCATTATTATTTAACACAACTTTTAAATTTAAAATGCATGTTAAGTGTGTTCTAGTATTTATAACTGATTATATATAAATGGGCAACATACGTGTGGCCTTCTAACACTTGAAAAATACTGTGTTTTATAATAAGTTCAAAAACTCATGAATAATTAATGAGCATTTTGTCCAATCAGATGAAGCAAATCAGTCACGTGCATGCTCCTTCATACCTGATAAAATCTCATCATTCTAAAAGGCCCGCGGAGGGATTTGAATTCTGTCCCAGAGGGAAACGGGGTTAATGATTGAGACAATGGAATTTCTATTGATGTTTCAGCTTTCTCACTGAATTGCTAATTAGGATGAACGTTTTATATAAAGAATATTAATGAACATGAAATGTTATATAAAGTTTCATCCTAATTAAGAATTCACTGATAAAGACCCAAAGATAGCAAAAAGTACACGGAACATAAGGTACCTAGATAATAAATTATGCACTAAATTTACTAATATCAGCAGACTACCGAGATACACAGATATACATGTGGGGTACTAAATATATACTTTTTCATCCTTCTAGGAAAAAAAAAAATTCAAATGACATTGACATAATGATCGATGGACATAAAATTGATAGAGTATTTCAGACAAAATGTATTGGTGTAATTATCCACCAAAATCTTCTGTGGACCCCTGACATCCAAACTATCTCTAAAAAAATTCTAAATGTACTGGAATTTTATTTAAAGCCCGACAATACCTGAGTAAAACTACCTTACATGTTCTTTACAATTCACTTATCCTTCCCTACCTCCAATATTGTACCCTAATATGGGCTTCAACCTACAAAACTCATTTACAACCCTTATTACTACGCCAGAAGAAAGTTTTACGTATTATCACCCATTCTCCTCCCCTCACCCACTCTCAACCGCTATTCCAACAATTAAAAATTATATCTATTTATGATATTTATAGTTATCAAGTTAATTGTTTTGTATTTCAACATATTAATAATATTTTACCCATGCCTGTGTCTTCATTATTTAATTTTAATTTTAACATTCACCATTATAACACCAGACATAAATATGATCTTCACCTCAATACCCATAAATATTCATTTTCTATACGCACTCAAGGTCCTGTTCACTGGAATTCCCTTCCACTATCTCTTCGTATAACTCTCTCAAACCATATAATTATAAACATCTACTCAAACTCTTTTATTTATCACAAATCTGACCCCTTCATATCATACTTATTTGTTACTAGTTATAATATGCTTGTAAATTTATGTTTGTTAATCTGTGTATTGATATTTTTTTTCTGTAATATAGTATTACAGTTTATTTATTTATTTATTATTAATTTTTCTATTACCATAATTAGTCTTATTTACTACATCTATTGTAACTGATTGTATAGTCATTATTAACTGTCTACCCTGACCTCTATGCCAAATAAGCCTCTGGCTTCGGCCTTACTTTCTGTAATTTTCTAGCTATGACTATTCAGAAAATAAATTGTATATTGTATTGTTAAAGTCACCCAAAATTACAATTAGTACCATACTGCTCTTTCTCTACCTGGTACAAATATCACAAATACATACATATATATGAATATGTTTTTTTATAACTGCATAAAGTATTGGAAAAGTAAAAAAAAGGCTTCATAAGTATGGATGGGTAGAACTAGGGGGGGATGGTCCTCAGGGAGTGCTATATTTTTTTAAATTATATTTAAATATATTATACAAATTAAAAATAATATAATATTTTCTTATGAATTTATACTACAAAATGTTTATAAAATATACTTTGTTCCTTTGTTCCTTGCGTAAGGATTTTTTTTTTTTAACATTCACTTTGTTTTACCATAATAGCACTTAGGGTATTTATTAAGCTTGATCGCCTTGTTCTCTCTCAGCAAGAGAATAATTGCTTTGCACAATCGGGAATAGAATCATAAGTAATTAAAGATTGCAAGGTCTAATAATTTTTAATAAGTAAACTTAATATTCTTACCTTTCAACTTGCAGCTTTTCGGTTGATGTCCGAAAAACGCACAAAATGTGTCAAACCCGAACAAAATTGCACTGTTCAGGAAACAAGAGTTTCCGAGATTTTTCAAACCCTTATTCGGCTCCATTTAGAAATCCAGTTTAGTAAGAATACTAAAAATCCCACCGACCGTGCAAAAGCCGGTGCCGAATTCGTAATCATGTTCCCGCCAGCCACCCACTGCGTATTATTTCTTACTGCACTGACCCACTCCTCCCTTTATTATGGCAATATCACGTAGTTTCTTGAATTACGTCTTCACAGTTGTCAAAAGTTTACTAGCACCACCCCGAGAACAATTTCCTTTCCCTAAGTCCGCCATCTTTGTCCGCCATCTTGGATTGGGCGCGCAAGGCCTCATGGTAAAGTTATTCATTGATCTGAACTGGGGCCCAAAAAAAAATTTGCCCGGTACGGTAATATACTCTATGTATTTTCGGCCTAACTACAATCTAGATTTATCAGCGGACATTCGAACATGAAAACTAATTTTCTCTTCAAAGACGCGCAACACAGAAAAATAAAATAGCAGAACATAATGATGTATTTTGAATGCGTCTTTGTATATACGTTAACATTGTTCGAAAGCTGAATCATTGCTTTTTTTAATCTATTTGTACCAACGAACGTGAACTAACGACAAAATGTGTGAATGCAAGCCAAGACTGACTTCCGACTTCCAGTTACTTTGCGTAACCTGGCAAATTAATAGGTTTTCTATTAGGCTTCCACTATGCGAGCGGATGACCTTTCACCACAGTCTCGTTCCAGTCTATGGCGGTGCGATTTACTGAGTAAATTTTAGAGCAACTTACTAAATGCTCTTGATTGTATTTGTAAAAAGCTTAATTACCGGCAGAATTGTTCTTGTTACATAGTTATCAAACTCAATGAGGGTTTCTTCAGTTTTTCCCATATTAACAGACATTGGATAAGGTCTCTCAATACCTATATACGAGCGAATGGTTACAGTGACAAACTACATTTAACTGCGATAGGCAAAATATGTAAACATAGTACGAACTACAAATAAATACAAACGCCAACCTACTGAAGCACGGGTACGCAAACATGAGTATGCATGTATCTATCTATATGAGTGTTTGTCAAATAGGGGTGCTTGTGATGGTGTGAATACAGTTATATTATCTCTAATCTAGGATACTACAAATACTAATTGACTGCGAATACAAACGCAAACATCGACCCAGACAGCTACAGCTACAGACACAGAAACACACACATATACCCTCGAAGCTGTACATGTGTGTGTCCCGTACGTCCGGAGCAATGTGCGGGTCTGTATTTATATAAGCTCAAGCAGACACGACAAGCTAATAAACTATTTCTTAAAATGAGGAGTGCATTGAACAGATAATGCATCGAAGTATATATCATGGAGAGTGTTCACCTTCTTGGCCATTTTACAGTATGATGTAATGCTTTGTATTTTATCAACATCATAGTGCACTGATAATGCATTCCAAGTTATTGCGGCAGTCTATGGGCAATGGAATGTTTCATAAAATAAGTATTAAATCGTGGAACATTAAGTTTATTTGTTTTTCTACAATTATATTTGTTAAGAGGCTTAGTTATTATGTGATCCAGAGTAATGGTCCTAATTCGTTGTATATCTTATCTATTAATTTAACTAGGCTTAATTGAGACATGAAAAATAATTTATCCCATTTAGCGACTCTAAGAACATCTTGAGAAGGCATATGTCTTGGGAGATGAACAATAATTATGGGTGCTCTGCAATGTAAAACCTTATGAACTTATCTTAATAGTTTACAATTAAAACACAATATTCTCCATGTCCGCTATACGCTGAGTACTACTATCGTATGTTTTGCAATTTCTCTTCCAACTTAATTCGCTCACAATTTCCACTAGAACACCTAAACTAAACTAAATATACGATATAGTTAGATGAAAAGTCTCAAACTACATGTTGGACCGAAGTAGTTTTACTGGCAAGTTTAGCTCGACGGAACTGTGTGCAGTTTTCGCACGCTAGATAGTACACGGCACAAACTTCTCCATGTCATGCTTTGCAATTTGGCTTCCAACTTAATTCGCTCACAATTTCCACTAGAACACCTAAACTAAGCTAAATAAACGATATAATCAGATGACAAGACTCAAACTACATCTCAGACTCGGATAAGGGAAAACTTAGCTGATGTAGTACAATATAAAGCCAAAGTTCCTGTTTATTCGGCGCAGTTCCGTTCAATTAATTATTACGAGTCGATAAACCTCTTTAAAGAGGTCCCCTTTAGTTTATTTCGTCAGCCAGAAAACGAGTACAGCATTCGGGTATACACTAAAAACATATTTCCGGCAGAATTGTTCTTGTACATGGTTATCAAGCTCAATAAAGGTTTCTTCAGTTTTCCCCATATTAACAGACATGTAACAGTATCTTAATCGAGTAGAGAGACTCTCTAGCTAGGTTATTCTGTCGTAAACATGCCTTAGCTGTGTAGTTGCCTGGTCCAAACTGTCAACAGTTTTACCATTGACAGATTGCCTAATTTTACGGCCGGGAATAGATTTCTGACAATGCCTCATCGATCGATATCTCTTTGTCTCGTCTTGTCTGAGAGCTTTGACCTTTGTTATCTCAGCGCGCCTGACGAAATCTAACCTGAGATTATAATTCGATACCTTTTACATCTAAATGAGATTGTGTTTCGCTTACGTTTCTAATTGTACATTAGACCTGTTCAGACAGCGCAGATCGAATGTATTACGTTTTCGTGTATTTTTAGGTCTATAACATTTCCTTTACAAGAATCGTAAGATTAAAAAGTAGTTAAAAAGAACTGATAGCGCCTCGAATTCTCACGCGTTGATCATTTCACATTCCCGCAGTGGTATTTATACGGTGATGATATTATGTGATGCAAACAGTGTTAAGTAAATCTATAACGTTTAATGCGCATGCCTCCTGCTTTATCGCTCGATCATAGTGTCTCCTACCCACATTGTTAGCGGCTAAGGTCTGAACTGATCAACTTCTGTCGTAGCCTCCATTGCATCGGTCCCATTCTCCCTACACACAAACGTCTGCTGAACCGAGCCGGACATTCCATTCCCATTGTGTTTGAGTAACCAATCAGATTTAAGCCATTGTTAGAAGATTAGCCAATCGCGGAGCAGCTTATAAAAGTGTCAGAAAATCACCCGCGAAATTTTCACAAGTTAATTCGATGTTTAAAATGCCGTGTTTATCGATTTATTATGGAGGTTAATACGCCGAAAAAGCTTGTCAATGGTGATCTTCGATGTTATCTATGTAGTAGCACTCTTCCTGTCAAAGAGAAGATAAAAATATTTGGGGAAAACAGCTCACGATCTTCCAAAGTTTATCAATTCCGCGCTATCCGTCGACGTCAATATCTTCTCCGATAACGACTTGTTTGTGTGTACAAACCCATGCTATAAACGTCTTCTAAAACTAGAGAAGTTGGAGAAAAATATCGTGGACTTGAAAGAAGAACTCAGAGGCAGCTTTGATTGTAGCGTGGAGCCAGCAAGAGTGAAGAGGCTACGAAAAGATTCAGACAGCGTTTCAGCGACGACAACTAATCGACCTTGGGCGTCAAAATCTCTAAACGTTGGCTCTCAATTGCAAGCACCTACCACTTGTACTTCTTATACTCCTACTAGGGCGTTCCAGAAGCCCTACCATTTGGTTTACAATGCTTTTGGTCATTTAAAAGCTCCCTCTATCGCTACTCCTGATACTGAACCGCAGCTATCTCTCCTTCTTCCTGGCTTGTTGACCTCAACACCGCTAGCAAAGCCAGCCAAGACTACCGCTCTTACTGAAACAAAAGTTAAGGTAACAGTTCAATATCCATCAAAGTCGGCCAGTAAAACCCTTGAACCTTGCTATGAGCCTCTGGGAAAAGCGTTAGTTCATGGTCCACCAGAGAGAATAGCAAGTGCTGTTATAAAATGCGAGCCATTAATAAACATTATCGTGAAACAAGTCCTGTGCAAAGTCCTAAAATAAGTGAATGGTTTGTGCTCAAGAAAAAATCCCTCGATACTACGGGAAGCTAGTAAAGAAGACTTACAAGAATATAGTATGCAGTCCATGTGCCAATAATGGAAGGAGAGGGCGCCAATCTTTTACGCCTTCTTAATGACTGTTGCGCTATCAAATGGCACAAAAGACTCAACATAGCTCCCCAGTATTGCTGTTGCTGGATCAATCTTGCTCAAACAGAGAAGCCGACATATGAATGCTACAGCAGCTTTTATTGCTATCCTATTCAAAACAGCATCCACCGAGGTAAGTTTGAAAGACTTTTGATATAGTTTAGATGCAATAATTGAATACTTTGTAGGTCAGATGTTTTCATTATATGCATGTTGGCAAACAAATTAAATGAACAATAGCTCATTAAAGGAATTCTATGATGAGCAACAAGGGGCAAATCTGGGTTAATAGTGTTTTTAATTGTATAATAATACATTTTTCTTTTTCTTTTATCAAAGGCAACCCTTGACAGACTATGTAAGATCAACATCACACGTTCAAACAGGTGTGCATTAAATAAGATGAATGACATGGGGACAGATTATGACAGCGAACAGAAGGAGGTGCAGAAAACAATCACTGACCAGAACTTGAAAATAAAGTGAGTACAAAAATTATCATTAAGAAATATAAAACGTGTGCATGTCTCTGTACTGTGACATAAATACGATGGGAGATGTAGAGCACAAGAACAGTATTAGCTTAGGAACATAAGGCATAGGCGAGTGTTTCTCTTGCTTTTCGATTGTAAAGGCCCGGACACACGGTGCAACATTTCCTGCAACATTGCGCGCAACGTTGCGCCCAACACAGTGTTGCAGCGTGTGTCCACGGAAATAGTAGCGAGGACGGATAGGGCGAGATGTTCTTGTAAAGGCAAATATGAAAGCTAGCGAATTGCGGATGGGGTGACACGGTTCGAACTCTTGACAATAATCTCCGAACGTGAAATCAAGGTTTGCTCTTCATGTTTTTTATCACCAGTTCAGGTCATGTTTTGCTTTAGTTATCTATTACCAAAGTCGACGTTTCAACTCTGGTTGCTGTCTTAAGTGACAAAAACAGTTGCTTGTAGCTTGTTGGACTGCCAAAATTAATATTGTTTTGTCTGAATGTTCCGCAAATAAAGTGGTTTGGTCTCCTTATTATACAGTTGATCTATTTCCTGTCCCCCGTTTGATACTTTTCTATCTTGCTATTGTGTTGAACTTTGCTTCTTTTGTGAATCTTTATCCAGCACTATTGTCAGATAAACCGTACCTTATTAGGCGTGGACCATAAGGAAATCCGGGGAGGGGTGGTAATCCCAGACAAAAAAATTGAGCAAGGGAAAATAGTCTGAAAAAAATTCCTGCAAGCACCAAGACGCCCCAAAAAAGTCATGCAAGGGAACGGAGACAAATATATATATATATTAATACAAGCATGTGAAAGGTTTATCTTTTTAAAGGTCAAAATTGGGTATATGAATTCTAAAAACTACCCAAACCATCACACCAATTATAGCTGCATAATTAAAAAATAGGAAAAAGGGGGGGGGGGGGGGGGGAGAAAGGGTGGGGGATATTCCTCCCCCCCCCCCCTTATTTGATGCACAGAAAAAAAATCAATATATTATTGCAACACCAAAGAGGGGGGGATTTTAGGCAGTGTAAATTTATCACGAATTTATCATAACCCTACTTGGCATAATTTAGAAGCATTTCCAGGCACAATTTCAACTTTTACTGGGTGCCTCTAGCATGCTCACCTCCAAACTCACATTAGGTGTTGCCCCATTCTGTTAAGTAATACCAATTATACTCAGTTATCTGTTATTTACATATAAGCAGTGGACAACTCAAAAGCCTTCAGCTACTTTGTCCACTGCAAAGGATAACTTGATGTTTACCATAACCTCCAATTGTAATCGCCATTAGCAGTGTAGAAATAAACTTTAAAACACACACTGCAGACTTCGATGGCAGAGTTGCTATAGAGAACAATGGATGCAGCCGGTATTGAATGTTTTGAATTCAAAGTATAAATACATGTAACAAGGGAATGCTACTGGACAAATCTCAAATTAGGCTATTCAATCTGTCATTGTATGTTGAATTTGTTTAGCCAAATTGTCTTATTACATATCAATTTTCAATTTAAAACATGACCTGAAAGTGAAGGCATTTATGGAAGGCAAAATCTAAAAAAAAACCATGGGAGCAGGCAATTCCGGAGTCAAACGAGAGCCCCCCAACAGAGATGCATTTGGACCCTGAACAGAGGCAACATTTTCTGCAGACTACAATCGTGTGGGCCTACAGATTTTAAAAACCTGGGTAAGCCTCTGGTAGATGTATAAATTTGCAAATATAAAACAAAAATTAGTTTAAAACAATTTTGTGCAGAGCTCTCAGCTAAAAAAAATTGTGTCACAGGACAGGAAGCCAGACACTAAGAAAGGCTGCGAGCGAGACTACAATATGGGTAGAGGCAGCTTGGATTTCATAAAAAAATATGTGCACAGCCTTACATGAACCAGATGAGCCTCAAGACCCCCCATCCCAGATTGCCATGGTGCAAGTGTGGAGTCTGCAGACAGTGCCCACTGAAGAAGAGAAAGTTTGTTGCAAGCATGTCAGATACATTATATCCTTATAACCAGCCATTCTCCAACATTTGCCTCAATTGAGACATTCCAAAGTGTGCATTAAAGCTAGGTGCAACATTCGAGCAGATGCATTTAATTTCTCCATGGAGTTTCCGAAAGGCTGGTTATCGACAGTTTGTTCTGTGGAAGTTAGGTAGAGGGCCGAACAGGCGAGTGCTTCCTGCATCTGTAGTGCATGTGCATGATCAGGGAAGCATATGAAGCACCAGATAATTGGTATATGGGATTTAGGTCAAGCTAAGAGTGCTATAGCCAGTTTTTTGCCGACTATTACATGTAAAAGACCATACATTTTGATATTATAATTTCAGCAATGATTTTCCTTATTTCACCATACTTTACTGGACATTATCATTTTATAATACTTGTATACAATAGAGTGGCTTTGTTTGTGTACAGCAAAGTTGTGGTTCATTTAATTTACTTGGTTAAAAATTTTGTTAGCATGGTGGACACGTACATGTAAGACACAAATCCTTAAAACAGGAAAATAAAAAACATAGCATTTTGTAAATGAGATATATTACAGCACAAAATTTCAAGCTAATTGGATAAAAAAAATGAAAGTTATTAAGCCCCTTCCGATTTCATGTCTTATGTACCCACCGTGTAGAATGATTTCACAAAACCAGTTAAATAGATATCAGCATAATAACTGCTATGAACTCCTGATTCTTGTGTGTCCATTTGACTAGTACATGTAGATATTAACTGGTAGAGATTGTTTCACAGGTTTTGTGAAATCACTCTACTGTGTTCAAGCACATGAACAACAATATATAGAAATGAATATTAAACTAGGGATAATAAAATTCAAACAATCTGGTATAGGAATTAGTGGTGCTCCAACAACTGAAATATCTAACTATTTGACTATTGTTACTTATTTAGTCACATAATTTATATCGTAACACAAAAAATCCTATTGTAACCGTTGGAAACTCAGTTTCACTAAATTTGTTGACATAATTTAAATAGTTGGATTTCAGTTATAATATTTCACAGTGATGTTGGAATGCCTCTAATAAATTCTCAAACCAGGTACATGTAACTTTTCGAAATATCCAATCTAAATATTCAGCATAACTCATCAGGAGTTCTATTGTTTTTTTCCCTACATTTTTTTCAACATTTTGCTATTCTGCTGAATCCTTTGTAATAGCGTTGATTGCTATAAAAATGGTAAATAAACCAGGTGATATCATCATCATTATTAAAAACAGTAGATGATGACCTAGTTGTTTTCTTCATGGCAAAGCAAGACCAGTGCACTACGCAGCTCTGGTGTGGGAGGTGGCTCTGTCATACCAATAGTAGGTGAAATCTGCTTGGCGTCAAAGGTATCTCTATCATTCCTACAAGAAAGTTCATCTTTGCTGTTCTGAAGAGGTGCATGTTATGGTCTATTGCAGCAAGGTCACACAGATTCTCATGATAATGTATGAGTACCTTTTGATGAAAAGAGAAAAGACTATTATTGTATACATTCAAGTTTATCAGTAGAAGCTATAAAAAGGTTTACTGAATTCCCTAAGACTATAAAAATATAAAATGATTTCAAAACTTCTGTTTGGACCAAGGTCTGCAATGTCTAAGCAGCTTTGGACTAGTTTGGTATTTTATATTTTCCTCTATCATCCAACTTTGCTCTGTATATTTTTGGGAAGGACCCATATGTTATTCATTAGGAAGCGGTCATTAATTATTTTTTCAAAACCCACATCAACTGCTGTAGAATCTTGAAGTTGTGCTTGGTTATCTCTATATACTAAAAGATTGCGAAGTAATACAGAGGTTCTGTAGAAAATTTCGAATAATTTCACTTCAACTTACCCTGCACTGCTGAAAGACTTCCCGGGAAATTGATGGAGTAGAAACTGTGAAAAGACTGTTGGTTTTCTCTGCGTACCCCAGGGGCTGCTATACCAAATACGGACGAGCGAAGTCTTATTTATCTGACACAGCCAGGCAAACGCAGCGTTCCACCGCGACACTGCTGCGACTCCGCCATTTTGCATCTAACCAAAGCTAAAATAAACTAAAATGGCTTACGAAAAAACAAAAGTAACCCAATGCAGATCGAGATGAATAGTCAAACTCAATTCAAAGGCAGTTTGGAATAATCGAGATGCTCTCTAACGAAGGATGGAACAAGATCCACGAAGACGAATATCTCCCTCCCAAAACTCGGGGGTTTTCAACTGCGCGAAACTCAAGAGGCGTGCAAAGCATGCTAGGCGAGAGACCCGGGCCTTTAAAAAGAGTGGTCAGCTTTTTAAAAATAACTTTTTTAAATGGGGGGCTTATTCGAGGGTGTGGATGTTTAAAAGGGAATTAATTGCATGTCTAGTTTTGCCTACTAAATTGTTAAAAATGAATAGGTTGCTGGTTCCCAGTCTCCCTATATTTTTTTCGGTTTGCACAAGGGATTGTGGGATTGCCAGGGGGCAAGCAAACCAACTAAATCGTAGGCACGAAAGTGTAAAATTATGTTTTCTGTTATTATCGTCGGTTCTTTCGATTATACTAGTAAGGTCTAGTAACTTTCGGGCCTTCTATTTAGTTGCCCCCTGGCAATCCCACAATCCCTTACGCAAACCGAAAAAACTTGGACTTGACTTGGAACCGGCAACCCATTCATTCACCCTCATAGTGTGTTTAGTTAACAGTCATAGTTTAATTATTAAAACTTGGATATGTGTTCTGGTTCTAGGGAGCTTGAAAAAGTATGTCATACTGGCAGCAGTGAGGAAGTGACAACAGCAAAGAAAATGCTGGTGGAATTGAAAGAAACTTTATATCGTGGATTTGTAGTCGTCTTCGATAATATTGACTTAGAAATTAACACCAAAAACATGACTATGTCAAACCAAAACAAATCACAGCATTGGGTCAACCACAAAATGGCTTTCAACAGAGTAACAGGAGTAAACACGCTGAATAGAAAACAACCCAATATTTTAGATTTACCAAATCAGTCATTCATGCCAACAATTAACGAAATGCAGAATCAAAGGCTAGACTATATTGTGCTAGTGGCAAGAATGTTGGTGGAATATTTTACAGCATTAAGTCCTTTTAAGTATAGTGTGATTCAACATATACCACATAAATATAGCAAAGAGATGAGCAAAAAGTCAACTAAGGTAAACAATAATATTGTATTTATAATGAATAAACATCAAACAATGAACTGAATATGTATGCGGGATGGATAAACTAAACTCAATCAATAAACCCACCCTACGTCCCCATTATGTATTATTATTTTCTGAATATGTTTAGCAATAAAATAGAATTATAATATAAGCTATGTTTATTTTTCCTAATCTTTTAGGTTCCTTTGGGTGTAATATTTAAAAATGAGAATATAAATGAAGACATGCTTGTCATCCTGAAGCAGTTCCACACATCCCTGCCCAAATGTGCTGATGTTCATGTGATCCACAACTATTCACTGGCGACCAACTAACAGTCGAAAGAGCCGTAAATGTTATAGCTTCAGTATCAAATGGATACACACCTGAAGAACGGCTTGAGGGATTGAATTTGCAGCTAGGAGATTGGTATGCTGGTGTTAAGATTGTTAGTGTACGTTTGTCATATATTATACATATATGAATAGGATGTTACAAATTTATTTCTAAGATTTTTTCAGTAGTGTACAGTAGAGTGATTTTATTTAACCCTTGAAAGAAAGTTGACTATTTAGTTTGTACTATTCTTTCACGGGTTAAATAAAATCACTCTACAAGGTCAATGATCTGACAACTACTGAGTACTGATAAAACACTGATGCATTATGTTTTTTTCAAATCAGTTAACTGATGAATTAATATGAGTGTTTTATCATGGTATTAAGGTTACTACACATTAGAGGTCCCAGTAAAAATGGTTAAGTGATCCCTGATCAAATCCTCAATTCTCCTGTAGAACAGAAAAATCTTTTAGGAGAATATAGACTTTGATCAAAGATCACTTATTATAATTAATATTATGACTGTAATACTGTGCGACGCGCAGTACCGTAGTCTCTTCAAAAACATTTTGATGAATTTTTGACATTATTTTGACATGTTTCAATAAATTAGTCTGAACCAATCAGGTATAAGCATATTTTAAGAGGCTGCACGCTTTCTCAGATACGCCTACTGATTAACTCCACCTTTCAAAATATACTTATACCTGATTGGTTTAAACTAATTGAAACATGTGAAAAAATCATAAAAATGTTTTTCAAGTGACTACGTACCACGCGTCGCACAGTAAGGTCGAGTGCATGTTTTAATTTTATCTTATTATTTTTCAGCTTATATACAAGAGGTTTTTCTCAGGAAAATCAGATGGTGACCAATGTACTCTTTTTTCTGATCGGACATTAATTAACAGAAGAAATGTAAAATGTGATCCTGGTGCAGCTTACAGGGCTGATAGCTGCAGTGGATAAGGTGATTACCGCTAAAGCTAGACAAGATATCATGGATCAACAAGAACTAACACCAGATGGAAGATTTCCCTGCAGATTTCCCAACTGCAACACATCTTTTAAATATGATGGGAAAAGCAGGAGGAGAAATGAACTTTCACATGATCACCCACTTGACATTCCCAATTATCTACCTGGTGATGATAGTATAGAATCTGAGGCCATTTCCAGTAAATCTGATATTTCAAGCAAAAACAGTACTACGAAGAAAGAGACAGATGACATATATAACTACAACTGTGCATTACTTGAGGATGGTATTTTCTTCCTGAACTTTTTGGATGCAATAAGCGAAGGGGATGGGCAGAGATTAATGAGACAATACAAATACTTTATGTTAATGTGTAAGGTGGATGGCAGCCACAGCAAGAAGTATGCACTAAGTGTTTACATCAGCTGTTTCAAGTGAAGTCTCTTCTAGCCCCAAGGGACAGTGAAAGATTTGTTAGGAACAGATCTGTCAACACCCTAGGAGGAAAAGGAAAGAATATTGCCTTGGACCTAGACATGGAACATGGCAATGGGTACTTGAAACAAGCCATAAAGAACCTGGGCCCCAATGTGACAGAAAATGCTGTGGCTCGTATTTGCCATGCAGAACGTGCAACACGAATGTTGATTGATACCATAGATCATGAAATTGACAAAGTCTCAAGGTCTGGAAGGCACACCCGCAGTTCGACTGAAAGAGATCTCCAGGAACTAGTCAACAGAGCAGTGTCTACCAATGTGTTTAATAAACAAGAAGGACGTCATTATAACCACTTCGTTAACTTTGAAAGAAATTGCCTCCCCAATCTGGATATGTCATCAGTATTTAAATGGATAAATAACCATAAGAAAAATATTCACCTTGGAATAAGAGCTAGGTAGACAATAACAATTTGTGAACTCTAGCTTACACATACAGTGTACATGTAGGTTTACATGTTATTTAAATAATGGTCCCTAAATGTGCAAACAAAACAGCAATACATGTAAATAGAGCTAGATTCATGTTTTCATTTCCTATTGTTTTAATTTACAGCTAAATGAAATGTAATATTGGTTTTAGTTTACTCTAGCAAATTCATTGTATTGTTAGTCCTTAACAATACAATGCCATTTTTAGCATAACTAATAATGCCTTTATTTTTTTTAGTTTCTTGTTGAAATGTATGATAACTGAGAGAGTACCTAGTATTTCTACATTATCTATTATTATTAAATAAGCCACTTTGTTGACTGTACAGTCATAGTGTGCATTTTCAAAGCTGTTAATAGACCTATCATAAATTCAACTGACTGACCATGTACAGAATAAGAATAGATTCAAGTCTAGGTTGGGTTAATCCATACAAATTTACATTTACTGTATTTTGAAAACCCCCGCCTGACCTGAGGCTATGAATCTTGCTATTCAACAAAATTTTGGAAACAGTCTAATCAAGAATTCTGTATATACACTATAGTGAAGAAAATATAGATATTTGTTGTGGTTTGAAAATATTTTTGGTTAAACATTTTTCAAACCAGTTTGAATTTCATATCAGATAATGAAAAGATCAAACTGGTTGAATTTTTTTGAATCACAACATCAGTTAAAACCATAACTGTTTTAAGGAAGTTACTGTTACATTTTCAAATACATAATAAATCACACGGTGGGCACAAACGACCATAAAAACGGCATCAGTCCTATATTTTGAAAAGTTTTCAATGCAGGCGATTGAATTTTGGTAGAAGGATGTAGAATCGCAAAAGGAATATAACCTGATTTTTTAAGCTATGTTACTACCATCGTGACGTCACAATGACGTCATTTATCAATTTGTAATACGTTTCTTGCAAATGTTCATTATCTCTAAAAACGAAATGTCGTATATTGTTAAAATCTACTTGTGATTAGAATGAAGGAATCGAAAACCCGATGTCGATTGGATAAGGAAATCAAAAGTTATGAAAGTTTGAATTTTGTCCATTTTCCCGCCAAAATTTGGCGGGAAATAAACACCACAAAACCATTTATGAAAACATCGCTTCATTCAATTTTTAGAGTTGTAAATATTGTTGCATGATACTTTGTCCAATCATAAAACACGTTGGTGGCTAAAATCGTATGTTTTTTGAATTTTGATTTTTTGTCCATAACCGGCTTAAAATTGAAGTCATATTTTCGGCAACGTCATTATGACGTCATACTTTTTATACATGCCCTTAGAAAAAAATCCTTTGAGTGATTTTCGAGTTTTAGTGATGAAATGCGCTAGTCTGGCACTCAAAACCCACATTATTTTCTTTTGTTGATTTTTTAACAATAGGCAGCTTTATTTAGGTATGACACCTGACGTCACTAAATATGACGTCATAGCAACAGTCATTCCTCTATAACTTTTTCTATAATGGTCGTAGAACGTTCAAATTTGCGCCAAAGGAATGTGTGTCATGAAGGCTCTTTGATGGTGTAGTCTGTTTGTAACATCTATTAAAGGGGGAATTTTACCAAAAAAGGAGGCATCACTTATGACGTCACAACAACGTCATCATACTAACATAAAACACCTAAAATATGTAGTTTCATTTTGTTAACAAGTCACCAACATTTCTTCAAATTGAGACTATAAGTAAAGAAATGGTGTTAATTTTAATTATTTGTCCACGCTCACTGATGCCGATTTTGACGTTCTTTATGCCCGACGTGTCATCCAACTAGAACAGTCTCAGGTTTTCTAGTGCACTTACTGCTGCTACTGGGATATTCTCACTGTCCATTGTGTTATCAAGGGAATCATTTCCTGATGCATCTAGTAATGACATAGAAAGATTCTCTACTGCTAGTTCAAACAGCTCATCATCATCCATCAGTCTTTCCCAGTCTCCAAGCCATGTGTCACTTTCATCTTCTTCATCAACATTTTGAACCATAGTTGTATTTCAATAGCACAGTCACCAAATATTGAGCTTATGCTTTCAATTATTTGAAAAGCATGTTGCATGTGCCATATTTCAATATTTGATATAACATCTTCCAAGGTAAAAATATTGTCACAGTGTTCAAGAACCTGTGCAATCTGCTGGTGAGAGAAGCCAAGCATGAATTGCAGGTTGGTTAAAGTTGGAAGCTGACCACCAGGTGATTTGCTGATGAGGTCACGTACAAGATTTCTGTGATAAAATGATAGCTTTGAAGACAAAGCTTTTTTTGGTTGCATGGAAACTATTCTTGTTTGAGCAGTGACTGTTAAATGTTCTTTAGTTTCGTTGACACAACCTGGGAACGTAGTCAACTTTCCACAGTCCTCATTCTTGCAGTTACAATTCTTGGCACAGTTATCACAACACAAGTGTTTTGGGACTGGACAGGTGACTTGGTTGCAATGGTCAAACTGGCACATCAGAGTCTTCCTACGGCATTCCTTTGCCTTAACATATTGCTTTATGTCTTTTTCAACATGATTGAGAAGTAGCTCTTGGTAAATAATATGGGCAACACTCTGTTTGCCATCCCTGCCACCTCGTCCTGTCTCTTGGATGTATGCCTCTACATTTTTAGATTTCCCAAAATGTATAACTCTGTAGACTCCTCTTCAGTCAACACCCATGCCAAAGGCAATAGTTGCTATAAGTACACGAAACTCTGGGTTAGTATCTTTGAAGGCTTGTAGCACTGCATCTTTGTTTGCATCAGGGTTACATGAATGTAGCATCTCTATAAGAACTATTTTTCGGTCCCCAATTTCACCAGCATACATATTATCTCCTAGCATACCTTTGAGAGTAGCATAAAGCAAAGAGCACTGTTTTATTGTCTGGCAGTAAATAATTGTTCTAGTTGCATCTATACCATGTTCCAAAAGCTCTTTCACTAGCCATTCAAAATATTTCTGTAGACTTTCATCCCTTGACATATAAAACACAGAGTATGCAATGTTGGATTTATCAGGGCTCTCGTACATTATGCATGGGTTGTCCATAAGCAAAACCTCCATGATTGCTTTCCTTGTCTCACTGGTTGCTGTAGCTGTGAGTGCTAATATATTGGCATGTGGAGCAAGAGATCGTAATTCATGTAACCTTCCATAGCATTCACGAAAGACTGCTTTATCTGTTGTAGTTGATGTTCCCCTGAAATATAAATTTATTCATTAGAACAAAATAATAAGCTTACTATAATATTTATTTAACATTCTGTAGGTGATTTACATTTCATGACAGTTACTGACATCGTTTCTCCTGAAATACAAAAACATACCGTACTCAAACGACTATTATACATGCAACAATTATTTCAGTTCCCTGAAAAGGCTGTCGTTAAGTAAGGTTTAAAGTGCCTATAACCCCAAAAAAGTTACGCTTTCAGATCAAACTTAGAAGTATTCTATGCAACTTCCCGAAAAAATTAATGGTTTTAAAGCATTTCTCTTTTTTTTACGGCTTTTCAAAGATGAGAGCCGTGAACTTTTACCGTCAGCTTAGCGACTTGGTGGGGTCTGGGACTAGGTACGTCATAGTAGGGAGCCATGTCACGTGACAAAGGCTTCTCTCATGTACTTTTGGTTCGTTCTTTCTTATTTGCGTCGCAAGTTCTGTAATTTTCTGCTGTACGTTTTGACAAAATGTCTTCGTAAGGCTCCGAATCTGAAGACAGTTGTTCATCGGACAATTCCAAGCTAAATTTTATGAACTATGAGCTTGAAGCAGAAGATTCTGCCGGCGAAGAGAGACCGGATGATCCACTCGCCGATGAAGTAAACTATCGCCAGGAAAGAAGAAAGGCAGAGGACAGACGAAGAGACGAAGAGGTTGGAAGGCCTCGAACCAAGGGAAAGCTGGTGAGTTAAACTGTCCAAAATGAAAATAAGTTATCATAGCCCTTCATGGGCTTCCCGTTGCCGTGGACGTGATCTCCCAAAAAAACATTGCAGGATGCTTCTGTTCAACACATTTAAGTTACGCTTTGAATTTGATTCACACCAAACAAAAGAATCCAGTGATCCTTGACCTTGCAATCGCAACAATCATATAAGCCTTTACTTGTAAGAATCGCTATAAATGAAGATACGATTAACAGTTTCCCAATATCGCAATTCCTCTTATATTTACCCTTTTCGGAATTTACCTGTTTGATAATATTTTACAGTTCGTGGAAATTCAGTGTGCACCACTTTTGCCCCTCTCAATTGAGAAACATGCACCAACTATATGTTTTAGCGGGAAACATCCCACAATGGCACATCCTAAATCCACCCCTGCATACTAATATGTAAGGAAATATTTATACCAGGAATTAATAATGCTAAATAATGAACCAAGGTATGAATCAATGAGCACAGTTCCGTGTTTAGTCCAACCAGGAAAGTGTAAGGTTTATCAGAGTATTTTGAAATTTTGATCTATCGTGCATTTTAATTAAAAATAATTTTAATACAGTTGAAGCTCAGTGTACATATTTATATATTGCTCTGACGAAGGGCTAACGCTCGAAACGTCAGCTGCTACTCGCTTTCCACGGCGGTTAGCATACCTCAATCGACTTTAGTTGATTACATACTATATTTATATTTAGTTGACTCGTTGCAATCAGACTCATTGCACAGTCTGGGATCATGTCTCTGGAGTGGTCACTTACAAGAGGTTAAAAAAAAAAATTCAAAAGACAGTGGCGGTCACATACGAGAGTGGCTGGTTACTACAGAGCACAAGAGTGTTCTCTGAGGGGAGCTGGTCACCTACAAGGGCAGTTTCACAAAGGGCTTCAACTGTATCAAACAATTGGTACTAACATATAAACTTCTTTATTTACAGATTTCTACGAGTTGTCTCATACAGAGAGTACATCCAGTTAGTCTACGGTTATCTGGGCAACAATAGAATTCCTCTACTAGCATGTGCATATGACACAATCAGGACCAAATTCAATGCTGGGAAAGAAACCTTCACTGGATTTGAAGAAGATGAAGATAAAAGTACTTCATAACTTATATAAACTTTAAGGAGAACAACAATGAACAGTCAAACTTTCAGTGCCATTGGCCACTTTTGATATAGGCTTCACTGGTCACATACAAATGATTCAATACAAGGCTCTGGGGAATAATGTGCAGTGATTAATGAAATAACAATAATGAATTTAATTATGCCCACAACCTTTGTGTGAGAAGTGAAGCATATATCGAATGCGGGCTATTAACCTACATGTATGTCCATATTGCCATTCATAACTACCAGTATTTTTTTCAATGGTTTATTGCTATCACTATGATTTATTCATTTTATTTGTACTGTATACAGGCAAATTTTATGTTCCAGGGTAGGACAAATAAAAATAAGCAGTGTGCTTGCTGGGTTTAGTAGCCTAAAGCTCTAGGGTGCTGGTCCGAATTGGGAAGCTTAATTGCAAAGTAAATTACCAGAGTCGTACATCGCACCCTGTGATCCTTTATATAATTTTACACAAATTTTGAAAATAGGATTATTACCGGTATATTAAAATTTAAATGTTTGAGTAGTAAATTGGAAAACAGTAAAATCTGACTGACCCCTTTTACAAGATGGACATGTTTTCAATGCTCTGGCCTAACCTTAAAGGGACTGTCGTGTCATGGTGAGAGACCATTACTTTAGATGTTCGGGCCAGACACTCATTATCAGAGAATCAGAGATTCTCATATGATCTGATACACATGTGGGATAATCAAAGCAAATATTCAAAAATGACTAATAAACTGTGTAAATATACATTATTCAAGTAAAATAATGAACATATTTTCATACTTTAACAATAGACATACAAAATAAAGTTGTTCTGCCATAGATCGCTTTTCTTCAAATTGGCTAATTTTCCCAATATAATAAGAATGGTGGCTTTAATCTATTTGTTTTGATGTGACATCATAATGAAATAGGGCAATCGATTTCACTGAGCTGGTCACAAGTCAGAGTGATTATTAGTCTATGAAAGTTGACAGTATAACATTGCTACCTAGATTGTCCATTGGTAAAATATCAAATCACTAAGATAGCTGGTAGACATTTCTGGTTCACTCTGTACTAAGGGTACGAGGGTTGTTCTTTGGACAATCGACAACACTTTTATGCCCTTTCATAGGTTTCTTGCACACTGAGCAATGGGGTTTTGCCTTGGTTTTTGTGGGCCTTACAGCAGGTGGAACTGGAACTTCTGGCCTTACAGCAAGTGGAACTGGAACTTCTGGCACTAAAGTACACAAATAACAATTATTATTAAGTTATGTGTATAATATATTGGTTTATGGTAAATAAAGAACTGGTTTCGTTTCAAATGCAAACTTACAGTGTATTATACGTTTCCAGCTGGTATTTTAATATTTTGTTTAGTCTCAAAAGACTAAACAAGCAGTATACATATGACATGGGAAACAGTTTGATAGGTGTAAATGCACTGCTTGAGCAAGAGCTAGGTGTTATTGAAGGACAAACACCGAAGGTGTGATCAGCACAGACTATTTTGTTTGAATATTTTCAGAATTTGAATAGTTTCTTTTGTGGAAAAATATTTTATACAAAACAATTTGAATTGCCTAGAGCTGTAGGGGGAACATCTACAACAGTCCTCATTTGTTGTCTCTTCTGGGTTGCTTCTGCCCTTGGCTGCTCGTTAAGCATGGTGTCCATAGGCATAGGTGCAGGTATCAACTGAATAAAGTTGATAATATTTGTGCATATAAACAAACAACGTACTAAAATACATTAAAACTGAAGGTCTGATTTATTCACGGTCATTGCCCTTATACTAGTTACACTCGTGGTGAAATTAATGTTCAGTACGTGGAACCCGGTTATAATGAAGTTTTCTTCCTTTCCCTCAGCACTTCTTTATACATGCAGGTTCCACTGTATTGCTAGCCTCATGTAGCAGCCGTTGTGTAGCGCTTCCGTTTCACTCCATTCCCCGGAATGGAGTGAAACGAAAGCGCTACACAAAGGCTACTGTATAATTTGCCAAACTAAATACAAAAGCACTTACCAAAATCGGAGAATGGCTTATCGGTTTCGATGGCATGGACTGATGGAATAGGAACAACTCCATATTCATCCGACTTCAGTCATCGCGTAGAGTCAGGGACTAAAGAAAATCTTATAAAGTCTTCCGGCTTGGAGGGACTTCGCTCGCTTTGTTCGCACGAACCTCAACTACTGGCGTCTTCTCTTCTTTGCTTCTGGCCGATCATCGCTTAAAAACGGGATCTTGTGTTAGAGCTATCCTTTTTTGAGTCTGGCTCATTCCTACAGCCCACAACTACACATCTGTTTGGCATTTCAAATCGAGTTATTCGCTCGGTTCGCTCTGTTTTTATCTGTCTTTGTTGTTGGTTGTTCGCTCTCTCTCACTACTATGACGTTTCTTTCCGGTTTCGTTCCCAGGCTCTTTCCAGACTCCAGCTGACGGCCATTTGGGACAGGGTGCCCAAATCGGGTTGTTTTACGATGTTTGACCCCAGAAATAAGGTCGAACTCTTACTTTTTTCCTTTTTTACTCTTCGAATTATTGATAAGAAGGATGTAAAGAATTTATTAAAAATACTTCAAATTTGGGGTTATAGGCACTTTAATTTTCTCGATTGTCCAAGTAAATTTTAGAGCATAAGACTTGTAACAAAACATATCAGCTCAAAGATATTGTATTTGACGGTGTAATTAAGTACAAGTCAAAAACAAGTTAGATATCTGTTTTTTTTCTTATTACCATTGTTTGATTACATGTGCTTCGTCGACTGCAATCGCACAGAGCCTTGAAGAATAAGTCGGGGTTACCAACATACCTCGCCATCTTTCGTTTAGCATTAAAGCCTCGGGTGTTCCGTAGAAAAACATAGGAAACCTCGTTTTCTATGAATGATTACATCGAGTACCTCTCCTCTGATACGAAAACTAAAAAACTTTCGAGAGTTCAGGAGATTTTGAAAGTTCTCGTAGATGAGAAAGCTCCAAAATATACCGATCGGGGCGTAGTCTTCAAACAAGGTTTATCGGAAAATGCGAAACAGGATCTGTTCGAGACCGTCTGGGAATACTATCATGATGTGGGAATTCGGGGCATTCTTGAGATAGCAACCATGTCCGACGGAAGAATCGCCATACGTGAGTTTGGAAGTAAAAATAAACCTATCCCTTTAATCACTAAGAAGGGTGAGTTATATAAGAGGATGGGGAAAGATCTCAAGAGGGTTCTAGGGCCTACGCAAGAAGAAGCAGCGCAAGAAGTCATCGATGCTGAGGATCAGGTCAATGAACGACTCAAACAAAACGAAAGTATACTCCCAGACACTACGTCTACAGATGCTCAGAAAGAAGAGGCCAGTGAGAATATAGAAACCGATCGGAAGGAACAAGCAGTCCTAGAACAAATAGAAGAAGCCATATTAGAACGTATGCCACTACGGGATCACATAAAAGCTATATTCAAGAAGTATGGGGTTGGTATAGTTAGCGTGCTGGCCGTAACAGGTGCCATAGTTGGTGCAATAGTTACTGCGCTGACTAAGGCTGTTCCCGTACTACCGAGTTTGCCTAATACTATTAAATATGCCGCTAAAGCCGCTGCCAAAACATTAAAAACAGTAGGAAAAAAGTTGGATGAGATTCTACCTACGATGATTGGACCAATTGCGAGTTTCATATTTAGTATGGCTGGTGATGTTGTGGGATTCCTAGCAAACAATGTTTGGTTGTTAATCGTAGCCATAGTCGTGTTCGTAATAGAGCAATACAAACGACGTTAACGAAACAACGTCCATGCGATTCCAGATGCGGCAATAGATATCACTGCAAGATTGATCTCATGTTGTGGGATGGACTTCGATATGTAAGTGTGTGGTACTTGTTTCTCATGGTCCGGCAAGGACCGGTTTGGTACTTGTTTCTCATGTGGTACTTGTTTCTTATCGGGTGGTCCTTCCATAGGAGGTGGATAGTTCGTTTCTTTAACTTCTGTATTGATATCATTCGTACCAGGCGCCATATCTTTCATGGCTTTCGGGATTGGGTTTTTATATCCATCTTTCTTACCGAGGTAGTACACCAGATTGCTTGGTAGTAATCGCACACCTACGGCTATTGCTAGATCAAGCCTCTTATGCGTTGTCGTTATAGCTAACTTATAGTTATCATAACTTAACTTTGAATCGTTTATAAGAATAGCGTCTTCAACCAATTTCATAAACCTTTCTTTAACTTCATAATTATCTATGATGGATTCGTTTAGGTCGTTTTGAGCACCAAGCATGCAATATCCAAAAGCCTCCACAGATCTATCCAACCTACTCAATCCAGGATCTGTCAAACCTTTTCCGATTGGTGGCATAAACCAATTGTATTGTTTTCCATTAGTCTCGTCACCCCTAATAAAGTGAATCATATTGGAATTGGCTAACTTGCCACCCTCATCTGCGAATAGATAGAATGGGTCCTTTTGTGCCCATGTGTACATGTCTGGGGCACTCGACCTTAACTCATACTCATTCTTATCGCCGTACCTGGGGAAGTAAACAAATATGTCACCTAATCCTTTATTACGACCTCCTTTCCATCTGAAGTCTGGTGTTCGAGATAAACCAAACTCGATGCATAATTTCTCCAGAGCCGATTTGCTATATAGATTATCCATTTGCTTGAAAGTAGAGTCACCAGGTAGAGGAGCTCCAAGTTCATGTAGAATTCTTCGTATTGTGAAATAAACGTGAAATCGTAGGAACCCTTGAACAATGGGTGGATATATTTTGAAAATAGGATCGGTCAACGATACTCCACATCCAGAAGTCGCACACCACGTTGCGAAATTCAATTGTTGAGGCCAATATCTGAAATCTGGACCTGATAACCAATGATGAGACTCTTTCGCTGCCACATGCTTTATGACGGTCTCTTTGAATATGTTTGGAAAGCCTGTTTTGAACTTTTTCGTAGGTGTGACGTATATCCATAGATTAGTTAGATCTATATCTTGTGCTTTTTCGGTATCTGGGACCGCTGTAATAGGATATTTCACACTTTTGTCTAGTGTTAATGTAGATGGGAAACCACCATGTGCAGCTAGTGCCCTATCTAACCTGGTCTGCACTTTTGGTGGGATATGTGCCTCATCGATGAACCATTCATTGCTACCGTCTTTGAAGGTAATCCTAGTTCTGTAGGTCGACTCACCCTGTATGTCAGAGGCATTCGTTTCAGAATATAACTTCGAGTAGTCGGCATTGGGATACTTCTTCCGAAAGGCATCAAAGGCCTTTGCATTGCGTGGTGCTACCTTCTTGTTGAATCTGGTGAGAATATCAGATTTTTGTTTTGTTGTGAGAGAGAATTATTGTCGTTCCTTAGGCCACGGAATGAATCCTGAGCGGTGAAGTCTGTCTTCGAACTGATGCTTCTTTGCTGGCATCGTAAACTATTGAAGCTATACATATATACAGTTTATACCTTTAATATATAATGGTAATCTTAAATGTCACCTGTCCTACGGCTGACCATGTGGTCTACTTCGATAAACCTATTCTTATCAATAATATTTCGCTAATTGAGGTCACTATTAGTCATAATTGGTGGAACCTAACTAAGAAAGGGAGCTTTAAGTGGGATGTCGATGGTGTGATGTTTCCACATGAAATTAAGCCGGAACATTATAATATATCAACATTGATGCACTACTTCGAACCCACAGTCGATGCTGGTTTCTTGAGCTTCATAGACCACTCATTTAGGAAATATTGGATTCTAGAGGTCAAGAAACAAATCAAATTCAGTAAGAATATCTGCGATTTGTTTGGTATCGAAGGAAATAAAGATGGGACAGACTATGTGACTATCGATGTGGGAAAATACACCCTGGTGCCACAAGATATTCAATATGCATATATCTACAGTGATGTGGTGGATTCCGACTTCTCACTTCTCGAGGGGAAGCCATCTAAAATCCTAACTATTGTTCATATGCCAGACCACATGTTTCAAGCGGTAACTTACTTTGCACCTATCATCATACCTATTCGAGCCCTAGGAACAATGCGGAGCTCCATTCGCCTCACAGCTCTCGATGAGAAAGGCAATCTCATAGACTTCAACAAGCAGCCTCTACGTTTCGTATTGAAGCTTGAGTAAATCATACGTATACATACGATGGACGGCGATTCAATTCAACCATTTCCAACAGCACCAGGTATCTATCCATCAGGAGCTATAAAGGAACTTAGCGATAATGGATCGAGCTTTAGACTGCAGAAAGTATGTGATACGCTTGCCGAACTCGAACAACAGGCAAAGCACTACGAAGTTGTTCGTAAAAAATATGCCCGAGCGCGTGGTATCGTTCATGGGATTGCTGTGGCCACAGGTAACCTGAGTGGCGTTTTATCAGCCTCAGCGTTAGGTTCATCATTTACGGGAATCGGGATACCTGTGGGTATTTCCTTAGGATCAATTGCATTTCTTTGTGCCGTCATTTCGGCTTCGATGACTGTTGTCAGTAAGAAACTTGGTGTTCATGTCTCTAAGCACGAAAAAACTGTTATATTGGCTATAGCAAAGGCTAATTCCGTGGAAGTCAAAGTCTCGAAAGCACTTGACGATGGTAATATTTCAGAAGCCGAGTTTGGAAGCGTTATCGGTGAGAAAATGATCATATCAACGTCATTGAGTGGTTCGTTACGCACTTCCAACTCACCATGGAGGACGTTGATATGATCATTTTCAGCGGCATAAGCCACCCCCTCGAATAGTTCATAACGGTTGTTGTTATTCTCTGGGGTGATCTGGAAATGCGTAATGAGCCACTTAACGATATCGAGATGACCATTTTCCCTGGCACGACACACTACATAGTACTTCCCACAGTACTCGGATGGGTAGAAATTCTTAAAGAGCCACTTAACAGCACCAAGATTACCATTTTCGCAGGCGGCAGGTATCGTTAAATCATCGAAGCCATCATCGTATTCGTCCTTTATGGAAATACTGAAAGTCCTAACCAAATTGTCTCTCTCGCTATCGTTACGAGTAGAGCTAAAGCCCATAAGTAATACTCGTCTACTAAACTCTTGGTCTACGTTTTTGTAGCGTACTAGAGATGATGCATCGTTTAGGTACTTTGAATTAAAGCGATGCTTGCACATGATGTGGGGCCGGCATACTCTACGATCTTAGTCAAGATTTCTATGGGGAGGCATAATATATTAGTCGTAGGTATAACAGTCGTAGACATGCCTAAATACTTCATGACCTTAGTTGGGATTTTTATGGAAAAGACGTGGTATATTGGATGTAAGTATGGTGATTGTAAATATGTTCTTATGTTTCGGTGTCTAAGATACATTAGAATTACGTATCTCTAATTGGGAAAAATATGTATTAAACTTTATCACTAGTTAGACCGTGTCTCATATAGCTGGACTCAAAGTGTGAATTGTAAGCAATCAACTCATTGATAAAACGCGTGATCGAACCCTTATGTATACCACATAGTTTAACGACGTCAATAAGAGATATATGAGTTCCCGAACGGCGTAGTACCTCGTAACTTGCTCCAACGACTTTAGTTCGAAGTATTGAGCTTAGACCTATATTGTTTTCTATTGCCGTATGAACAATCTCATAGACTATTTGTTGGACATTTTTAAGTAATCCGGTGGGGTCGAGTTTAGCAAAAGTTGTTGCAATGTGAGGAGCTATTCGATCGGTATTTAAATCTATATCGATCTTATCGTCATCATGTAGAGAACGTATAAAGACATTTCCACGACATATGCTTTTATTGTTTAGTTGCATAAAACGAGAGACCTCACCTTTAGATCGAATGAAGTTACATTGTATACGCGCATGGTAAAGTATAGCAGCTAAAATAGTTCGTTTCGCATAGCTACGTTTGATACAAACTTTCTTTACTTGAATGAATGTGTCAGCTACGATTACTAATACATTTGTTGGAAACGAGAGGGCATAATTTTGTTCATAAACAGTGTTGTATACCTGTAGTTCTCTAATAATCGGTTGTCGTTGCAATTCTTGGTTATCCTTTTTCTTTGGGCTTGTACGGTCTAGATCGTGTTGATACTGAAAGCTATCCGGACCTACTATACGCAGCCGAGTAGTAACATTGATCGTTTCTTCGCCTGAACAAGACCACATGTGGGACATACGAATTCCATTCCTATCACTTTCATTGGACATAAACATTCTGGACACGTTTCCTGGAGATTAAGACATAGCTGTGTAATACGAGGATTAATACCAAACGAGGAACCAAACAATCTAAGAAAGTCATCCATACTAGTTGTATACGTTATAGGCAACTCTATGGTCTAATTAAAAAAAATAAAATAAAAAAAGAATAAAGAGAGATCGATAAAGCGCATACCAATTTCTCTTTATTCTTTTTTTTTTCTTTTATTTTATTGCGTTCTTACTGGACTATCTTAAGGTTCTTAAGGTTCTCCAATTCAAAGTTCTCCAATTCCACCAACACCTTTGACGAGCAATCCTTAGTATCTTTCATATCTTTCGTATCTTTCATATCTTTCATATCTTTCATATCTTTCATATCTTTCATATCGCGGGCTTTCTTATTGTAAATGATACGGCGCTGTGGTGCTCCACACTTTGAGCAAAGCCCGTAACTTGTACGACATCCTCTACCGCACTTCGAACATGGAATGAATGGGATGGTGCCTTTTAATATCTGAAAGTTATGTTGAGCACAATACTCTGATATCTTCGAAATGTTCCTTATACATTTCGTGTCCTTTCCTCGCATCAACCAATCGCAAGTTATTATCTCAGTCATCGTGTGATGTACCTATATATGTTATGTGTCTAATTGCTGTTTCGATTATGACAATATATAGTATAATACCTTATAACCACAATTCTCCAATAGGGCGTTGAAATGTAATAAGTGCACTATAAACCAAGTGTTCGAATAAATGTTAATATATGTTTAGCTCTGATATAATACCTTATGATTACACTCCTTTAATATGGCGTATAAATACGATAAATGGGCATATAGTGGTCTACAAAATCCAAACAAATGCGTCGAGGGTGAGGGGGCAGCAAAATGGGGTGCGTTGATAAACGTTGGTATTGCACCAGAACCGCTACTTTATATACTACTTGTGTGATTCAAAATTGTTCACTGATCAGGAACAATGACTTGAATTGGATGCCGGACAAAGCACGCACGTTCCTTAAATAACTCGCCCTCAAATGTGATTGTTAAGAATATTGATCTTCATCTTCAAAACTGCGCGCTTTATATATCAGGCGGACTGACCCATTCCAATTCATGAAATCCCGCTTCCGGAGAAATTACTAGTTGACCTTTTTAAGGACACATGCCTACGTTTCAGTCGTGCTTATTTCGAGATTCTGATTCAACTAACTTTCTAAAATCTCGATTTACGTGTATCGTAAATGGCTGTGGAAATTCCGATGCCAAACCTAGTTAAAAAGTGCGGCATACAAAAGAGTACAATTTGCATGTGTGAAATTGACACTGAATGACCAGGATTTAGTCCAGAAAGCCGACTGGAGTTTTCAAAGTGTGGTCAGACAATGCTGCCATTGTGATATTATTTCTGTATCATGGCATCTGACAGCTATTGTTATTTATCTCGACTTAAGCCTGAGTCTCGAACTTCAGTCGTTTTTGCAGCAGCTGTTGTCATCAAACTTGCGGGAGACGTAAATTCTTCTTTAACCGCTCTAAGAAGTATATTTTTTGCTGATAATCGGAAAAGCAGAAATGTGTTTTTTTTATTAGTATTTATGTCCTTCCCTGAATTGTGATTATATATGATGGACCTGCTGTCAATGTGTGAATAATTGACTCCCACTCTGCATGCATTGTGCACATGCTTACCATGTGCTTTGTATAGTATTGCATTACCAATACGGGTAGGACATAAAACTTTTATTGTCAAGCCAATAACCTCTTTATGTCCTTCCCTGAATTGTGATTATATATGATGGACCTGCTGTCAATGTTGAGCTCGGTTTGCGGAACAGAAACACAAAACTACTGAGTTGGATTAATCTGGCTATGTGCAAATTTTGAGCACACAGCCGCTTTAATAACTCATCAATATTTTATCATTACAGATCTTATTTTTAGAAAAATATAATTTGCCCAGCAAAGGTGGGGATTTAAAAGCGCCAAAGACCTTCTTGGGATAAAGGAGGTAACCCCATCCCAACATGACAGCAGTTCCACCTGGCAGAATAGCATGCTTGATAGCTATTGCCAGGCTATGAATTTGAACAGCAACTCCATAATAATGTAGAACAGTGCCCCTGCTACTGTCCGACTATAAATTAATGTACATCAATGTACTGATATATACATGTATGTAGAGCATACCTTACAAAGTTAACAAAACAATGGTGCAGAACAGTGCCCCTGCTACTGTCTGACCATGAATTAATGTACATTGATGTACTGATATATATGTACAGCATACTTTATAAAGTTAACAACACAATGGAGCAGAACGGTTCCCCTGCTACTGTCTGACTATGAACTGACAAACTGACTGTGTCACTAATATGAACAACATCTGATGCAGAACAGCTATATAGTGATCATGTCCAACTAGGAACTGACAAACTGACATTTTGGTGCAGAACAGATCCCACGTTACTGTCTTATTATAAATGTTACTCTACTCCTACACGTCATATGGGAGAATGTCAGGGAGGCCAGAAAAAACCTATCAAAAACCCTTTGAGATAAAAGGACAGGAAATCTGGGTGGAGCCAAGACAATAAATTTCTCCAGTCCCTCCACAGGACACAAAACTTAATTATTTATTGTAAGTTGACTGATAAATATAAGAAACAGCCCCTGCGATGACCCGGATTTATCCTGTTGCTTGTAAACTGGCAGTGCAGGAAGACCAGAAGCTAGTACTGACAGGGAAGACTTAGCATGTTCAACTGCCTGTGAAACCACAGCTACCATGCCATGCCATCAAATGATTGTACAATGGGTTGTTGGTAGTTACCAGTAGTAGGGATTGCTCACTTTCCCTGGACACCAACGTTATTCGTTGTCACACGTATAACCAATTTACAGCAGAAACAAATGCACAGCTTCACCCTCACACCATGTGTTGATGGGGGCCTGGCAGAACGTGACACTGTGGAGGAAAATAAAAAGAGGCAACCACGAGGGCAATGCCTCTAAAAGGCTTAGTACAAGGGTGAAGTGACCTTGATAACAAAAGGCCTATCAATTTAACAAAACCTGAATTTTAATATAACCATCACATTAACAACAATAGTAAAAGCAATATAATGATAATATAATAACATAGCAGTAACATCAATAATAGTAAGAACAATATTAATAACAACAATACATGTTACCAATAATAATTTACTGGTATAGTGATGATGCCAATAATGAAAATAGTAATAATAATAACAACTAATAATAATAATGAGTGATTATTATAACAGTGTTATGAACATGTCTTTCAGCTGAATTGCAACAGCACCAATAAATTCACAGTAAGCACTAAATTATATGACGACACCAAAATCACTCTGAGGGATTAATTAATATCGCACTCAAGTTTGAAATAAATGCAATCGTCTTCAAACTGATTGCAAATGTTGCTGGCCGTGACACAATTATTCCTTACATCCCTTAGGTTTCGTTCAATGTATGTCTAAGTACATTATAACGATAGTGGTAGTATGATAAATAACTATAAGAACAGCAAGAGTAATAATTGTCTTATTAATATTAATAACAACATTAAGTAATGCTCATATTTAAGGATAATCGTCATCGAGGATTGCTCATTCCTGCACCCTATTGTTGTTTGCTCCTGTTCTTTGGGCAACCACCACTTAATAATAATATTAGCAATAAGATAATAATAATAAAATCAATCATACTAATAATAATAACTATAATAATAACACTAACAATATTGATAAGAATAATGGCTGGCACCTAGCCCTGGTACCACATACAGCATGGCAGCTGGGAATTGGAAGCAGCACGGCATTAACATCCAGGAGGTATTCTACAAAATAAAAACAAAAAGAGGGGGCACCCGGTCCACCACTCCAAAAATTAGTTAACATCGAGTATTGTAAGCTATAGACAGGCACAATACATGTAACAAAACATAACCATACATAATTAACCACAATGCACATACATTCACAATTACGACATGAGCGCAGCAAGGTAAGCATGGCAGACAGTACAATACAATGTCGCCGCAAATTGCAAACCCCATATACTGCCAAATAGTATATAGGCATACTGAAAACAGCATGTGGTTGGCAATGCAACAACACACAAGTTGCTCTAGCCTAGTTTGGCCTACTGAAAACACAGTGCAGTTGGCAATGCAAGAACATGCACTGTGCTCTAGCCAACACAGTGATAAACCTTATGAATACAATAATAATAGCATCTATTTAAACACAGTGTTGGAGATACTGCGGCATTCAAAGCTGATGTGGCCGCGATACAAAAGGAATGATTTAAACAAAATTATTTAGCTATAACCTTATTGATTATGTAAATTACAAGATGTTGATGGGAAATAGACTACTACAAAGTACATGTGACTGACTTACTGCTTAAGTGACTAACTAATTCACTAATACTTTAATTTGAGGAACTTAATGTGAGTACATGTAGGTATAATAATACTAATAATATTTATTTACCCACAATAAATTTACAGTGTTGCTGATGTGGTTGTGCTTATAACTATGCTATTCTACCCTAATAATAATAAAACTAATTAACTTATACTTACTCAATCTATTCAGGTATTTACAGAAGTTCAGTGTTTCTTTTAAGATTAATTTTAAAACTATTAAGTGATGCAAATGGTAGGTGAATGCCTAATCAATAAGTAAACACTTGGATAAGTAAACATGAATAAGCATGCATGAAACATAAATAAAAATCAGCATGTGTATGTTAAGTGTACCCATGGATGAATACAATGCAACAACATGCACCATGCTCTATCACACAGAGATATAAACACTATTGAATACAATAATTATTATGAATTTAAGTATGCCCATGGATGGATACAATATAAAAGGCATATGTAACAAGAACAACATATAACGACGTTCACAATTACAACATGAGCGCAGCAGGGTAAGCATGACAGACAGTACAACACAATGTCGCCGCAAATTGCAAACCCCATTTGCTGCAAAATAATATCTAGGCATACTTAAAACAACATGTGGTTGGCAATGCAACAACATACAAGATGTTCTAGCCTGGTTAGGCCTACTGAAAACACTGGCAGTTGGCAATGCAACAACATGCACTGTGCTCTAGCCTAGGTGGACATATACATGTTGACCTATTGACAAAGACATACATGCACCTCACATTGTTAAACAATAATACACCACATGACACAAGGCACAAAGTATGAAAGGAATGTGGTATGATCAAACCAGGAACGTAGTAGTAGTAGTTTATTTATCCACGTATCACATATTTCAGCATGAAAGCTCTTTTAAACATGAACATGCAATATTATAAGATTAAATTATATACAAATAACATTTAAGATAATAAAAGGAGAAATAGAGAAAGACATATACACATGAAGTCATGAGTAGAAATAGTTACATGCTGTACGTGATACTAATTAATCATCACTCTACAAAGGTATTGAATGGATACTTGTTATAATAATAGTCATATTGATAATATAATGAATGTAAGCTCTTAATAATCATTAGGCTAACTGTAATAAGAGTAATTAAACAACAATAGTATAGTGTAGTGTCTTATAGCAATGACCTAATATAATCCACGGAAACGAAGGTCAGTGCATGCGCCCTGATCAATAAGAGAGATAAAAGAAACAGCATGCAGTAGACGGCCCATTGGATTTATAAACTATCGCTGGAAGCCGATTTTAGCTTGCGAAGGGCCTGTAAAATTGCCCCACAATAACTGCGATATAATTAAGAATATTGTCCAGCACTATTCAAATAAACGCCATGGCCGTGAAAGTGATAGAATGTCTCTGTATTTCCAAGTAAAGGCCCATTTACTTAGTATAATCGCCCAAAACGACCGGTAAATATCGGTTAAGAATAAGTGCTTGATCGTGAAACTCAACATTGGGATAGCCGCTACCTAGATGCCGCCCGATACCCTTGACAAATGCCAAATATAACGCGAACATTGAATATATTAGCTCGCACGTGCGAACTAAAACCGCAAAACTAGTTCTCCGATCGAAGAACTGATCTCCTCGGGTCTAGCAGCCTTCAAATCATTAGTTCCAATTTCCAGAATCAAATTACCAGGCGCTAGACCGAAATCACATCGAGATCGCGAGACTTAAAGTCTAAAACTGGCTTACCGCCGACGCCATGCAAGTAAACAATGCTAGAATCGCGCGATCGTCAAAAACAGCCTGAAGATCTCGCTGCAGGCGCTTCATGAAAGAATGTCCTAGGATGAGTACCGTAGGCAATTGATCATTCATGATTACACAAGTCTGCAGAGAATAAACAAGGGGATTGTTACATACCTTGAAAAATGACAACGCTGTTAGGTCGAGCATAAGCAGCAGACTGATCTCACAAGAGTTGGACCTCGTGCTGTATTGTAAGCCCCTGTAGGGGGTGTGAATAATTGACTCCCACTCTGCATGCATTGTGCACATGCTTACCATGTGCTTTGTATAGTATTACATTACCAATACGGGTAGGACATAAAACTTTTATTGTCAAGCCAATAACCTCTTTACATTCATGTCACAAAATGTTAAGATTCTTTTCAAACGTATGTTTTTATCACCATTTGTTTACGAATCTTGCAGATTACAGCATTTAGAGTCATCTTGCTTGCTCACTGATCTGCCATAATAATAAAATGAATTATTTAGTCTACTATATAGTGGTGCAATTAATGTGTTCTCTCCCTCAGTTCTTTTTTCGTTAGTTTTCTTAAGAAAGGCAACAATTTAAGTTGGTTTGAGAAATGAGTAAAAGCGGCCAATTAGGGTTGTTCGAGTGATTAAAACATTATGTTGGATTATTTGTAGCTGAAGCCTTGAAACTTATGATGGAGATGAACTCCTGCCAGATGTTGATTATGAACATATACTCATGATCGACCAATGCATGGTGACGAATTAAGTGATGCATGAGAATTACATTCTCAATTATGATGATGATAGTGGTGGTGGCCATTGCAGTCCATGCATGACCACAATGTAAAAGTACATTTAAAGAAAATTCCAAATACATTCTGTTTTATGCAAACAATTATATATCTATCATAGATTTAGAAGGAAATTACATTAAATATTAATGGAAATGTATATATTTCGTGTGTGCGATATATATCGGATAAAATTAAAAGTATTAAGATTATACATATAGATGCACGTGCCTGTATATAAAATTAATTAGTATATACCACACCAGTGAATATCACTTTTCGCGCGCTCTGATTGCCTACTCAAACAGTGACTATGATTTCATATTCACCTCCGAGCAAAGCAGCGATCATCTCGCGCGGGATTTTGCCCATTTGACAGAAAATAAAATAACTATTTGGTGCTCGCTATTCACCTGGAGTGTAGTATATACTAAAACAATTATTCACCTCAGTGTTGGTGAATGGTGGTGGATAATTGTTAAATATTCGGTTGGTAGTTGTTTACTGGCACAAACAGTTTAAGTCTCCTTTCGTTAATTGTATCGATCTAAACATAGTTTGTTCATAATTTTTAAGTACTTGCTCTCAGATTCTAACATCCACGCTGTTTATGCTGATACATGGATGTCAAATAAAGTCATACATGTACCTACGAAAAGAATGGTTCTGAAAATTATTAGATTATACGTATATATTGCACTTCCTTTCATTCGACTTGAAGCAAATAATCCATTTATAAGTACATCAGAATGTTTGCTTCAGTTTTACATTTGGTGTTGTGGTTGCAGCATAAATTTCTGCTGCAGTTTGACATTTCGGCCCAGTTGTGGTTGCAGCAGAAATTTCTGCTGTAGTTTTACATTTCGTCTTGTAGTTGAAGCAGAAATGTATGCTGCAGTTTTATATTTGGCCTTGTGGTTGCAGCATAAATTTCTGCTGCAGTTTTATATTTCACCTTGTGATCGCAGCAGAAATTTCTGCTGCAGTTTGACATTTCGGCTCAGTTGTGGTTTCAGCAGAAATGTCTGGTGTTTTACATTTGTAGTTTTACATGTGCTTGCATTACATGTTTTTGTGTGCTTACAGCCCACGTCGTCAATGTTTATGCATTTTGATGGCAAGACGCATTTTAGGCCCCTTTTAAAATATTTTAACATTTCACTCACTCACTAGTCATTATTTCACTTGGTAAGATTTAACATGATTCCTTTGATTTTGTTATTTATTAGTCCTGTATATCTCCTTTTGCCAATTTCATCTATAAACCCTTGTATTGTTCGGAAAATCACAGCTTTGGAATATCCCATCTGTGTTTGGAACGTGTTTATAGTATATAAAGCTAAAGTTAGTGTTTGTTCGACGCAGTTCGGTTCAATTCACTGAAAAATAACACAATGCATGTAATTAATTATTACGAGTCGATAAACTTCTTTAAATATGCCCCCTTTAGTTTATTTCTTCAGCCTGAAAACGAGCACAGCATACGGGTATACTACAAACATCTGCTTAACTAAATTTTGTAAAATTCTTACCGTAAGAATTGTTCTTGTTACATGGTTATAAAGCTCAATGAGGGTTTCTTCACTTTCCCCCATATTAACAGACATATATAAGGTCTCCTAATCCAGTAGAAAGACTCTCTCTGGCTAGGTTATTCTGTCTTAAACATGCCTTAGCTGTGAGTTGAACTTTTAATATTAAGACCTGACCCAAACTATTTGTGTCGTCACGCAACGATACTCCCGCGACGCCCACGATGGAATAGATCTGAGAATGACTCTTCGATCAATATTTCCTTGTCTCGCCTTGTCTGAGAGCTTTGAACTTTCTTATCTGAGCGCGCCTGACGAAATCTAACCTGAGATTATAATTTGATGCCTTTTATATCTAAACTTGTTTGTATACACTTAAGCCGATATTGTATTTCGTTCACGTTTTTAGATCTGTTCAGGCAGCGCAGATAGAATGTATTACGTTGTTCGTGTATTTTTAGTTCTATAACAGTTCCTTTACAAGAATCATAAGATTAAAAATTAGTTAAAAAGAACTATAGCGCCTCGAAGTATCACGTGTTGCTCATTTCACATTCCCACAGTGGTAATTATACGGTGATGATAGTATGTGATGTAAACAGTGTTAAATAAATATATAACGTTTAATGCGCATGCCTACTGCTTCATCGCTCGATCACAGCGTCTCCGACCCACATTGTTAGCGGCAAAGGTCTGAACTGATCAACTTCTGTCGCCGATAGAACAAAACAAACAATTTAAAATAATAATAACAAGAAGCTGCACGCAGCTTGAACTCCCGCGTATCCTTTGAAACGCGGATGCCCTTATACACCTCAGTACGTGTTTGGCACATTACGAACGCACAATCAGGTGCGAACGTACGCACAGATAGTCGATCTGATAACTTCACATGAGTTAGAACACGAGTGAACACAAGTACAACACCAACACAAGCAGAACATGAGTGAACACGAGCAAGGTTAAGTAAGCCATGATACTCTTGGATAACACATATAGCCCTAAAATACTAGGATACAAATGCTGACGAACTGATCTAAAACTCCATACGAGTGCACTAGCGATTCATAATTTAATAAACAAAAAATTATAATTAAAAAATCAACAATAACAATTGTGTTATCACAGCATGAAATGAGGGATTTACGCCTCCGTAATGGTAGCGCAAAGACGACGTAAATATACACTTTACGACTTCGTAAATACGGTCTTTACGCAGCATTTACGGTGTTACGTAAAGACAGCGTAGTGATACCCTTTATCGCAGTGTTTACGTTATGCGTAAAGAACCGTAAACGTGCTCTTTACATAACTTTACAACACTGGAAAATGTTCCATTTTTCCATATTATGTAAATAACATGTAAATTGTTTGTAAATAGACTGTAAATTGAATTTACAAGAAAATTGGACATCTACAAAGTATGTAAAATATGGCTATCTTTGTAAATAGTTTGTAAATTGGCAGAGCACACTTTGTAAATTGTTTGTAAATTAGCAGTGCACAGTTTGTAAATTGTTTGTAAATTAGCAGGGCACAGTTAATTGTAAATTGTTTGTAAATTAGCAGGGAACAATTATTTATAAATTGTTTGTAATTAGCAGGGCCTAATATGTAAAATGTTTGTAAATAATGAGTATATATCATATTGATGGGGGATGAAAACGTAAACAGGGAGGTATTGATAAAACTTCCCAGAACAAATATAGAAAAGAAAGACGTAAACTGTTATTTTAAATACATGTATATTAATTTATTTCTCTGAACAGTATTTGTACTAGCATTTGTACTGACATAATTTCAAAGGTTCCTAATAAACTTTAAAGTACAGTGAAGTCTCTCTAAGGCAGACACCTATGGGACCTATTTTGGTGTCCGGCTTATATAGTTCAAAATACAGAGATTAAGTAGGAATGGGTTTTTAGGGAACACATTTGCTGTCCACCTTAGAGTGTCCGCTTAGAGGGTTGACTGTATATGGCAGTCAGCTTGACACTAACGGTGCTTAACTGGCCAAAAGCCAGTGGTATATTGTGTTTGGTTAGTAGATTGCTTTCATTCTATGATCTTTTTGGCCAGTGGGAATAACAGCACATCAGAATTTTTTGTAGGTAACTTCTAGTATTTACATTATATTATTTAAGTTTGGATTGTCAGACCTAAAATGTGGCCAGTAAGGATTACTACATCAATACAGGCCCTTCAATTATATAGCTACTAGGGTTGTTGGGTCCCATTAAAAAACACCTTGTGTAACCTACATGTAATTGGCAAAGTAGCTCATGAAGTGCTATTATTAAATCACTAAATGTTACCTGTATATATCGTAAAAGCCCAGGGACTTAATTAAGGTTAGGCCTTTAAGAGGAGGGATATTAGAGCGGGGCTTATTTAATAATAATAAAAAAAGAAAAACTGAAGCAAACTCTTAAATTATATGAATGTTCTTCTGTATACCCGTAAATGTTTGAGTTCAAGCATAACCATAATGCTAAAATCACAGTCTACTGTTCAGTACTCACATAAAAATGCACATGGGGAATGTTATGTTAAACAATAAAATACAGTCCCTAAGGCCACTTTAATTAAATTTTATGTCTTGTTTTTAAAGGGACCTCGGCTGAAAACAATGTTTACTCACAAATGATTGTTATGGATGCCTAAGTCTAATTCTGTGTTTGTCTCATGTATATTGTACACTAGATTTTCATTTATGCACATATTTTCCTGTCGATAAAACTCATTCAAATTTGTTGCATGCTGCCCTCTTGGATATCATGACGTCACAGTGAACAACAAAATAGCTATTGTTTTCTGACAATAGAGGCACCACTGTTATGGCATAAAGATGGCAGCACGCAGGGTATTTAATTGAGTTTTATCGACGGGAAAATCGGTGCATAAATGACATCTAGAGTAAAATTTACTGGAGACAAACACAGAAACAGACTTAGGCATGCATAACAATCATTTGACAGAAAACATCGTTTTTTTTAAACGAGATTCCCTTAAAGATTGGTTAGGAGGGGGAGAGGGGCTATATTAAAATAAAATTTCCAAATTATAGTGTTAATATATAGAGATTTAATTCAGGGTAGTCAGTGTTTCATCCAATTTAATAAAGAGATGCAGGGCTCAGAAAATCTGAAATGGCCTTTTACCAGGTTGTCATGATATACATGTACCATAAAATCCTGGTTATAAGCTCTTCTGGCATGATTAAACCCCTGGCTATAGACCTATCCCACATGGCGGCCATCGTAAATGCATGGCTCTTTATCGCATGTTTGTATGCTGGCACAGGAATTAGAGATTACTTAATGGCAGTGCTGGCGTATGGTATTTACGCACGTGTTTTGTTTTGTGAAAACAAACAAGTGTGTAAATACCATACAAAAGCACTTTCCATCTTGTAATTTGTTTATTTTATACATACTGAGATTGTTCTCCAATATCAAACAGGTTATATTTAGGTCTTGTCATTGAAGACGTACATTTGTAGCTTTCAATTTTTTGTTTTGCATTTCGTATCCGACTCAACGTAGACTAAAATTTATGCTCGATACAATCAAAATGGAAAGAAAATCTTACTTTCTAAACTAACATCAGCCTTGAAATAGTTTTTCAACATCAATATGAAACTGTCTTTGATTCAACAAATAAAGTTTACAAGTTTACATCGTCAATAGATTAGTATACCTGCTTTTGTCCGTTTGCTACGGGTTTCCAGACATCTCCACGGCTTGTAGGTTTTCTCTGCTCACAGAATATTTACGATTTTTCAAATGTCGATGGTCTATGGAAGTTGAAATCACTCCACACAAATCGCTCGTAATCTTCGCCGTATTTTCTTTTGACACTAAGAATGATTTCACATAGATTATCTCAATATCTGTTGAGTTTTTTCGGTAGAATTTCTCTTCTTCTTAATGTCTCTTTAAATCCCTTGACGTCTGTTTCTCTATGTTTTTGCTCTTGCAATTTTGTTTTCTTGGTCGATAATATACTCCTCAATTGACTTGGATGTTAGTTGGCTGTTAGTTGGCTATTTACAGATCAATATTACATTCCTTTAAGTAATGGTCCAGATAAGAACTGTAGTAGAATCCAATGTTCTGCGGCAATGAGCCTCCCCCACATACGATTTTGCTTGAATATGCATTAAGTGCTTTAGGAGGTATCTACAGTCCAAACTACATCTCGAAAATAAAGTATTTGTTATGCTATTGGCTCTTTTATCTGAGAAAACGCAGAGAAGCCACCATCCAGCCAATCGGATATAGAGAAAACAAAGGATTTTTCCATCGCAAATTTGAGAACTTTCCCCACACACGTATTCTTCGAAATTAAACCATAGTTAGTTTGATCAAAAAGTAATTCAAACTACAAAAAAATATCGAATGAAAATGCATTATTTCGTTGGATTTCTATTGAATTTATAAGTATCAACCAATGAAATTACGAGAAAGAATAATAGAAAATTAACACCTTTTAACATTCCTTGCCGTAGACACTACAGTTCTTATCTGGACCATTACTTAAAAAAAAAGTGGAGCCTCCGATCTCAAGTCCAGTTTGAAAATCCCGATATGTTTTGGCAGGTGTTTTCGGATTGGACGAAACGCTTTTCGCAGGCGTGAAAAATTCGTTTCGCGATTCTGATTGGCTAGGAAAATTGTGAAGTGGGTTTTCGCATGAATGATTCCATTCGTAAATCTCAGTATGTAGGTGATAAACGTTCCTTGTTGATGTCAATTAGACCGTGAACAATTTTATACATCATTCGAGTCAATTCTCAGCCCTGCGCTGCATTAAGTGGGTGTTATAATATTCACTAAGTGTGATTTGGGACCCTGTGGTGGGCACTGGGTTATGAAGGGGACACCCCGAGGAACACGAGGAGCTTTCACAAGAACTTGTTGTAGTTTGGTTTACTAATGTTTTAGGTCTAGAAAAACTAGTTGACTCATATCATAACAGTGGGCCAATTCAGCTGATTGAGCATAGCGTATACTCGGCATATCAAACGCTGAACCTTCTCTAACTTTTGTATGTTATATCAGCAGTGTTATGGGTACCAAATAGACCAAGCGTACCGCATGGAAGGTCTCACGCAAGCTTTATAGGCTTTGCCCCTGATGTCGGCTGAGTAGTTTGAAAGGTTTCTCTATACAGCATTCCTCAGTAGTCTTCTGTTTGCCTACATAGCTATATTATCTATATGACAGTTCCATTTAAGGTTATGAGCAAACTCAATCGCAAGGTATGGATATGCTACGACTAAGCTTAAGCTGTAATTTCCAAGGTTCTAATTGTATAGAACAGTCTCTCTCAGCACACAGTTTAAAATCCTTGTATGTTTGACAGGTGTTTTATGAGTGGATAAAACGGTTTTCGCATGTGTGAAAAAGTTTATCAATTATCATTAGCTTATGGAAATTTTGAAGTGGGTTTTCACTGTATTAACTCTGGAAAGTATAAAAATGAACAACAGCGTCACACACGAATGAAATAATAAGGCGACATAATCCTTTACATCAGTAGACCTTTCCAAACAACAGCTGGTCGCATCTGCTTTTCCACTGAAACGGCTTCCCAAAATCTATTACAGCTTCAACGATTGTACAAGCTAAACGGATATTCCAAATATGTCAAATTAATGCACCTATCTGCGGCATTAAATTTAGTCAGGAGTCTACCTGCTGCAAAGACCAATTTGCCTATTTCAAGTTTACCAATATCAATTCTAAGGATACATGTGATTGGGTGTTTTCTTATTCATGTGACGTCTGCTATGAATATAATGCAGGATGTAATATAGCCTACAAACAGCATCCCCTACTTGAGGGAGAACGGCGATTTCATCGTTTCCGTTTCTCCCCATGTAGGGTCTGCGACTCAGCCCAAACCGTGTCCGTGACGTCACTTTTTTTGGCAATTAGCTATTTATGCATAACGACGTCAAAACAAGATGGCGATTGAAATGAAATTTCGAAGCGTAAAGTCCGTCGCTGAGGAAATTTCTCTCAACTTTGGAATCTCATCTCTCAAATTTGAACCTTATAATGCCCTTATAATGCCGTTATAATGCATTTAAACAGAATCAGGAGAACAAGTTGGGTGACTGGACTCCTGCAATGGGTGGGAATAGAGTGTAGCAGTCTTTATGAAAAGAAAAGAAAATTAAGGCAATGAATTGATGAGTTGTATACATGGTAATGTTTCAGGAGAGGTCAAATTTCACCATTTCAAACAAGCCTAGAACATAGAGTATTCTCTGTAAGCCAAAAATTTATTTGCAGAAGTACTCAAAACCTTCAATGATTCATATGTATAACAAATGCAAAAGGGGTTAGGGGCACTTTAAGCTTTTCCTTCAATTTTCCCAGCTAAAATAAATTGGATCACCAACATATACATGTCACTGAAACAATGCCATGCAGATACTGAAATAGCATATATATTGATTAAGGTGGTACGACCTAAAACATTATTATTCTAAATAACATAAATAAACCATAATTTTATGTTATAGTAGCTATAGGCTGATTATTGCAGCTTACAGCTCTGGACCCACTTTTTTACTTCCGCGATATGCTTTACTTGTCACGCACAAACGGTTTCAATACGAGGCCCCGTGCTAAATTAAAATTATTATTTTCAAAGAGAAAAGAATAAATGTAATTTAGCACGGGGCCTCGTATTGAAACCTTTGTGCGCGACAAGTAAAGCATATCGCGGATATGGGCTTTTAACCTACATCCCATTCTCTATTTTTGCTTTTGATAAAATACAACTTGTATAGTTCACATGCATCATGGGTTTGTTTGTGTGGCTGTTGACTCGTTAAGGATTACCATGGTAACCATGGAATTTGCACAGTTGAACCCCTGCTAAAAGGGAAGTTTATAATAAATAAATGAGATTTGCAAGTGGCGCATACATGGCTAGTTCTGCTCTAGATCAAATTATAATATCACCAACATGGTAACTGAGCACAGTGAGTTCTAACTTAAACTACAGTACTGCCGACGGCCTGTATATATTCTCGAATATATATATATAGGTTAGAACTCCATGTGAACTGACTTTGAATAATGTTACTTTAAAATAATAATAAACAGTTGCATGTAAATAGCTGACAAGCAGTACCTGTACCCAGAACATTCTATCTACATGACAAAAATAATGGCCAAAAAAACGTCAACCAAACACATTATGCTTGTTGTGTAAATTGCAAGCATAACACGAATAATACATAATACAAAAAGAACATGTATTTATGTATTCATTATTAAAGAGCACATACAGGCCAATCAAGGCACATAACTAGTACAGCATGTTCTTTATATTATTGCAAAAGTAATTACACGGAGGTCTTGATTAACAATGTTGTTTGGAGGTTGAATAAAAAATGTTTTTAATTTTACATAAGAGTATAACAGGGGTCGAAGTAATGAAGTATTTGTTTAGTTCTGTTATGTTTCTCACCATCTCAAGAATGTAGTGGTTCGTACCGAGCTTAAAGTGCCCCTAAACTCTTTTGCAATTTTTATATATATGAAACTTTGAAAGGTTTTGAGTACTTCTGCGAAGAAATGTTTGGCTTACAGAGAATATACGATGTTCTAGGCTTGTTTGAAATGGTGAAAATGTGACCTCTCCTGACCCATTACCGTGTAAGAAAAAGCCTGGGTCGATTCCCTATCTTACGTCACCTCATTAATGCATTATTGTCCATGACGCCTTTCTATCACAACATCATCGATATAGAGAATATACACAGTCTGTGAGATTTTAGTAAAGAAAACAGCTATTTTAGACAAAATGCTAAATATTTATTCAACTTATTGCAAAGTCGAATTAATTGGATGACGTAAGATAGGGAATCGACCCAGTCTTTTTCTTACAAGGTCATGGGTCAGGAGAGGTCACATTTTCACCATTTCAAACAAGCCTAGAACATAGAGTATTCTCTGTAAGCCACAAATTTCTTCGCAGAAGTATTCAAAGCCTTTCAAAGTTTCATATATATAAATATTGCAAAAGGGTTTAGGGGCACTTTAACTATAAATTACATGTATTAATGAATATTTAAGTTTTTTTGTTTTTGTTTTGGAGTTTTGAGAGTTTTGTTTGTACCGATGGAGCTGAATGAGTGAATCGGTTAAAATCTCTGTTCAGACAATTAAAATCCCTGCTCAAATATTCATCTTAAATCCTTTACTATGTAAGCGCAACAAGCGGAGTAATTTCAATGACCAATGCAGTTTTCTTCCAAAAGCCCGAACCTGGCCTCGAGTTGGTTTGAAGGAGCCGCCAGTTGAAAATATCAGTGACCTTCCTGAGCCTGTCGGAAGGCTTACGAACACATCTTTCCCACGAATAAAGTTGCATAAAACATTAAGCTGTTCAAATGTGAGAGAAATGTCCTCTGCGACGGACTTTACACTTGTTTTGACGTCGTTATGCATAAATAGCTAATTGCCAAAAATTTGGAAGTGACGTCCCGGACACGGTTTTGGGCTCTGAGTCGCATGGGGAGAAACGGAATTAAGCGATGAAATCGCCGTTCTCCCTCAAATAGAGGATGCTGTCTGAAGGCTAGCTGTAATATGGTATTAGTTAGAAAAGTCACACGACAGGAACTCGTCTGGGCATATAAAGCTTCGAGCATAAGGTATATGTCGTACGATTGGGAGTTGGCCTAAAGCTGTTCACGTTTAAAAAAATGTTGTCCTTATTAAAATAGAACAATGAAAGCTTTTTCCTCATTCTCATAATCGAAGTGAAAGTTCAGAATATTTTGACACTTTTAAAAGACGATTTTTTTAACTACAATCTAGCATATCGATTTGACTTCGACTTATCTGGTAAATATCTTCTTATCACTTCAGCTTCGTATATGTGGACGGAGTGGAGTGGATGGTCAAGCTGCTCTGCAACATGTGGACAAGGAATTACACATCGACGTAGACATTGCGTTTGGGGTAGTTGTCCCGGACAAAGCAAAGAAACAAGGAACTGTAACCTCCCGCGCTGTCTAGGTAAGACATGAATAAGTACGTTTAAAATTGATGCATTAATCTAGAAAGCTAACTCAATGTCGTCGCTACCAATTAGCCATAATATTTTTTTTTTGTGGTGGTTGCTTCATTACGTTATCTGAGGATGAGGTCCGAGTGCTGTTTTAGCCTGATGATAATAGGATTTATTTTGGACCTCTATCTGACACACACTTATGCGAAGAACATCTGAATTTATGTGCAGAGGAATTAAGCATTCCAGTGTGTTAACAGTCCATATTCTACTATATTTACTATTCGGTAGCCCACCCCATTGTTCTCTCTCTGCACTATATCGCTGATTGCTGTGTGACACCCTTTGAAAGCAAACATTCTTAGAAAAACGGGAGCAGTCTTTTTTGTCACAAGGGAAATCACGCCTGGCATAAGTTACCTCAAAATCGATCACTAAAAGCGAGCCAATAACATATAAACCAGCACATCTTGTTTAATTCGCTGTCAAATTTAACGAACTTTTCGTATTTTAATATTAAAATGAAATAACGTCTTTAGGATCAAACACGTTTGTATATTGACGTTGGTGTGACGTCATAACGAACGACTCCTTTTAAGGTCAAATTCTGCGTTACCTATACGTTTGAAATAAAGCATGTTATCACAACAACATAAATATGTGTTTTTGATTGCCGCAATTTTAAAGTCTCTACGATAAATATTTGCCGAGTTATTAAGAACTGAAGTTTCCTGTGACGTCACATTTTCTGACGTCATGGGTCTGACATCAGTCATGCTTTCTAAATTGAATAAACATAAAAAAGACCTTATTGCGGCTATTCAGTGTACAGTAAGTACAGTTCCTCTTTAAAACCCGAAAAATACTAGAATAGTTATTTTTAAAAGCCGTTTTCAAAAATATATGACGTCATAATGACGTTACCTCTTTTTTCATCTCAAAAATTGAAAATTCTGAAAACATACGGTTGTGGGTACCGATTTACTCTTTTGATTGCTAGATTGTCGTAAACAAATATTTTAAACTCTAAGAGATGAATGAATAAGTTATTTTGTGAATGGTTCTGTATTGAATATTTCCCGCCAAATGTTGGCGGGAAAATTGGCAAAATTCAAAATTTAATAACTTTTCTCCCTCTTAACCAATCGAACTCGGGTTTTCGGTTTCTTTGTTGTCGACATCATGGGAAATCGAAAATATAAAATTTACTGATGTTCAAGGTAATTGAAAACATCGAGAAACCTATTATAACTGGATACATGACGTAACTGACGTCATCAAGATGTCTACGGTAGATCAAATCATCGGATTTTGTTTAGGTCGTCGGTCTTCATCATCCCACAAAAATTCAATCTTCTATGTTGGAAACTTTTGAAAATATAGCAAAGTGATAGATTTTAGGGTCATTTGTGCCAAGCGTGAATTAACAGGGGTAAACATACGCAATAAATTGATCACACAGCAATCATTAAAAATATTGCAGTCCACCCCATTGTTCTCTCTCTGCACTATATCGCTGATTGCTGTGCGACACCCTTTGAAAGCAAACATTCTTAGAAAAACGTAACGGGAGCGGTCTTTTTTGTCAAAAGAGAAATTAACAGGGGTAAACATATACGCAATAAATTGATCACACAGCAATATAAAATATATTGCAGCCTGCGAACTACAATATTACAATATTGCTGTGTGTCCAATACAATGCGTGTAAGTTTACCCCTGCTAATTTCCCTTCTGACAAATCTGCCGCTACCGTTTTTCTAAGAGCCTTTGCTCTCAAATATAACATTTGAAAGAAAGACAATCAGACAAATACACAAAATCTCCATTTAATCATATTTGAAGCTAGTCTACTTCTACTTCATGTGAAAATTCAGCGCATAATTGAAATTCTTAAAGCTATTCCCCCGTTTATCTACAAGAGTAACACTTCTCTTACATTCGTAAGTACGCTTGAATACAACAGACCATCTCATACAGCGTCTTCCCTGGGGATTCTTCTCCGTCTGTCTTTCGGACTTCAGATACGAACTTTGCCAGAACTTCGTCCAACTCATCGTCTGACATGCTTTCCAACGCTTCATTGACCACAGCTTCCCCGAGGTATGAATCAGCTCAGACAGTTTCGTTCCGTCGCTCACGCCATTCTTCGTACAACCTCAAGACCCAGATCCACTATCAGCAACCAAACTTTTCCCAAACTTGTCTAGGTCTGACGTGGTCATTGGTTTCCTAAAGCGCTGATAATCTAAAACAGAACAAGAGTTCAACATGTTTTAAATAAACATTTACTTCGTTATTATCCCGTGTCGCAGAAAGGCGCGCAGATTTTCCTTTAACGCTGCATAGCATGATTTGAACACAAAAATATGTTTCATATTTACCTTCTTTCTCGGCAGCAATTTTCTGTGTGATGAATATTGCCAACTCGTCCTCGTCTTCCAAAAAAAGTGAACTCATTATACTCAACTGCGTCAGAACCGGGATGTTCAATACCAATTATTCAATTGCGCTTAGAGAGAACAATGGCGTGGGCTACTTAATAGTAAATATATAAGTATTGATAACATCCCAAGAGAAAACAAGCAATAAAGGCATTAATCAGGCCTATTCATGAAAAAAATCTATCGTTTTTTCATTGGCTGATGTGTTTTTTTAGTATTACATAACCCTATTGTTCTCATGAAAACACTGCTTATTGTGAAAGAGAGAGAAGAATGGGGCGCGCCACTGAATCATGAGTACATAGGAAGCATTTATCAATACTTCATCAAAACCTATTCACAACAAAATAAGCTGTCATTTTGTCATTGGCTAATGTGATCAAAATTACAGAAGTTACGTAAGTCTATTGTTCTAAATGGCGCCTTATTTATCAAGACCTATTCATAAACTAAATCTGTATTTTTTTCATTGAATAAAGTAGGTAAAGTTAGGTCAGGCTATTTTTCTCAAAAGAAACCGCCATTATTGTGAAAGAGAGAGAACAATGGTGTGGGCTACTGAATAGTAAATATACTACGCCCTCAGCTGACTGCAATATATCTAATATTGCTGCGTGCCTCAGAAACTATCTAATACATAATTAATCATCGAGGGTCATAACCAGTCCAAATTCTGGATACTCGTACAACGTGCCGGTCATTGAAATACTCTCCTTCCAGTCCAACGGCACTTCAAAGTCAGAAGAATTTGAGATTCAAATAACTAGGGACTTCTCTAAGGAAACCTCTGAGCCGATCCTGTACATAATAACTGGGAAACTAACATGTCAACAGTAAAGAAGTGAAGTGTCTAGGAAAGACAAAAACCTGCCTCCAACTGGATTCGGAACAACTTTATCAGAACCCACAGACTCCTAGTCCTGTTCCTTACCCACTACACTAGTGAGTCGCTTCATGAACTTTCCGGTCCCAAAATAATAATAATTCATGAGCGGGATAGCTTTACACAATAGTTCAACCGTTTACTCTTAATTACAAACAGTTGAAATAAGCTTAAATAAAGCACGCCTGCATTTATAACTAATGAGTAGTAAAAGCTGTTTAATATAACTCGTCTCCGGATTCGACGGCGCTTTCAAGGCCTCATGACGAATGTATGAAACATTACTTCAAAACGATATCAATCGATATCATTGGCATCATTTTAATTAGCTTCCCGTAGTTGCATAACTACAAATAGATAGAGGATATTACAAGGACGCTAGGTTATATGAGAGCAGCGAACGAGTAATGTATTTCATCAACACGGGAAGATGACATTCTTATCTCCAAGCGGTCATATAATGTTCTGTTTAATTATCGATAAAATCCACGTGTGAAGATATCGCTATTAGAAATATACACTGGTACGGTAATCGATAATTGTATATTAAAGTTGTTTTATCTTTCAAAGCCGAGGTAAACAGTTCCTTGAGCCCATAACCACATCAATCCCATATACTTTAGGCCTATGTCACAGGCGTTATCACAAGTTAGGTTATTTTTAGAACGGATTCCCGCTATTCTTGGTTTGCAGTCATTCCTAAGGGAATAAACTCACAAAAGCGTTGCAACCATGTTGGACAGTATAACAAAAATAGCTAATGGGGCATCTTTTGCTCCGCCACTGGTGCAACCCCGACCAATTGGCCAACTTGCGAAAACACCGTGACACCTAATATTATAGGAGTTATTGACGCTCCAGGTTATGGGATCCTGACGAACTCGAGTCGTGCATGAGCTCGTACATATTTAGGCTATGCAACTTTTGCTCATGTGGCAGATGGGGTGCTTAGAAGTTGGCCATGAGTTCAGTACGACAAGAGTGGGTGGAATAATTGTTTTATTATACACACATTCACTGGATATGAGCCGGCCATAAAAAAAAACATAATAATTTTGCATTTGCATTTTACATTTACAACATCAACATTTTCTAGGCTGGTGTTTTGGTGAGGCCAACATTTTTGGGTCCTCTCCCCCCCCCCCCCCCCCCCCCCTCCCCCATTAATTAATGACCGCTCCCTAAGTAACATTGTTTTATTTGTGCATTCCTTTTTCAGACTAGCCGCATTTGTGACAAAATAACGCGCTCGAAGCAAATACGAAAAACCTTAACAACGTCTGCTTTAAATTAAAAACAAAGAGAAAATACATTGGCTTTTTTTTAGCTTTACTGTATACCTACACGTTATGTCTACTGTTATAACATTTATTACATTTTGATAGTACCCCCAACAATGTTTCCACAAAACCTGACAGTTACGGCTATTAGCTCCTCGTCACTGCATGTGAACTGGACGCTCTTACCACTCAAACACAAGAAAGATAACGTCAATGGCTACCTGGTTTCTGTTAAGAGACAAGCACAGAAAAAGTCTACTGCTCGCAAAGTGGACAATAGAAGCTCAAGCATCGTGTTGAGTGACCTGCACAAGTGTACCATCTACCAAGTGACTGTGCTTGCTTATAATGTGGACGGGAAAGGGCCATCGTCTCCTTCAGTCAGTAGCAAGACGAACAAAGGTAACATATAGTGTGATCATGTCATGAACGATACATAAATTTCAAGAGTCATTTTTCGTTTCTGATTTTAGGTACATATGGTTTAATGAAAAAATAATAATAGTCCTAGAAATGACACATTACTGAGTAAAACTAAGACCAAAACAGATACCAAACACCACTTTCACCTTTTAAAATAAGGAAAACAAGATTACGCAAGATCACTTCCGTGCTTCCTTCATAATCTAAATTTTGCATTGCACATTTATCTGTATTCCTCGCCTTCTTTATTAGCTTCTCTCCACTAAACAAGTATTATTACTCTCGGTCTGCTCTCGGTCTGCGAATTAAGAGTGAGTTTTTTTTCTGAGCGGGTGAGAAGTGGCACATCGGTCGAAAATCGAGGTTGCTCATATTTTGTCCAGAGATAGCCTATGGTGAGCCAATTGAGCTGGTGTATTTTTTTTCTCCATTTGTTTTTTTAATTTCGTGAAAATTCCGTAAAACCGTTACGGCCGTCTATTGCCTCGAAATGAATAAATTGTAAGCGATTTTAACGAGCACAAAAACCTCGGCCCATGAAAGCGCAACGGGAAACTAGACTTAAATGAGTTCGAATATCGACTTAGGAGATATTTACGAGTCATTTGAGCCTAAAAATAGGATTACAGATGTAATTTAAAATTCCTGGTGATGGAGCAAACATGGCTCATATTTCAATGCTTGAAAATCTTAGTTCAGAGCACTATTTCAAGACATCGGTTCTATGTCCGGTATAACTCAGATTCTCACAATACTTCGGCTGTAATATCTCGAAGGGTTGTTCTTACCCAGAATATAAAAATTAGTTTGGTACTTTTTATTGCTCTAAAGAAAGAACGGGGTTTATTTTGGCAAAATTACAACGTCGACGAGACGACGACTCGCAACGATCACTTCCCGTTCCTGGATATAAAAGCCAAAACTCGAAAGAAAACTTCACATTTTACCTCAAACTGGGCCAGAAACCTTATATGGGACCTTATTATAAGCTTACCTTTCAAAGCCAACGGTTGACGACTGACTTATAGGCATTTTTCCTATCAAATGTCCTCTTCAACGCAAAGGTCAACAAGCGATAATATTGTGCAAACACGCTAGGCCTTGAATATCTTTCCTCTTGCCACTTTAAGCTTCATTTCAGCTTTTATACTGCTGTAATATAGGACAAATATATCTCCACGTATGTCCCTGCTGCTTTGACGGAGTTTCGTTGCAAAAAAATAACGCTTTCTGATACAAACAACGAAGTCGTATATTTTAACACATAGGCGCCGACAAACCACAATCTGTCACACAATCTGAAAGATAAGCTGTCACAAAATCGTTGCAAAAAAGCAGAGCATGGACTGAGTTTGTCTGAAAGGTCAGCGCCTCAGCGGGCCAGTTTTTAAGATTGCCAGGAAAACACTGATATTCGTGCTTTAAAATATGAATCGGTTCTTGTCATAATATCTACCAGGAATGAAAAGTAGGTTTCACACTTACCAGTGACTGCGTAGATTTTAGCAAAGACAAACTCCTACTAGGTAAAGAATCTTTACAATCAATTTTTATTTAGATTTTTTCTTCTTTCTGCCCTGCTAGAGCCCAGCTGTTATTTTTGCAGAGGAATAACCTTCCTGAGGGCTCGTAAATAAGCAGACACGCGCGCCCGGTAATTTCCGATTTCACTTCGATCTCTGTGGGGGCCCAAATCAGACCAAAATAAATACTCTAATTGTGTCGAAGCAGGGAGGGTAGAAGCAACACAAATATCCCCATATAATACTGGTTCTAAAATAGACTTTGTTAAAGTTTGATCTATTTCAAGAAGCTTCCTTGCAATACGTATTAGGTAATGGTTTTCCTGAAAAATTAAGGGGACCTGAACCTTTCGGAATAAAATTGATTGACAGGTAAATTTGCCGTTACGTGCCAGAACACAATAGAAACAATGACATGAAGTGCTTCAGTTTTCTAAACACACAGGCTCTATTTCCATCCGTTGCGCGAGTCCTAAACATACCGAATACGTGAGAACGGAGCAGTGACGCAAGAAGATTAAAATGGACATAAATTGCTCATTTCTGCAATTAGTTGGGGGACATTGCGCCCTAGACAAGCGAAGTCAAATGCCAGAAAGTAATGCGACGATAATTCCTCTTCTTTCCTGTAAGAGGGACATTTCGGGGCACAAAAAGGTGGTGGGGATCAATGATGTTGAGACAGAAGTTGAATTGATCTTAGCACGTGCCTCGATTTTTTCTCCGCCGTCTGATATCTCGGATTTGACGATTTGCCCTTCACACCGCTCCTCCTTGGGCATTGGATGGCGTAGAGGATCGCAGCGTTGCCGGGTTCCAGTGGACATATGTAGACATGGTAAGGAGGGGAAATCGCGGAAGGCTGATCGTGGCATCAACAGAGCGCTTTCGACAATCCTTCGCCGCACTGGAACTTCGTAGCCAAAGCCATAGCGATGACGCACACGACATCACAGCGGGCATAGAAAATGTTTCATTGGTAGGTAGGTATGCGAAGAATATCAGTACTTTCTAATTACTTTCTTATTTAAAGCGAGTATAATTGAAACACCATCTCCACCCAGCAGGCCTTCTCTCTTCCGCTACAGCCGCGCACCAACTTTTTTTCTAATGGTGTGTGGTAGCCTATAGTGTGTGGAACCAATCAGAGCGCGCGCTTACTTGTAGCCAGTAATGACCATACAAACGTACAGTAGCGATCTTCTGAAAGCCCCGACTGTTAGTATAAAGAGAAAAATAAATCAAAAACTAAAAATGCACGGTTACGCATTTTACAATCGTTAATGTCGTTAATACCGGATATTGAAACAAGAAAAATGTTGAAAAATATATCAAATTTACATGTGTTGGCTACTCTAACTGGACATCCCGTGAAAAGTGTAACTTTGATGGAAAAGCTGATAGAAATCGCTTGAATCGAAATAAAAATATCAGCAGTACAGATACAACCCGGGGGGGGGGGGGGGGGGGTACTTGAAAAATGGGTATGTATGTGAGGCCAAGAGGCTCAAACCCTGACCCTGTTTGACCCAATCCGGGCTCCAAAACCCTGATTGCCCCTTCTTTAAATTGTTTTCAAAACACGGTCGGATTTATATCCCGGCTGGTATACCGCGTACCGGGATTGCATGCAAAATACGGAACATTTCAAGTCGGGACGTGGCATTGGGTAAACAAATCAGCAGATGAAGTTACATAGATAAACTTGTACTGAAGTACGAATTAGCGGCGTCACGATGTATGGGAACCTCAGTGCTTGCATGTGGGCAGGCGATCAAAATGCGGCAACAGAATGTCTTTTTTTGACATAGTAGCTTAAAAAAATGAACCGTCTGGCGTCGAAAAAAAGCCTTCGCGACGATGATGACGATCGGTTTGACGACATCCAGTGCGCCCCACATGAAGCCCAAATGGAAGACCTTATCAATGCCGTTGTACGGGAAGTAGGACCCACGCATCCAATTACTTTCGATGCTTACAATCTATGTGACATGTGCTCGACCTCTAAGCTGAAGAACTTTTCAACTCAACCCTTAAGTGGGTTACGGAAACGCGTCTGCTAGGAATGACTGTGGACCATAAACTGAGTTGGGTACCACATTCGTTAGAACTTAAGAAGAGTTTTGCCACAAAATTAAACTTATTAAAACGTTCTAGGTTTTTATCAAAGAGCATTCTACAGGATTTCTATTTTAAGGTCATTTTGCCTTCTGTAAAATATGGCATAATCTTGTGGGGCGCGTGTTGTAATAAGGAAGTTCTTAACTCTATAGAAAGGATGCATTGTAGAGCGGCTAGGATTATATTTAATTTACCAAACGACATGCCTTCTACTGATGTCTTAGAGCACGCCCAATGGTCCACTCTTTTCTTTCAATATAAATTAGACATCTTTAAACTGTTTTATAAGGCTTACGATGAACGTCTACCGAATACTTTAATTAAGGCGATTGTATTGAAACGGAAAAAGGGCTATGCCTTAAGGGCACGCGATTCGCTCTCGACACCTCGATTTAACACTAGATACATGAAGGATTCATTAACATATCGAGGTGCGGTGCTATGGAACACTATCTGTAGAGACTATGACGTTAAAAGCACTGGTCTTAAAGAAACAATATCCCGTCTTAGCTGCTCGAAATCATTTGGGAATTTTAGTTTTGATATCACTTCAGCTACTACTACGAACTTCAGAGCCGAAGGATTTACATATTACTAACTTTAGGGATCAAATATAAAAGTTTTATTACTTATTATTAACTATAAAGATTATAAATTACATACAGCCCTAAGCATTATTGATATTGATATGATATTGTAAATAGTATATATATGTATATATATACGTCTTACTTTGATAGTGTTTTTATTTAATTTTATATACATTTCTTTTACACGACCCCACAAGCTTTCAGCTTTTACATTAATCGTGTTTAAATAAAGGTTATCTATCTATCTATCTATCTAATTCCCATATTAAAGGAAATCTGTACCTCTTTTAACCTTGACATCACAGACATATCCGTTCGACGTAAACAGCCTTACGTCGACAATATCAAGTCGCTTTGTATGGACTGTACCTGCCAGCAGTAATGAATTCTTGGTCCGCGAACTGAGCTTGAGCCACGCCCATATTTGCATATTATATGGCAACGGAGTTTCCCCATGTTCCTCTCACCGATTGTTTGTTTTCAGAAAACTGTCAATACTTAGCCGGGACCGACCATTTCACTTGTAAGGGGGAAGGGGGAGGGGTGGGTTTTTTGGGGTTGGGTGATTTTGAAAAAATATATAACTTGCACTGAGGCTAAGCAGTAGATAGTAGGAAAAAAGTGACTTTGAGCCTTGCATTTTTAGTTCTGTTAGCAAAGTAGGTTTGCGTTTGAGTAATATATATTCTTTTTATGAACAGATAAAGCTAAAACCAAAAAAGATAAAACAATAGGCAACTCCTGTCCATAAAAACTCTGAAAAGGGACATACCTATAATCTAGTAACGATTAATTTACTTATCACTTTATTGTCAAATTTCGTGGCCATTAGGTCAGTGCATATTAGTCGGCCATGGTTTAAATGCCCGTAGTTCATTTTGGTATATAAAGTCGGCCTAGTTTGCGATTTAGTTTGCATTAATGGCACTCAGTGATCTTATTTTTATATATTATCTATCGAAAATTTGAAATACATGATACCAAACCAGATGCGTATTGTTTATAAATATCATACGAGGTATTGTAATAATATTTCGTTTTTGTTTCGCTGCATTTTCATTCCTGGTAGAAATAATAACAGTTAATTTCCTGAGGATAAACAAGGATATCACTGACAACATAAGATCATTTGTGATCTCCGGCCCATACAAAAGAAAACAATATAGTCCGCTAAGCTTTGATTTTTTGCAACGATTTTGTGACAGCTTATCTTTCAGATTGTGTGACAGATTGTGGTTTGTCGGCGCCTATGTGTTAAAATATACGACTTCGTTGTTTGTATCAGAAAGCGTTATTTATTTGCAACGAAACTCCGTCAAAGCAGCAGGGACATACGTGGAGATATATTTGTCCTATATTACAGCAGTATAAAAGCTGAAATGAAGCTTAAAGTGGCAAGAGGAAAGATATTCAAGGCCTAGCGTGTTTGCACAATATTATCGCTTGTTGACCTTTGCGTTGAAGAGGACATTTGATAGGAAAAATGCCTATAAGTCAGTCGTCAACCGTTGGCTTTGAAAGGTAAGCTTATAATAAGGTCCCATATAAGGTTTCTGGCCCAGTTTGAGGTAAAATGTGAAGTTTTCTTTCGAGTTTTGGCTTTTATATCCAGGAACGGGAAGTGATCGTTGCGAGTCGTCGTCTCGTCGACGTTGTAATTTTGCCAAAATAAACCCCGTTCTTTCTTTAGAGCAATAAAAAGTACCAAACTAATTTTTATATTCTGGGTAAGAACAACCCTTCGAGATATTACAGCCGAAGTATTGTGAGAATCTGAGTTATACCGGACATAGAACCGATGTCTTGAAATAGTGCTCTGAACTAAGATTTTCAAGCATTGAAATATGAGCCATGTTTGCTCCATCACCAGGAATTTTAAATTACATCTGTAATCCTATTTTTAGGCTCAAATGACTCGTAAATATCTCCTAAGTCGATATTCGAACTCATTTAAGTCTAGTTTCCCGTTGCGCTTTCATGGGCCGAGGTTTTTGTGCTCGTTAAAATCGCTTACAATTTATTCATTTCGAGGCAATAGACGGCCGTAACGGTTTTACGGAATTTTCACGAAATTAAAAAAAAAAATGGAGAAAAAAAATACACCAGCTCAATTGGCTCACCATAGGCTATCTCTGGACAAAATATGAGCAACCTCGATTTTCGACTGATGTGCCACATTCTTTTCATTTCACCCGGCGATAGAAAAAATTCACTCTTAATAATGGTATGTTTGTGATCATTTTAAATGCTTGCAAAACCACTCAAGGACGTTAAAGACTCTATGTCGACCGGCATCCATTGCGGGCGTTTGTTTTTGTTTTGATTCAAGAATTCGACCTGGCGTTCCTCGCTAGCCTTCGGACGGCCATCTTGACCTCTCAAGACATCGGAAGACGAATTGCAGAGGATTAATGTTTATGGTGAGTTTTAAGTTTCTATGAAACGCCAACAAGTCAATAGACAATACGGTCGGTATTTATCTGTGTTTCTTTCAATTCAATTTTTTACTGAAGGTTGCCGGCGAAGCCGAAGTTCTACACGAAGACAGAGCCGATACGGCGATAGGATATATTGCAGAACTTTCAACTTTATACTTGTATTATTTCTATAAAAAAAAACGGAAAGATGGCCAAACACGTGGCTGCCCTTGTAGGACGGCTGACTTAGAATGTATGGCGAATCGGTATAAGTGTGGTACATCGAGAAAGCCATGTGCAACTGAAGGTATGAACAGCTGAAAAGAAAGTCAAAAGTTTGTGCAATCAACAAAACACCCGACTAAATATGTTTATCACAGCCCAACTAAGGACAAAAATAAAAAGGTGTAAAACATGTTTCTGTATTACGAACATTATTTCAGTATCTACAAACAGTTCCTCAAGGAAGTGCAATTGCCAATAAAAACAATTGTGTAAAACAAGAGTCTGTATTTTGTCATTTGTCCTAAACATGGGCCTAAACTAGAGGGTGTTGTCCTACACAGGGTAGGTATTTGGAGTTTTTTCTGTCCTAAACAGGGTCAGGGTTTCAACCCTATACCCAAACATGGGTCCAGTATCCCCTGGGGTAAAACTGTTGAACAATGGCTGTGGGAGCTTAGATTTTACAATCTTCATGATGACTCACGAATCCAGGCCCAGAACCCAAAATTCCAGGAACGTTGCGCCTTGCTCTTGAGAATAAAATTTAATGTTACAGATGAAGGGAATGAATCACTTCATACGCCTTGGACGAAACCTATGTCTAGACAGACGTTCTTAAAATTGCCATTCGCTGTAGGTGAAATTAGGGTGGATCCTCTAGACGTTTCAATGGCCAGCTACAGCAAGACAGCCTAGACAGTTTATTTTGTGGGAGCATGGCTATTTGGGGAAAGGAACAGTTATTCCTTCTTGTGCCATAAAAAAGATCCATCAACAGATCCCTCCCCAGACAATGTCTATATAGGCTTGAGATCTGAGTAGAAAAGTCCCCCCGGAGGGGTGGGGGCTCCCATATAAAAGTGATGGGATGCTTGTTGAAAAATTCCAAAGGAACCCTTAAAAGGTATCAAAATCTCATTTTTCTGGGCATGGCCAAAATATTTTTTTACCCTAAGAGGTGGCAATACTAGCTATTTTAATCTTACTTGGTTTACTCTGAATACCATAAAGGTACTGTTGGCATTTCAAATTAAACACCCAGAGGTACCAAAATATGCATTTTTACCCCAAAAGGTATGATGAGCATTGCAATCAGCAAGATATAGGGAGTCGACCCCGTAGAGTTCTACCCCCCCCCCCCCCCCCCCCAGCACAGCTGAGTTCACACAAACTATGACATGACAGGGATGGATTATTAAAGTGAGGTGGGACTCATTGAATGCCCTGGTTTGTTGGAATGTGTAATATCTATACTTGAACATTCTGGATTGCTTGCATTAATTGTTTTGCGATGATCATCTAGATCTGCTTGTAGGAATTTCTTGGTTAACTTTATTCCTTGCACAATTTTTTAGGGGGAGTTGTCAACCACAGTCCAGTGGTTTCTAATGGTCCACCCCTTACAAATACCTTTCCTATAGCCCACTTTCGATATAGCACAGGGAGTGGAGTCAGGTGGGATCTCACAAATATTAGTCAGAGAAACAAAGTTGAGGGTTTATATCAGGTTTATATCAAGTTTTACAACATCAAATTTCCAAGGAAAATATCAGATTATAGACTCAAGATAGAAAGTCTGTATTCACTGCTTTCTTATACCAAAATTGTGCAATTTGTTGGAGGACACTTTGCAGAAATACTATAGTTATTCATCTCTCCTGGAACAACTCATGTTTTCCAAAAAACATTGTCCCATGGAAAAAAAAAAGCTATTGTGTTTATGCAAAGTGCCCTCCAAGAATTGTAAAATTTTGGGTTGAAAATGTGGTGAATCTTTATTGTTCAAATAAAATAACAATTCCTGTGCTCTCACTGGACAAAGATGACCAGACACATGACTAGGCAATATGAGAGCATAGTGGAAAGTGCCCAGCTAGCACTATTGCAAAACAAAAACACAGAGTAACAACAATAATAACAACAATAGAGTTTCTGTTGTGGGCCTATAGTGCAATATTCATTTTATTATCTGACATATATTAGTTGTTAGAAATCTATCGTGCTCTATCAGCAATGCTGCAATCTAATTGGCTAAGCTACTCACTATAACACTTGTGTGGTATATACTAAAAACATTATTCAACACAGATCCAGTGACAATTGGTGGATATTTACCTCCTTGTGAAGTGACATGGAAAGTTACGGTGTCACAACTTCAACATGGGCCACGACATTGTCAAATTTGATTGGCTTGGAAGCTACTGATGTTTGGGCCTTTAAATGTTATTGGCTTGGGGACTACCAAAGTCTGGATCATTTGTTATAAACGGAATGATTGCAGAATACCCCACCACTTGGTTCATTAATAATGCATTTTCTCAAATTCTCATACAAACCCTCTAAAAACCTAACCCTGAAATTCAAATAAATCTTACCCATTTTCAACTCCAAATCATTCATAGAACGAATCTAAATACACCCGAGCTAAATGGATAATTTTGAACAATTTGTAAGGGCTTTTCAAGTGATCTTTCGAAGTGGTGGGGTACTCTGCAATCTAGCCGTTATAAACTTGTGCTGTGACTGGCTGGTTAGTGTTGGGTGGTCCTGTTAGAAGTAGTCACACTGTAAATATCCACTACTAGTCACAGACACTGTAAGGGATATTTATTTAATTATTTCTTAGCCGTAAATCTGCTGCAATATTAAGTAACCAAATAAATCAATTCTGGGCTTTCTCGTAAAGCAATAGTTGGAGCCAGATGTCTTGGATGTTATTGTGGCAGAGGCACTACCCTTTTGGCTACTTGTCATAAGCTCTTGCTTTAAAATTCTTTGCTGTAATATAAGAGATAAGTGTTTTTGAGGAATAATTCCCAAGTTGTGATTGTAATTGTCACCACAGAGCTAAGGCTTATGATTTGAGAAATAGGATTTTAGTGTGAAACCCTGAACCTTGGGCCTAGCTATTACAAGGTTACTCTTGTAATTTTGAGAATGCATTCAAGAAAAAATGAAATTCCCTACCCTATAGAAGACTTAACCTATCCAAACTTGAAGCTAAATATTGAAGAACTTCAAGAATGCTAAAGGTACATTTAATAGCCTACATGTACGTGTATATCAGACCAATACAACTGTGAAACCTGCATGCAACTGTACTCAGTCACTCATGAAATTACATAATGATAGTGACATGACATGTATAAAGTTGTTGAGGTAGACTTTGCTCGTGCTGATCACGTCCAGATCCTGTTGTGCTGATTGGACATGAACTGAAGACGAGACCAATACGTAAAAAAGATAAGAACATATTTACGTGAGTAGAGCAGAGTGAGAACAGACTACAAACTCAAGTACAGAGCGCAAATAATTTCAAGTATTACTTACTAGTTACTGCAGTAAAACCTGAGCGAATTCACTGTCCGTGAGTCTTGAATAACCTTTCGAGGCTTTCCAATCCCTCCACTGGTCTTGTACCGATTCTCTTAAGTATATAACTTTCAAAGTCACTGTTTTTTGGGGCCGTCCTCCTCTACCTAGTTGCCGTTTTGGTTCCTTGGACGCCATCTAAGATGGACGACTCTAAACTCATGACTCATAACAGGTCTAACAAGAGTATAGAATTGAATGATTTTTGCGAAATAACTGAATGTAAAGTTAACTGATTGACTTATACGTCTTTTGAGAGTATTTTTTTCCAAAAGGTCGCTATGTTTACAAGGATGGAAGAAGATTACTGAACCATACCGTCTAACTCGCTAAAATTCGAGGTTTCGTATGATACGAAACCTCCAAAGCGCCCGCATTGCATGCCGGTCGACATAGAGTCTTTAAGAAGTGGGTCTTATCGGGTTGCCAGACCCCTGGCCAGCAAATATGTACCGTTTTTCTGTCTTAACTGATAGTAACTCTTGTTGGTATTGACTTCCTCGACTTTATACTGCTTCTTATGGTGATCACGTAATCAGTGAAATCATAGTTAATATACAGATATTATAAAGGATGGAGCCGCGAGTTTTGTACTTCGGCAGAGGCCTACAACCAGGAATGTTCATCCCGAATACAAGGCCTTTTCACGGCATTTTCACAGGTTAAGTTATATTAGTGCGGTTTTCTGATATTCTCGGGTTGCAAACATTCCTAAGGGAATGCAATCACAAAGCGTAACAGTCATGTTGGTTGGCATAACAAAAATAGCCAAAGAGGCATATTTTGATCCGCCACTAATGTAACCCAACGATTGGCGGGAAAATAATCTAAAAATAGCCCAACTTCTGAAAACACAGTGACACCTATATAGAAGATATTACACGGTGGTGAAAATATATGAAGTTTATCCGCGAGAGTTTAATATCCTTCGCTGCGCTCACTCGTGAGATGTTTTCGACTCTCGACGATAAACTTCATATCTTCAAACCACCGTTTTTTTTTTATTATATGGACTATTAAACAGCTCTAAGAACTCTTAGTCTTATCTAATCATTTTACTCATTGTCGCCTATTGGTACAAACTTCTTCGTGATCATTCTAAGCTGTTCTGGAGAGTTTCACTGATCGAGTTTTCTCCTCTCTTCGTTGCAGTCGAGAAAATCTTTAGAGAGTTCTAGATCGTATTTCGCTTTTTGTGCTCGGAATATTCATTGTCATGAAGCTCATTTAAAGAGCATATGAGCCTTCGTGCAATTTTCATAGCTATGAAACTACGAAAAGTTTTGAGACAGTACTTCTACGAATAATGTTTTGGTTTACATGGAATACTCTATCTTCTACGCTTGTTTTAAATCATGGAAACGTGACCTTTCCTGATCCATGACCGCTCGGTAAAAGCTTAGGTCGATTCTCGAGGTGACGTCATTTGATTAATGCGACTTTACAATAATTTGAATAAAACAGACACTTTTCACTAATATGACTTTTTTCCTTTACTAACAACTCATAAACTGTATATTATCTAACAAACGATGTTCGCCATGGAAAATAATGCATTAACGAGATGACGTCACCTCGGGAATCGACCTAGTCTTTTACTTACGCGATCATGGATCAGGATAGGTCACGTTTCCACGATTTAAAACAATCGTAGAAGATAGGTATTCCCTGTAAACCAAAACGTTCTTCGCAGAAGTACTCAAAACCTTTCGGAGGTTCATAGCTATGTAAATTGAACGGTGGCTCTTTAAGCTGTTTACATATTCCTCTGTGATTTTCACAAACCTACCGCCATCTTTGTAGTTCAAAAGGCAACAAGCGTGACGTCATCGATATTTTCACTCGTGAGGATATGGAAAATATGCCACTCAGTACCCGGATGTAGTTTCGTATGAGTTCTATGAGTGGTTTATTTCTGAGTAAAACATTATCGTCCATATAATAAATAGGAGATATGAACGCTTCTGGTTATATGTTCTCCTGACATCGATGAAAATTAATCATGGAAATAAGATTGCTTTAACAAGGCAAGTAGAAGTAAAGTTAGATATCTTGTTGATATTGATTGGGGGTTAATATATAAAGGGGGAATGTGCTCACGTGACCTGTTTTGCCAAATATCCACTTAATAGTAAACGATAGTAGAGATCTGTAAGCGTGACTTTGTGAATCAAAATGTAATGGAATGAGCAACTTGTTTACTTGATTAAAACTCAATACCCCATTTTAGAATGAGTTTTCCCTTCCGATATCCGCGTGAACAGTCACGTGATCACCCAAAATTCGAAAACTCTAGTTACGGTTTATCACGTGAAGGCCTATTCATGTGCTACGTTTCAAAACAATTTTTTCAAGGTTTTAGCTCATATAATCTTGAAACAGATATGATGTTCCTACTTTCGGTCACTGACCATGCAGGCCAATCATACTTGAGGCTAACGTGTTTATTATTATCTATAATCAGACATACCAGGTGTGCCATCTATTACTAACACCGAATTGGAACAGCCAGGGTGCAGTATTCACTTAAAATGGAGACAACCTGAAAACAATAATTGCTCTGTCGATGTGTACAGTGTGTACTACAGATTGGTGCAGTCAAGTGTGACAAGCAGTCCTTGGTTTGTAGTGAACACGACGCACGACAATTACGAGCTGTCACTTCAGTGTGACAAGTTTTACGATTTTATGGTTCGCGCTTCAAATGATATGGGAACGTCTGCAGTTAATGATGAAACAAAAAGAAGAATTAAAACTGGGAAAGGTAGGAAGTTCACCAATCTTTATGGAATGTGGAAAGATCTAGATAGTAAATATGCAGAACAATAGATATGGCCTTCATGAAATAATCTCATTCTCGAACTATAAATGGTTAAAATCTCATGACTTCGATTTTTTATAGATTAGGACGTGAAACCGTGGATCTCCCGTGGGCCTCAAGTTTATCAGTATTTAAAAAGTGACCAAGCCAAGCTACTGTCGCTAAATAAGATTGCTTTTTCTCTAAATTAATTAACAATTTATTACTATTGTTGATATTTTGCTAAGTGATGAATAGCACGCGTAACCTACAGTGGAGATTTCATTCTGAATCACCACTCCTCTCAGCCAATCAGCGTCTGATTTCGCAAACGCACTAGATTGATCCAGCCGTGACTATGCGATTCTATATCAAATATGTTTACCTCAACAGCAGATGCTGTTAGAAAGCGTCAAATACTACTCAACACGACGGTAATCACGTCGAGAAGTATCGGCCTAACGTGGAACATTCCTGAACCAAATATCACGAACATAACAAAGAATGAAAGAATTGCTAACACCTCTGTTAATTACACGCAGTCACGAAATTACTCACTCTATCGCGTCGACTATGAAACCACTGACGGCTTCAAATGGACCAAAACATTCCAGAATAACAGAGCAGTGTTGACCGATCTAGAGCCGTATACCATATACCGTGTTGTGGTGACAGCCTTGGGTGATAAAAGTGATAATGACACCATGCTCACGTCGCAGCCGATGTTCCTGTACACAGAAGAAGAGAGTAAGGAATCAGTTAAAGTCGTTAGGACCTGCTCGATATTATTGGTCAACAAAATGTTTTTAAATAAATTAAGGAAACTATTAAAAGACAGAAAGTACCAAAGACAAGAATTGAGGATATGTTGCTGAATATCTTAAAATACCTTTAAAATGTTTTTCGTTTCTTATTCCTGTCGGCAGGCACTCATTACCTTGTATTACTGTTTTCGTTGAAGTGCGAGGCTGCAAGTTACAAGTCTCCTCTGTAAAATTCGATTTAGCCGACCGTCAATCAAACGCGTACTTCCCAGAATTAAATAAGTTTAGGCGGCACGCGTTTGAAAGCTTTGTTTGAGACAATACTCCGCGTTTGCTTGACGCCTTTCGCAGGAATGCAATCACGTGGTTCTACTGGATGGCAAAAAATATATATATTAAAAGGCAATTGTGCGAGATCGGTAGTGTTATTAGGAAAACCTGTTCGTAAATGCTATTTTTCACCTCCAGTCGATTGCCGATCTTTCTAAAACAGAATTTTTAAAGACACCTTTCCCATGGGGATCACGAGCTCGAATCATTCGTGAACGAAATATTATATCAGCACGTGGCTGTTTCCTGAAAAACGCCTATAGAATTTTACAAACGAGACTTGAAACTTCCAGTGCCGTAATTCAACGAAAACGGTAATAACTGAGAAGAAATCACATTTGCAATACGTTCTATAGAATATATAGGCCAAGCTGAGTCTCGGACGGACATAGTTAAACGTCTTCCTCTGCACAGAAAATACATTAATGTCCCAAAATAACTAATTCAATTGACGTCAACTAATAAAGTTCACTTTTATAATCTGTAGTGCCAAGTAATCCTGTACATTTCAAGATCATTAGAAAGACGTCGAGCAGTGTTCACATTTCCTGGACACCAATCGATGACAAGTCATTTCACGGAATTCCCGTCGGTTACGTTGTTCAGTACAAAATCTTTGAATCACATATAAACTTTACTGCGTCTTGGAACAACAAGACAGTTAGGAGCGATGTACATGAGACGATAATAGAAGACTTACAACCATTCACCGCATACACGTTTGTGGTAGCTGGACAGACGGCGAAAGGACTGGGTCCTTTTGAATTAGGAATGAATGTCACTACAGACGAAGCAGGTGATCTATTTATACGTTGCAAACATACATGTATACCAATAATTTTAATTAATCCAAAGTCCGATTATATTCATTAGAACCCAAATTGATTGATTATTGTATACACGTTTTCACAGTAATTCAAACAATGTTGTCCCATGTTGCATGTAATATTTCCAAAACGAGAGCAATTTGTTCATCAGGGGATCCAAACACCAAGAAAACTGAAAGCACGAGGCCGCTTATGCCAAGTACTTCTATTGTTTCGAGTTGTTTTGAGTTCCCTGATGAAAAACGAACCTCGAGTTTTGGAATTAATTGCTTCCCCAACTGAAACAATACCTTTATTCATAGATCATTAGGGAGTATTATTCGTCTGGTATTTTATGGCATACAGTTATTGATCACAAGGCTTGTCATTGCTATTTTATGTACCTCATCTCAACAAGCGTTTTTACAGTGTAATGGGCATGGTACAGGACTGGAAATAGCACGCATTCTAGGTCGGTGGTTCTATCATACCCTACGTTGAATTGTATTCTATATTTCCTTCGCTGTTCACATGTAACTAGTTTATCGGTGTATATTTATAAGTAAATAAACACATTAGTAAATTAAACAAATTAAGAAAGTAGTATATAGCGCAATGGGCCTTTTGCAGCAATGCAATCACGTTGTGGTACTGGACAGCAAAACAATCTGGCTTGCATGTACGAGATTGGTAGTGTTGTGAGCGAAACCTGTTTGAAAATGTTATCTTACACCTCCAATCGATTGTCGATCTTTCTAAAACAGCATTGTTTGGATCCAAATACCGAGAACAGATGAAACAACGAGGCCGCTTTGGCCGAGTGCTTTTATTGTTTCGAGCTGTTTGGATCCCTTGGTGAAATACAAAGCTCGAGTTTTTTATATCACTTCTCACACGAAAACAATACGTGTATCCATCGATCATTAGGAAAGATTGTTCGCCTGGTATTTTGTTGCATAACAAAAGAGTTGTGATTGTTATTTGTAGTTTCAACAAACGGCCAGATAGTGTTGTGGCAAGACTGAGGACTAGCAGTCTGGAACAATCCCGAAGACGATGGTTCGAGCCACACTCCTAACGCCGATTTTAATTTTCATATTTTCCTTCAGTTCTCATGTAAATTACATATATGATGTAACCTTAATTAGGCATATCACATGCATGAATATTGGCGCCCAATAGAAAGCCAGAGGAAGATCACAAGTGATTTGGATCACATTTCCAAATCACTACTGATGATCCTCTGATTTTTCGTTCATTCATTAATTCATTCATTCATGCACCTGACCAAAACGGGATGATCCGGTTGGCTGCGGAACTCATTAATTATTCATAATGATTGATGAATACAGGTACTGTTTTCTTGTGAGGAGTAGTATCAAAAACTCGAACTTCGTGTTTCACCAGGGGATCAAACACTTCGAAACAATTAAATGCGGTCTCGTGGGTTCATTTTTTTTCGGTGTTTGGAAGCCCTGGTGAAACACTAGCTTTCGTTTTTGATATATCATTTCAAAGCCCGGGTCCAGAAATTATAAAAGCAGCCTTGAGAAATAGTGAATTATTCATATTGTTTTTGAGCATAATACGTATACCTCACATGGACTTGATTAAACATACAACATAAACTAAAATAAAAACAGTTTCTCATAAAGGGGTGCACTGCTTTCCTTCAACAGCCAATACGAATTAGTGTAATGATAAACTAATTAGAGAAATCATATTATATTTATTATTTCAAAATTAATAAATTGGGTTATCGCAATACCTTCTAATTGGATTTTAGAACCTTAGCACGGATATCTGGATAGTGCATGTTTTATGAAGCGGATACCGTGGAAAATTAAAGGTTTATATTGCCATATTTATTACCAAAATTAATGAGGTTTCTGTGACTGTCTTGGAACGGGCAATATGCACAAGGCAACCTTTCCATAAATAAGTGTATCGATGTTTCACTCTATAAAAGTTTAAAACACTTGTATCTTACGGTACCAGTAAATAACATATTACTGCCTGTCTGTCTGTATGTATGTAATTTCTTTGCATTCGTACACATATTCATAATAATACACAAACACGTGCACCCTCGAAGAGAACACCATGACGTTCTTACTTTAACATAGCGCAGACAATGCTTTTCTTTGCTTATTTTTTCGTTGAAGTCCCGAGTGAACCACCCGAAGACGTAACAGCTTCGGTTGTGACATCCACTTCACTGTCCCTGAAATGGAACCCAGTACCACGCAATCATCGAAATGGTAGAATTATCAAGTACGAGGTACAATACAGGAAAACAGGTCACAAGGAGCACAAAGTAAAACTGGTGGCAGCTAACACTACGTCTGTACGTCTGATAGACCTCAGTCCCTGCACAGAATATGACGTCAGTATTTGCGCTGTTACATCTGTGGGGAAAGGGCCGTACGCAACTAAGAAGCTACAAACCTCTAAGAGTAAGATAAATGTTATACTGCTTTAAATTATGTTGCATAGTAATGAATTTGCGGAAATTATTAAAGCCTTTATTACAGGTTTTGTTGTTATAACGCTTTGCTTTGTTTACTTTTGTAGTGATCTGATAATTGCCAATTTAAGATAAAATTATTTAAGATAAAATTATCTGATAGAGAAAGAAACATAATTTCATCACAAAGAGTTTTTCGTTAATTTCCACGTCCACATATCTCATATATAATCTTATCTTTATTAGCTCTTCCGAACAGCCCGTATTTAACCAACACCCAGCTTCAAGTTGACGAGTGTAGAATAAAGTTGAAGTGGTCCTATCCTAAAGGTAGTGGCTGTCCTATCACGAGCCAGATAGTTTACTACAGACAGGTACAGTCCACGGTCAGCAGTACAGACTGGTACAAAGAGCAAATACAAGACACAAGTACAAGGGAGAAGGAATTAGACCTGATGTGTAACTCGTTCTACGACTTTGTTTTAACTGCATCAAATGAAATTGGAGAGACTCATAAGGAAAATGGAAACAGACGAAGAATTTTGATCGGCAAGTAATCGCATTAATATACCTTAAATATATATGTTGTGGTTGGAAAATTAATTTGGTTCAAAATTTTTAAATCAGTACAAAATTTCAAAACTGTTTTTCTTTCCAAGATTCTAAAAAAGGATTTTTCAATTTTTTGAGATTCATAAAAAAGGGGTTTATTTTTTATTTTATTTGGGGGGGGTGGGGGATTTAAAAAGAAAAACTAATTTAACCCACCCCTCCCCTGAGAAAAAAGTTCGACCACTCTCCCCTCCCTATCTATGGCACTCACCGTTCCCCCTCCCTAACTCTTTTTCCCTTCTCTATCTCCCACAACCAACTTCGTAATTCACTCATTAATTACACATCATTACTACTTACTTTTTTTTACTTTTTCGTTCACCGCCGGTAGTGGGACTCGAACCTGCAACCCTTCGCTTGGAAAAATGCCTTAGAAGACCAGAGCTTTACCAACTGCGCCACTGAGACTTGCGTTGGAGCTGCAGTCACGTTTTTGGAATAATATAGCTTTTCTTAACGGAGAGGGGACTAGTAACTAATTTACATATTTAATTTTATTCACGCATGCGCACTACCAACAAAGTCGGACTTGGGGGAAACTTCGCTGAGATGCACGATTAGAATTCGAAGCGGGGAAACTCTGAACTAAACCGACTTTTATAGAGTTAAAACCGGACTAAAAGAAAACCAGATAATAGGATTTCACCTCTCACTTTATAGTTAGAAGAACATTTCTATGGAAGACTGAAGCGATATCTGTCAAAAGGGATGAAAGAGAATCTCTGACTTGACAAGACAATTATGGAAGTAAGTTTATAGATCTAAAGCAATCCTAATTCCTACACAACTTCTTTGCTGTCAGGTTATTTATAAAAGCTGATTTATAAATCAGCTTCTATAAATAACCTGACAGTAAACAAGTTGCGTAGGAATTAGGATTACTTTAGATCTATACAATTATAAAGCGTAGGAAGGACAAGAAAAACTGCCAAAAATGGCCGTGAATAAAATAATTCTCAGGCAGGTATTACATGTATAAAACTCAAAACGTTATCAGCTGTCAGTGTCAGTTTTGTTACATAATTTGTACCGTTCTCATGCCCAACAATATCCGATTAAAAGCATAGTAAAATCAGTTCACCGGCAAGCACCATTGTCCCTAACATTGATAAAAACCTGTGGATCTTACGGATTTTCGCAATTGTCTGTAAAATTACGTAAACAAAATATGAGTGAACTCTGTACATCTGACTACACTATTATTTTCATTAAGTCGTAAGTACGATAAAGTCAACAAAAGAGTAACAAAAACCTTATTGAGGCAACTGCAGAATACCCTACCCAAGCACTGTATGTGCTTCTTCAATGGTTCTGTGAACTAATACAAAATAATCATACACCCTAACCGTCAACTAATTTAGAGCTTTTAGAGCTATAGTCACTAAATTTAGATCACTGAACAACACAGTCAACAAAAGAGTAACAAGAGCCTTATTGAGGCAACTGCAGAATACCCAACCCAAGCAATGTATATGCTTCTTCGATGGTCCTGTAAACTAATACAAACCCTACCCCTTCATTTAAAAACACCCTAACCGTAAACAAAGGGTGCTCACTAAGTTTGGGTTTTTAGAGCTATAGTCACTAAATTTAGATCACTGAAGATAGATAAATAATGATTCTCCAATGGTCCTGTGAGCTAATCCAAACCATATCCCTACATTTAAAAACACCCTAACCATCAACAACGGGTAATCACTAATTTAGAGATTTTAGAGCTTAGTCACTAAATATAGATCACTGAACAACACAGAAAAAATAATGCTTCTTTGATGGTCCTGTGAACTAATACAAACCCTACCCCTACATTTAAAAACATCCTAACGGTCAACAAAAGGTGCTCACTAAGTTAGGGTGTTTAGAGCTACATGTATAGTCACCAATTTAGGGTGTTCAGGGCTAAATCACTAACACAGACTATAAACCACCTACAATAATCATGTGATCTATTCTAAACCCAAATCCAACATTTAAAATAACCCTAACATCAGTTAACATAACTTCCGTTTTAGAATCTTAAAAATAAATCAGATTTACAGAAATGAACTGGTTTAAAAACTTTGAACTGGTGTAAACAATTTTAACTGGTTATTTTTTTTCGAACTGGTTTAGAAATGAACAAAAAAAAATTTGAACCACAACATATACATGTACGATGCAAATGTTTTTGTGATATTTTATTATCATCCAATGTCTGCCAAGATTTGATAGAAAAAAAAGGTATATAACTAAATACTAACTGTATACCCTTTCCTCAATTTATTTTTCCACATTGCTATTACTGGTTTTCTTCAGCTCTTATCAGACTACCAATAATAAATGAGCTGGCTGAACACTTAACACTATATAATTTGTATTATACCTCATCACAGCTTCCAATAGATGGTTTGCACTCAATCCTCAGAGATTCAAATGCCGACAAAGGGCATGGCGGCCATGTTGGTGTACAGAACAAAAGAAGGTAACGAAGAATCTATTGTTAACTGTACACCAACATGGCGGCTATGACGTAACGTGTAAAGGGTCTATTAACATGGTCAGAACAATGACTCAACAAGTGGGAACGTTTTGCTTTGCAGAAATGACCGTCGTACATGCTTCGATACAATGAACACCAACACATGATAGTAACGCCACTTCAGATAGCATTTTGTTTAAGTTATATATATACAACGGGAAACTTGTAAAACGTAACGCTGGTTACTATTATAGGGAATTGATGGGTTTTGTACCTGTCGAAAGAAGCGAGGTGTAGCTGGCATTTTAAAAGCTCGATCTTCTTCAGAGCAAGATACGAAAAAGAAGCGCTAGCTGATCTTGTTTCCTGTGACATTTCCTTCGAAAACTTTAGTGGATAAAGTCCAGTGTTTCACATATATAGGAGTTACATGTATTGAGCAAGCGTGAGGTCGGGATGTGGGGATATTGGTCGAGTTCTTTTTGCGTGTGTTTATATGCGGGCGAGGTCCATTCATGCATGAAAAAAGAACGAGACGAAAATCCTCCTATTCGGAACAAACAAGCTTGGTCAATAAGGTGTTTATTATATGGCAAATATGAATAAAATCCCACTCTGACGCACGCGCCAGGAACCCAAAGCGTGGTAAACTAAAATTAGACTGAGACTTGACGACTTTCACTTCAGGTCCAACCTCGTGGCGTTTAAAACAGTTTGTTTTCCGAGTCGGGCATCAAAATGCTTTGTATGGATGAAAGCTGACCTGTACACTACTTCAGATGCACTACGTTTCAATGACAACTTTATCAAGTATCCGAATGCATTATCTAGAGACAAAAATGTGCATATTTGTGAAATATTTGAAAGTTTCTGAAAAGTTGAAAACATGCAAGTTGAAATCACTCGAGTGGTGATATTAAAGCACACTGTAGAACTTGACAAAAATAGCTATAGAAGAATACAAACAAACGTGTAAGTATTAATTAGTAAATACTCATAATTTATAAGCAAATTAACAAATATGAATTCTGAATTTTTTAGCCCATACAATAAAAAAACATGCTTTCTTTGACGAAAATGCTAAGTTTACTCGTTTCCGTAATAATTTAATGTCTTTCAAAATGTACGGGTTTTATCGCTATTTGTTTAGAAAGAGTTGTGAGCGAATGTGGAGAATCCTGAGCGGGAAAAACCGTATCCAAACGTCATTGCTGCGCCGAGATAAAATCATAAAACTCATTTTCCTTGTCATTTCATTTTTCTCCATAGTTTTGGTTCGCTTTCTCTTGTTATTATATTATTATTCAGTTTGAATGTCGTCTTGAAAACGAATTCACGAGAGATCCGGATAGATTCACCAGAGGTCCAGATGAAAAATTCCGGAGCAACCAATCAGATTGCAATATTGGACTTTATCTGGACCTCTCACGGGGATGCCATATAATAAAAAAAAAAATCTTACTTTTGAATAAATATTTCAAACTTAGCAGAAGATTGTAGAACAATTTATAAAATATGAAATTGTAATTCTCAAATAGGTTCAGCAAATGAGGGAAGCGGAATGGTACAAGCAACAATGAAGAGCTCGCAAAGCATTCTGGTATCATGGAAGCCAAAAGCGGCGGTTGACGGTTACGAAGTTGTTTACAAAGATAGCAAGAATACCTCACGGAAATTCATCAACGGTTCGACAGCTTCTACTTATTTATTGGAAGGATTAAACAAGTACACCGACTACCAGATTACAGTAACGTCAGTGAAAGGCCAAAACAAAGTACTGGTTGGTGTTGAAAATACTAAAACAGCCGAAGACGGTGAGATTGAAAGTCACTATTTCCTTTTTCCCATTAACTGACACCTACGTCAAACAGTCACAAACTAACATGAACTGACCTTTAAAAGAAAAACGTTTTCACATGTTAACATTGCTAAGCCTTTTCTTGTTAAAGTGTGCGTAAACCATAGGAAGTTATTATTGATTTCAGTTGAAATCTCTGAATTGAGTACATATGGTAGCGCAAACAAATCGTTCTATTCGGTCTAATATTCACTACGTAATGACGCCTTAAAGTTCGAAATCCAATACGCCCTTTCAAGTTGGCTGAAGTACTGGAATAATGGTGCCTCGTGACGTAAAAACGGGAATCGAATCGGGAATTTAATAATAGTTTGCTGGTGGTTTGAGCTAAATTCGTCGCGTCTGTGTTAGATTTAGAACAAAAGAAGAAACAGAAGACAAGTATACAAGATGGAAGAGAATCGTCAGTTAAGAGGTCCATGGTTGAAACCAGCGTCTCTGGTCACTGAACGGAAGCAATATGTACATTGTGTACACATAGTAAAACACTCAAGAGGCTGCCACGTTGCCTGTTTACTTCACCCTACACAACATATCCTATGTTCCGGATGTACATGTCGTAACGTCATTAAACATTAAGCGGAAGTGAATACAAACGTGACATCTGCAAAAACTACATTCTGGCTTGTTCGTTTGAGGCGCCGGCAGCTTGCTCTCTGTAGAAACTAGTTCTTGTTTCTCTGATACAAACACTGGCTATTGCTGGTCAGTCTGCCGATGTCCCGCTTGTGCACGAGTCAGTGTTTTGGTTGAAGGTGGCTTGGCTTCCTACTGAATATCCGGAATTCGGAACGGCTTAACATGCTGAATGTTCCTCTTGTACTCAACTCCGCTTGGCGATTTCAGTAACAATTGGTTGCCATAGCGGGCCATAACTTGATATGGTTCACTCTCATACGATGACCACAGTTTGTTTTCTTTCCTCTTCCTCGGCAATACTGAATCACCTGCCTTCACATATCTTTCTGCCGCATGATGCATGTTATACACATAACCTTTATTACCCTGCTTCTTGTCTGCAACGCGGTCTTTGGCCTGCTAAAAACTGATCTCTTCTTGCTGACCGTCAGCATCACAAAACTAGTTTGTCAGTTTTGTGATTCTGGTAGTTTTTTCATCATGCAGCTTTCTCTTATACTGAAACTCTGCTGGACTCCTACCTGTTGTTGTAGGATCAGTCGACCGATAGGCAAGAAGGGGCTGGTTCAGTTCGCACGCCAAACTATGACTTGCAAAATGAGCATCTAGATACCTCATATTCACTTTACTCGTTGTTAAACGACTTACATCTACTTCCACCGATCTGCCGCAGTAGTCCACTAAAACTAATAAGAATTCCCCCGAAAGCAAGGGCTCAAATAAGTCTAGAGCCAGTTCTTTCCATGGACTCTCATGAATTCTTGTTGGCTTTACTACTAGGGGTGGGATATGCTTTGTCGCCAGGTGACATCCATAACACTCTTTGCATCTCTTGTCGAATCCTCTATCGAAACCAGGCCATCGAACCTTTGACCTTCCTTATTGAATTTAAGTGTGCACTATTTCATGATTGATACGGTTTTATTTGTTATTTATAAGGCTTTGTTTAACATAAATAGCGGTTTAAATCAAATACCCAGTTAAAAGCGCAAGGAGGGATTTGCTATTCAGCAGCGAAGAGCGAGGCTGCTCGTTAGTTATTCAAGGAATGTGTGAGCAAAGTTCCCGGGATGTATACAGATACATCCCTGGAACACTTCTCATATCCTTGGATTAATAAGCAATTCAATTCATCAGCCGCATACACCACTGCTGAATATCAGATCCCTTCCCACACAACTGATTCTTAAATGTCACTTACATTAGATAAACCTAACATTCAACGTTTTACTTAAAAACAAATGCTAGCTAATAAAATGATCAGGTAAAATTATATTATCAAGCGACCCGTTTTAATGATGTTTCATTTAAGCATCCCTGTAGAATTCAAGTAATGCCACCGTTATCCAGGCAAAACGATCTCCTCTACGATATTAGTACTCAGAGATGTTGTACTTATTACCGAATGACAACACGACGTCGATTTCGTAATCCATATTCATTCGAAATTTTAGAGACGTATAAAAGCATTACTGAGGTGTTTTTTTTTATTTCGTAAGTAAAATACAGACCTTTCTTGATTTTTAATTAATAGTCTGATGCCGGATTTCCATATAACAAGAAGTTGCACGCAGCTTTCATTCGGACCGGGTTTGGATTAGTTCGATTTTCTTAAAACAACTTTGAAATGTTTCTTTTTCAAACCTGAAACCTGGGTTGTCGAAGCTATTTGCATTTATTAATAATAGCTTCTATGTCGGCGGTTTCATCTGTCTGTCTGGCTGACTGATCTGTTATGAATGACTGACAGACTCTGTACAGTGTGGTGCGGGATTTGTGGTGAAAGGTTACTTAAGGGGAGTAGAATAGATTGTTAAGAGAGAATGATAGGAAAAAGTGTTCACGAGTTAATATCTGCTGAAATCTTTGATTTTTTTTCATGTTGTTAAAGAGAGGCTGAATAGAGATGCTAACTAGAGAGAGAGTTACAAAGAGTTATCCGACAGAAAACATCAATCTTTCATCTGTATCCCCTGACTCATATAATATACATTATTAAAAAATCGGAAATCCACCGCTTGAAATATTATGTAAAAATAGAATGTGTAATGAATTTGCTGGAAAATATAATACTTTTTGATCAACGGCTAAAGTTACTTATGGTAATTAGTTATAATTGATATGTAACGGGCGTACTCATTTCACGTAATATTCAACTAAAACCTTCTCAGACTAAACAAAATCAGCTTGAAATGGTTTATTGACTATAGATTTCTTGGTTAAATATTGGAAACATTTACCTCCGGTGTCATTCTGAGTAAACGATTTTGCATTGCAAATGATTAACCACGCGCAGGGCTGGCCACTTTAGCTTTCCTCATCGTCACCGTTTAAGGCACTACTTTTCACGTTTCTCTCGGTGGTGTCCTGGCTTGGGCCCGGTCACACATAGCCGATCCTTCTCAGCCAGGTTTGTTTGCTATGCTAGCGTTAGTAGTTTTTGGAACTCTGGTGTTCCACAGGGTGGTTGTTACTTGCAATAACGTTTTCGTCACACTTGGTGACATATTTCCATGCACTGCAGCAATTGCAATGGACATAATTTCATAACAGAAATGGACAGCAATGCCGTGCTTTACTTGTAAGAACCTCTTGTATGATACCTATATGAGGTTCTTGTTGAGTTTTATAGCCATGCCGTAATTGACTCCTGATTTTTGGTGATTCTCGCTGCTGCAGCTCCATCGCAAAATGTTTGGTGGACTCTCACGCTCGGAAAATGACTCTATAACAGACTATGCAAATGACCTTCGCGTAGGGAGGTTTTCGAGGTTCACTTGGCTGTAGGTAAAATTAATTAAACCTTCCTTACTCTACTTGTAGTTATTTCCTCGTTTAAAATACTATCGAGGCTGTAACTATATTGGCACTTTTGGATGAAATCGCTACCTTCAGAATCTGAATCATAAACTCGAATATACTCCATAACGGCAGCAGAAAAAAAACCTGTTTTCCCGGCTTGACACACCCATAATGCATTACAGGTTAAAAGTTTAATTATTATAATTTTAATGCGATAGTGTGTCCAATTTTCTAAGTTTCAATGTTCAACACTCATAGAACAATATATCAATTTAAGATAAAGAAAAAAATGATTATTGGATATGCTGAAGGTAGGCAAAAGATATGCATGCACCTGTTTGTTGAGCTCAGACAGTCTTGGACAAAATAGTTGACACATTTTCATAAAATGGGTTTTAAGACTAGCAACACTCTATTTCTCAGCCTAGCGGCTAATACAACATATTTTTAGCTATTCAATCTGTTCTGTAATTGGAAATGCAAAGTCACCATCATTGATTTCCAATTGCTCCTGATCCTCAACATAGTTTGCTTACCTATTACCTCTGCATTGTGCTCGATCTGATATCCCTCCGTGTTTTTCAGGTCTCGGATCATCTTTATCTCCCTTGCACCGCAAAATGCCTTATTTTCCATATTTCTTATACCTTTTCCTTTTCTACGCCATTTTCAGTCTCATGCAAAATGTGCCCTTGGTCACAATTAACACCGGTTTAACGCCAGGTCCCTTTGGCTTTGTTAGTAAATCTTGATTTAACAGCAACTACATTTCCCCCTCCACGTGTTGAGCTGAGGTCATACGTCGTGCTTGTTGTCCAGCGAATTCCCATGCACGGGCCTTTTACAGTACATTTCCCAGTCTAATATTATTGACTCAAGCAGCTTGTTCTTTAGATCAACATCACGCAATAGGCCATTTTGACGATGTTGCGCGCGCATTGAGAACAATATACATGCAATCAAGAAAACAAAAGATTGTCATGCAACATTGAGTTTTGGCGGGCCACAGTCTTGTTTTTGGCGGGCCACATGCTTTTGTTTTCAATGCGTGCGCAACATCGTCAAAATGGCCTATTACTCAATAATCTGATCACGTTTTAAATTATCCTATAATGTCCTTCCAAAATTACAATGACGCGCTTGCTTTCGCAAGTGAATCATCAACTGGTCAGCGGTTTCACCATTCTTTGGCGCTAATAATTAGGCGCTCGAAAGACATATTTTCTTCAGTGCGAAAGTAGTTATCTTACTCGCTAATGCATAGCTCGGGCACTGGTCCGGAATCCTGTATGCCTTCAAATATGTTTTTCATTTCCATTCCAGCAAAATGGAGCACTTGTTTTCAATGTTCTCGATGCTCTATCCATCACCATAATATTCGAAGGCTCACAGCACTCTGCAACCATTGTTGCGGATCCATTGAAGTCAATCGGCGGTTAATCTTTCTGAGCCATCCCTGTCGCCAATGTGTGGTGTCCCTAGGCCACTAAGACCAACTGAACCGAAGCAATATGTATACAAAGTACAACACTCAAGAATCCGCCACTTCGTTCACGGCTGATTTACAATGAATACTTCGCGCCATTAGGGCCCAGGCTCCAAATATTGAAAAATGGACGTGGATGCCCTTTAGAATTTGGGAACTCCATTTTGTGCACATCTCTTGGAATGAAAGCGTTGTGCTAATGGTTTTTGGTAACGAATTATCCAAAATCGGATACATACATTTGTATACAAGGCCATGAGGTTAATCTTTAAAAACAAAGATATTGGGAGGTTTATTGTACGTTATGTTCCATGGAGTTGTTTTGCGCAATGAAGCATAATCTGCGAGCAACTTTGACGAGCGAGAGTTAACACTACTGATGATTTAAAAAAAAAACGACCTTCAAGCCTTAAATCAGTGGTTTATTTATTTTGGAAAAACCGCAAAATTTTACCTGGTAAGTGTTTTTCGACTTATTTATTCTTATATGAATCGAATTTCACTGTCCTTTAGCTGCTTCTATTGTTTTTGTTTACAGTAATTCGCATTTCTAAACTTTCAGTTGTAAGCTTAAATAATTTTCACATAGCTTGCCTTCTAGTTCAAACTTAACTGGCTTTTTATTTTATTGTTCGTATCGAAGTCAGGTAAAATTGCCAAAACCAGGCGACACTTTTTATGCCGTTAAGGTTACCGTAGACCTTGGCGGGTGCCTCTCATTAACAAAATGTACGCGCTACGCTTTAAAGGAAACCATATAAACATATACATCACTGTAAAGCTTATGAAACAAGGTATATGTTGGAGGTACTGTTTTAAATAAATATTTTATTGGAAAGCAATACCAAGCCTCAAACGCAAAAAAGACGACGTTTAAATCATTAAATTATGCGCGTACGTGTTTGGGCGTATGTTCCGTTCAATTGCACTATGTTAATAAGCAGATGACAGCCTCCAAAAGCGTTTCGAGGATTTTTAATATTTTGGTTTGTTCGTTTGTAAATCTGTCTTGAAGTATGAGGCCGAAAAAAGTTCAAACTATATGACGCTAAGCTCCATGAAAAACGAAATAACAAAAATATCGCTTAAAGCCCATCAAACTTTATTTTGGCCAATTTTCGCAAGGATTCGATAATTATTAAGACACGTATAATTCACTTAAAGATAGGGAATAAGCAAGTAAATGAAGTTAGAGTGTTTAGCTTCGGAAGTTTTACAGAGAGTTCATACTTCATCAAAGGTTCTGTCAACATGTTAACCCAACAAGCCAATGAAACACAGGAGTTGTTCGTAACTAAAGACCAAGAAAATAATGGAACCGTTCGCAGTCTAGGGATTCCGTTTGGTTTCTCCATAAGCGAGCCGAAACAATATATCTAATGAACAGTCTGCTAACATGCGAACACTAGGGCTTTTGGATGTCCCCGATGTAGTTTCCCGCAAAAATCTACAGCGAGCTTGCCGCTCATAAATGGATTATCACGCCAAAGCTCTCTATTTAGTTTACTTCGAAATACGGTTTTCCAAATATTTCATAATTTATTATTATGTTTTTCAGGGAAATAAAGTACAATCAATTTTTTTTTTGAGAAACAGGCCGCGAAGGACTACAGTGACCTTAAAGATTGCTAATCGCATGCGTGACGTCACTTGATCTCCGTATTATATTCACAAATTATAAGTAAAAATATGACCAACGGCAAAGCTTCTATTTGAAAAAATATGGCCAACGTCCAGGTTTTTCTAAGTAACACATATTTAGAATGAAAATTGGGCAAAATGCAGTTATTTTGTAGTATTTATTCAGACCATTATAAATGCGCAGACCAAGTGACGCTACGCATTTGATCAGTATACGTTAACGGCATAAACATTGTCGCCTGATTTTGGCAATTTTGCCTGGCTTCGATACGAAAAAGAGTTGTCCGTGCTCTCCAAATTCATTTTTATTTGTACGAAATGACAAAGGTAAGCATAGAATTTAATATAATAAGATGAAAACGGGGTCGTTTTTTTATTTCATTGGCACTGTAAGCCCGAAAGGAATTTATTTGGACTTATTTTCACATGGCTCAGTTTTCTATTGTTCTTTCAGGGGAATAAAACACATAGCCCTTAACTAATTAGATATGCTGGGGGAATATATATTTTCACCTAAGGGAAAATATATATATTCCCCCTGCATATTTATTTACCTACACATGGGGTTATGTGGCATTGGATCAGAACAAATACTGAGTGGTATTTTCTGGACTAACCCTGCCCCTGCATTGAAAACAACCATTGAAAACAACCAGTTTCTACAATTCTGTAAAGTTTTATGATTTTTAGTTGAGAGGTGGACAAGAAAACACGAAGAAAGGATTTTGCCTCGTTTTCATGTTCAAACCAAGCCTTAATACACTTGAGTAGGGTGCATTTTTACTATGTAGTTTAATTGTACTTTGCGCTTTTTCATTTTGTGTAGCCACAGCCATGATTCTCCTTTCCATTTCCGTTTTGTGTTCCTTCAGCGTTCTCTCTTCTTCTTCTATTTTATTAAACATTATGCACAAGGCATTCAACTTCCAGTTCCAGGATCTTTTCACCGGACTTCAAGTCTGTGTTGCCGGTATTTCTTCTGCATGTCTAGTATTAGGTTATATTAACCTAATACTAGAGCTGCTTTCCATGAATGCCGTGTATCTGATCACAAATTATTAATTAAGATTGGAATTAGTAGTTGACGAAACTTGTTCAGAGATTCCGATTGCCTTAAATTACAGGATAGGCTGTTCCAGAGAACCGCACCGCTATAGCTGAAGCTGTTTTTATGTAATTGGTACGCAGTAAAGGAACGGCTAGTTTGTTTGCGGAGTGTCTTAGAGTATATGCAATAACTTCATCGCGTTTAACAAAATTAGAACGCAAATAATCTGGAGCGAGTCTTTGAAGGGATTTGTAAACCATTACTGATTTCTGAATTTGACGCTGTGTACTTAGGGTTTTCCATCCTATCCGTTGTATTAGACGATCAGCATCAGCGTCATAGGTAGAGAAGGTTAAAACGCGGGCTGCCCGGTTCTGAAGCTTTTGTAGTTTGTTTGCCAATGTTCTGCCGCAATTCCCCCAAACAACACTACAATAACCAAAGTGAGGTTGTACTAAGGCCTTGCATATGTAATGTAGTGTTGTTGGGGGTACGTTTGTTGCATACCTTTTTTGGTTGCCACTCATAATCTAGCCCAGCTGCATGAGCAATTCGTACGCCAATCTAATCAAAATTTCAAGTATGTAACGCGGGCTCATTTTGTGAAGTAATTTATGCGTGCGCTATTATTTGATTCTTTCGCGCGAATATTTACGTACTGCCGGCCGGTTTGTAGTCATATATATAGAGAGTTGTTCTTTACGAAATAAAGGGAAAATGTGTGATCTGTCAAGCATTAAGTAGCTCTAGGTTCATACATTTAACAACGTTTCCTGTCGAGCAGCTTTACTTGAAAAAGGAGCGCCTTTGCGATGTTTAGTTGTTCGATCGCTCGGAAATAATCTTAGACTTCAGTCATTTTGTCGATTATCTCGGTCAATAAAACGCAAATTGTAGGGCTAAGGTAACCGAGTTTTGGTGCAAGGAGAAGTGTACGGGAAGAGATGGCTACGGAACGCAGGTTGAGGAGATGGATCATCTTGCAATTGTTACCACTATGTCGGCAGCAGTTGAAGTGTGGTCGTCATGAAATATACCTCCAGAAAAAGTGGTGATTTTTAGTTTTCTTGATGTATTTGTAGATCTGGTACAGTTTGTATTGGGAAAGAAATGGTAAATATTCTTACCCAGACTCTTCATATTTTGTCTAAAGATACTCTTGTAGAAACATATCACAAACTGTTACACAAAAGCAATGAAAGGTTTGGAGTAGTTGTGTTTTTGGAAAAGAGAAATGATTTTATTAAAGCCTCAATAATATTTCATTCAAAAGGTTCCATGAAAAGTAATTGTAACTAATTTTTGGAGAATAACTTATATTAAAGAAGTTATTTCAAAGACAGATGTAGCTATAAAATTTAACTGACTTCGAAAGAACTTCAGTTTAAATGACAAGGGTGCTTCCACTGATATATCCCAAATAACAGCCATCAACATTTGAGTTTACTAATTTGTGGTGACAAAGGCATTTACATCAACAAAACTTCTCCTACAGTTTAATAATACAAAGAAACATCAGTCTCTAAATAGAGCTATAAAATACTGGGAACTTTTGAAGGACTTCTTGTCCTATAATTAAACTTCCATGTCCCACTCCCTAGCCAGCAACTGCTAATATAAGCAAAATTAGTACAAGAAAGCCCTCAAGAACTGTAGAAATAAAACCAAAAACTACCTTAAATGCATCTAGATTCAAACAATAAAATTCAAAGACTTTTGTGCAAGTATTGCAAACAGATCTTGAGACCAACAACACAATCTGAATCAACTGAATATTTTTGTTGTCTGCAAATGCTGTTTTAGTGGAGACTAGAGCCTGGCTACTTGGTCTCACTTGGCCATTTTAATATCTTCAAGCTATCAGATGTGCCTTAAGGTATACCTCATGCTCCTCTAATTATTCAAAAATATCAAAATAAGAATGTACCTGAACAAAAGCTTGAAACTCTAATGGCAAGAACAAATGAAGTTTAAACAGAGTAGTTGCAAGAATCCAGCTCTATTCCATCTTTTTTTCTTGTTGGAGATAAATGAGATGCAGACTTTGATTAGCCATATTTTCTATAGTGGTTTCAACGCTTATTAATCCTGTTCACAGGGTCACATAGCTCTAATGGCCTAGGTCTAAATAATTGAATGCAGTTGGTGTATATAAAATTATGCCACCATTCAAGAAAAAGAAGCTCAGATGTCACTATAAACTGCTCAGTAGCAGTACATGTATAGCTTCACAGCAATGACCCAGTGCCAAATCTGAAGAAAACAGAGGAAATGTTCCAAATACAGCAACTTAAGTCATATTTTTAAGTGTAAACAAGCCAATGCTTCCTTTAAAAAAAATATATTGCTTAAAGAATAGCAAAATTTTAAAATACATACAAAGTCTGTACTAAATGTTAAAGTGATTTTCATAAACCTGTGAAACAATTATTGCTTGTTAACATCTAATAGTCAAATATACACAAAAGAAAACAAAAGAATTAGCATTTAATAGCACTAAATATTCTAGTATCTGTTTCACAGGTTTATGAAAATCACTCTATAATATTCAGATATTGTTAAGAATACTCAATACTCGGATAAAACAATCTTTATAAAACCAATATAGCTGAATTTTGATTGAATCTTTTCATTTTAATATATTTTCATATCAACATACATGATATGTGCATGTAGCTTATTTTCATCATTACAATTTGTTTTATTGCCCAAGAGCATGCAGGTGTACAAATTGTGTTCATGCAGCGAAATCTACCCTGCGAGCAGAGGTTTCTCATCTCTTTGCTTGTCCCGTCCGCCGAAAGAAGGGAAAGGACAGGAAAGGCAAAGATATGAGAAACCTCTGCTCGCAGGGTAAGCGAAATCAAATCATAAAAAAAATTGTTGTAAACTGACACGCCAAATAGTAAGCTTTCAACAAAATTAATGAATGAGACATACAAAATAAATAATCAAACTATAAACACTAAATATCACAATCAGCGCAGCTACCAAAATTAAGTAATATTTACAATGTCTGTGGCATAAATCGCGCGTGTAAAAGTCATAAACAGTCAAGCAAATGATAATTTGCATATTACAGAATTTAAAAGAAACTAACATGATATGGAGAGGGCCTCATACCTGTTCAGAAATGATGAAATATTCTGGTGTTAGCCATCAGCAACGACAATCCGACTACAACAATGTTGCCGAATGTGTAAAGTAAAATATATTTTTACATCTGTTAAAATGGTTCTCCTTACAATTTTCCTTCCACAAAGCCTCAATATAGTGACATTTATAGTACAATGCTAAAGTTGTTAATGACAAAATTCGGTCGAATTAAATTCCAGTGTGAAGCAGTCTCTAAGAACGTTACCAAAACAGAATAGCTTTCAATTTTGTCTCGCAACTCTTCCTCAAGCTATCCATCGTATTGCCTATGAAATCGAAACACTTTCTAGCCAGCACTTCGACTTGGATACTCCGTTGTATTGAAAATGCCTGAAAATGAAGTACCTTTCATCACAGAAGTTTTAATCCAGAAAAAGGTTATCTTCTCCATCAGATCAGAAAAGAGACCCAACTTCATCTGATTCCTCTGAAGAATGGTGAGAAAATGCGAAATTCTGACAGTGGTTCTTCTTGTAGTTCAGTTGTTATTCAAAAGTCAAAATATCCCGTGTTAGTTCATGTTAATTTCGACGTTAACCTTCGTGACAACTTTTCGTTGCAAATAACCAACTCAGTTAAGGCTATGAAGATCCGATAAATGTGGCTAAAGTAGGTTGAAAGTGTTATACAAACTTCGCCAGTGAAAGTTAACTTTCTCCTCCTTTTGATCGCGCACATGCGACGAACACAATCCAGACGTTGTCACGAACGCTCTGCGAACGATTATATCCGCTGGGGGTGGGGATGTAATCGAATATGTAATGCGCATGCCTGTACACTAGACATAACTTCCAAAGGCCAGATTTATGGCGGGCTCACAATGAAGATTAGTTTGTGAAGGAACCATGCTAGCGAATTGCTCGTGCCAGATTCAATATAAAAAAACGCGGCGTAGACAATTTGCCGTTTTTAAATTTAGTCGAAGAATAGGAAGTGCGACCTCGATCAAACAAAATTCTACAAGTACACACAGTAATCATTCTTTGGAGATAAGTAAAACTTAGATTACCCAATTAACGTAAGTTAGTATTTTTGTATATACTGCTTCTTAAGAAGCTGTAGAGACTATGTTATCGTGTCCGATGGCGCGCGTAAGATAGTGTGTTAACATTGTCGATAAGTGGTCGTGAAGTTTTATTCGGGATCAATTAAATGTGTCGATGGCGTTCGTGCATTACTCGGAATCTTCATTTAGCGACAATATCCAATCAAAAAATAGCAATGAAGAGGATGACTATATGCCAATGGGTACGTGTTCACGAGGTCGCGAGTTGGTCGCTTTGCAAGACTTTCAAAAAGCTAAGAGTGGTGAGTAATATTCTTATTTTATCATGAATTTCCTAAGATTTACAAACTTGATTAGCTACAGCTTTCGCAGAGTGTGTGTAACTGGTCAAATGAAAGGTTTTCAAAGATACTTTCAAGTTCTAGGTCGATGTTGAAATTGCATATCAAAGTGAGAGTGACGGCTTCGTGTACTCGTAGTTGGAGAGCAAGTGTAAATAACAATATTTCTGTCTTCCATTAAGAGAACAAATGAGCCTCTTTGCAGCTTTGGGGAATAACAAAGCCCGTTAAGGGAATTATGGAGCCCTTTTAGGGAATGAGACAGCCCCTTGAGGGATTAAAACAGAAGTTCTGTCACCGAAGGCGAAGTGAACACACCATTCATAATTTAAGCGAGCGAAAGCTGTGGTTAGTAAGTTATTACATGTATATATTTTATGGGCAAATGCAATATAATCTATACGTGGGACTATACGTGCAGTAATGTAAGAGCTTCGGCCGGAAAGTTAGATAGATTCACCACGAGAGAAATCGCTAGACACTCGAAAGTAAAAAGACAGAACCACGAAGACGAAGAAAACGAGCTAGACAGAAACTGAAATATACTCTCAGGAAATCGACTTCTAAATGACTTTAAAGCTACCGATTATATGAAAGTTATGGTAGTATGTAACTTTATGTACACAGAAACAGACAGGCGTTCAAGTAGCCTGCTATGCAGACGTATTTTTTCACTCTCATAAATTCGAAGAAAAAAATAACGTCTGCTTACTCAATCGCTTAATTAGTTTCCAATATGCAAGCATGACGTCAGTACGTTTGTTTTATTTTTCTGCCCAATCAAAGCCATTGTTAGAATTTTAGTGAATTGGCGCGCCAGTGAACACTCTCCTATGATTGGTCGATGGTAAATGTATTGTCTGAATTCCTTTTAAAGGTAACATGTCACTTTCCAGGATATGGAAGGTAAAATCTGATTGGTCCATAACACAATGAGGTGTGCATATTGGAAGCTAATTAAGCGCTCGGGTTACTTTTTTTCTTCAAATTTATGAGAGTGAAAAAATATGTCTGCATAGCAGGTCAGCGTTCAAGCAAAGCAGAAAATATTAAGTCCTGTTTATTCGACTACAAATTAACAAATTCAGCTCAGTGTACATTCACAAGCTAAGTGAAAGATTTTGCGTATCATATCAAAGGTCGAGCTCTTGACCTCTGGTGATATTGAATTAATTCCAGGTCCTACATGTATTCAAAATAGTAGTAATCAAAATACTTCCAGTGTAATATTACAATTTAGATTACATCAACTTTGATTGAGACCTAGATGTTGGAGGTAACTGTTTTTTCCAGAGCTGTTTCACACCAGATGTATGGTGATCCTAACCATCACCTAGACAGCTGCAGGTATTCAATATTGAAGGGATAACCCTGAACACTTCATTGAAAGTAATACTGAGAATTCGTGGATGATATATTTGACTAATATGTCAATGCAAGGCACAACAGCAGCTGGGAGGGTGAGATGGGAGAGCAGAACAACAATAACCTCTAGTTGTGTTTTAACATCAGTTAAAATAATCATTAAAAAATAACATACGAAATATCCACTCAAATTTTTTTTTATTATTATATATGTTATTCTAGTTAATTACAATAGCGTAAAATTCCAGTTATAAGCCCCCTAAAACCCCTTACGAACTTGTAGAATCCCAGGGCTTATAACCAGGATATTATGGTATTATAAAATTGTTTTCCTCTCTCTACCATAGCTTTGGCAAATAAAGACATATTATGCTACGTGCGTAATGTTTCACCAGTGAAAAAAGTCAGCGATGTACAAGTTACATACTTTACTGCACAAGAAGAAAATGTAGTTAAAGCTGTCTGCTTCAATCCAAACAATAGAGACAGTGTCTATCATCACGAACAACAGAAATCACCTGTCAAAATATCAAAATACAGAAAAAGCACCAAGGATGGTCAAAAGGATATACGGGTAGTTACAACTAACACCACTTCAGTTACAGCCACTGCATCACTGCCCTTTCAACACAAAGACCTTTCCACCTCTACTGTACCAACAATGTCTTCTCTCAAAGAGATATCTGAAAAACATAGTTAGCTTTACTCACAAAGCTAGCATATTTTGAAATCTCTACTGTTAGTTAAGTACATCAATTACAGTGTTCTGCACAGTACCATGGCCACCTAACAGCAACAAGTTCGTTACAGTTAATATTGTCATTGACTTTATGATCAATTTATTCAAATGTCTCACAGAATTAATGATGTCGCACAAGTGCTCACAAATACTGTAACATTATTTACTATCATTAAATGATATTGCAATAAAACTTGTGTCATATTCAAACACGTTCCAAAGTCGGTTGTGATATTTCAAAGTACCATTTTTACAGATAATAAGAGTAACAATAACAAAAAACTGCCACTGTTTGATTTATTTTGGCATATATTCAGTCTCTCCCCCAATGAATTGCCATTGTTTTACTGCACTGGGTAAAGGACAACAACATACACTACATTCATCCAAATATTATTATATTTCAGTAAATTCCATGGTCACATTCACAATAATTTCCTAAAAAATGTCTGTCAAAATTACTGAGAAAACTAAGGTACTATAACATACGGTAATATGGCAAAATCTACATTAAAGCCACAAATTACATGTAGTTGCTAACCAACAAACTGTTTTTCCACTTGTGTTCAAGGAATTGCAAACCCAACAGTGGGTTCAGCAATTCTAACCCTAACTCATCAGTGGGTTCAGCAATTCTAACCCTAACTCATCAGTGGGTTCAGCAATTCTAACCCTAACCCATCAGTGGGTTCAGCAATTCCCAAACCCACCAGTGGGTTCAGCAATTCCCAAACCCACCAGTGGGTTCAGCATTTCACAAACCTACCAGTTGATTCAGCAATTGCCAAACCCACCAGTGGGCTCAGCAATTGCCAAACCCACCAGTGGGCTCAGCAATTGCCAAACCCACCAGTGGGCTTAGCAATTGCCAAACCCACCAGTGGGTTCAGCAATTGGCAAACCCACCAGTCGGCTCAGCAATTGCCAAACCCACCAGTGGGTTCTGCAATTGTCAAACCAAACAGTGGGCAAACAGTGCGGAATGAAGGTTTACTCAAAATATCACAAAAATGATCAAATCTGGCGGACAAGTAAACTCTGATTCCGCACTGCTTTCTTAAAATATCGCACAAGTGACCAAATTTGCTGGAAACATCCAACATTGAATCGGTCCCGATATCGTATAAATATTAAACGGGAACAGATAGATGATGTATTGCGGGAGGAATAAACACTTAAGCGAGTTACTTATAATCATTTGTTGTCAACAGGATCCTTTCGGCAACGAAGAAACATTCTGCGTACGAACTTTTCACATATCAGCCTCTGTTCTCATCTGCTGCAACAAATTTCTGTAAAGAGAATATATTGGATACGTTTATACATTTTAAATGTTAGGCATTTAAGAGTGAGAGGATGACGATGAACGGTACTGATACATGTTAACTAGTCTACACAAGACTGAGTCTGAGTAAACTTAGTCAGATATCTATTTCTAGCGATACGAATAAAGCACGAAAATTATCACAGCCGGTAGCACAACCTTTCGAGTTTGAGTCTTTAAGCTAGTATAATTTTTAACTTATGATTCAAAGCGAAGGCTTTCGTTAACACATCACTACAATTTCTGTACAGATAAACTCCGTAAATTGCGGTTTACAAGGAAGGCTGCAACTTCTGCATTGAGAACACAGAATACATTTTGAAGTAGTCTCATATCTTGATTTCCTTGATTGTTTTTCATAACCATATATATAGTGTCCGTATTTATCTTACAAAATTTGTCCTCAGAATACATCGTTACTTTGATTTTGCTTCGCTTTTTGAGATACACACAACTTAATGAAAAGCAACTCAGACGCCGGCAATGTCAGTGAAGTGAAAGTAATCTTGATCTAAATTATACATGCTTTCTTGGATGTAATTTGCAACCTGAATAATATATAAATGCTGTGTTTATCACTCTCATAAGAATACCTACCTTCAATGTGTGTGTGATCCTGAAGATTTAGATGAACAACAAGGCTTCTGTGCGTATAAAAGCACATGGCGACGTGTAACTAAAATTGAAGTGACGCTTATTTATTATTCGGTTTTTGGCAGTATTCAATTTTTTGCGCGCCTGAAATAACAATAGTCCTTGATCCGATTGGTTAAAGCTGAGACTTCACAGGCACCGGGATATTCAATTTCATTGAATGGTGTTTTCACATGTAGGTATTATCTAACCGCTAGCGTCATCGACATCGGCAAGCTTTGAGTTCAAATTAACCGTTCAAATTATATTGAAGTAAGAAACCTATATCTCGATCTATCGAAACCGATCTATCCTGGCGGTTTCATCCTGGCAATCGAAACCGATAGTTATGAGATGGCCAGAGAACAAGAACATGGAGAAGTTGTCCGGGTACTAATGCTTTTTATTGTCTCAGTGTGACTCCCGATCAATGAAAAACGCCGACTGCGTGATGTACCAGTTGAATATCTTAATATGGTTCACTTAATGCCGCGTCACATCAAGAGGATTGTATCAACCCATCACCTAAAACCTTCAGATATTTCTACTTCGAATAATTCTGTGTAAACCAAGGCATGTAGCACCGAGAATTCCTGCCGAGAGAGAGATATTGGCCCGGAGATGCGATTGTTGTTGGATCAGTAGACGTGAGCCGAACCCAAGCGTACTAAAACAGCCGATAAATTTCACTTGAACAATATCATCCAATCTAACTGATCAGAACGACGCATCTGAGTGTGAGCAAACATTCCCATGCGTTTGATGCAGCCACAAGACTGAAGAAAAGCTGAGTAGATTAAACAGGTAGACAATGTCCAACTAATGTGTAATGTAATTCTTATATCCTAAATGTAAGTGTTATTCACACAAATTTATAGATCGGCTTGGCCAGATTTCGGGTACACTTTCGATCGTCTGTGAATCGAGTCTCAGTTCTCGTTTGCACTGCATGCTAAACAAAACTAAATTGCCAAAGAAAGAGCTGCTAGTAAATTTAAACATTAACTGGTATGTGACGGGTTCAGGGCCTTTGTAGAGCTAAAACATAGCTGATTGGTTTCAATAATTAGTCTAATAATTTACAACCAACTGCAACGGTTTTGAAATTTGAAGCAGGGCCTTGAAGCTATCTCTGTCTAAACCGGTTTTGTAGGCAAATGATCCTTTTTTCAACGACCCTTGCATCAGATTTGTTCTTGTAGGATATTTTGAGAAAACTTCTATTCCGCAGTGCGGAATCGGGGTTTAGTATTGTCCGCTAGATATGAGGACTTTGGTTTATTTAACCTCACATATTAATCGTAAGAAATGTATTAATTTTTGCGTATATTAAAAACATGTCCTACAGAAATGCTGTTTTTGTGATGGTTTTGTTTTTGCACCGCCAATAATGGCCAAAAATTAGAGGAACAAATTACCTTCCGAAAAACAGGGTAATTCACACAGTTTTCATCGGAATAATCGTAAATGATAAAAACTGATTTTAGTTGAGAATGCGTTTCTGGTGGGTTTGGCAATTGCTGTGCCCACTGGTGGGTTTGGCAATTGCTGAGCCCACTGGTGGGTTTGGCAATTGCTGAGTCCACTGGCATTTTCGGTATAGGTTATAAACAAAATTTGCCATTTTAACATAAGGATAGTTCCTTGATTTTGTAATAAAAATGGCAAGAGTGCAATAGAGCCCTGTTGTGCTAAAGTATTCTTTTTCTGCCAAACTAGACAATTGCAATAATAGCATGAGTAAGGATAAATATTGCTTGAAAGTTAAACCATGTAGTAGAAAACATTGGGGTCCAGTAATTTCTTGCCACCGTTTCTGTCATGTAATCATTTAGCATTAAGTTCTGACATATGAAAACTAATTGCCTGTGTATTTTTAAAATAGTTTTCAGTGAATTAAATAAAACTTTGCCTAAATTTAACATATACATACGAAATATGTCAGTTGAGAGAAACTCTTGCCAAATATCGTATTTTGAAATATCACAACGGATTTTGGAACGTGTTTTCATTGCATATTAATGTGTTAATATCATTGATCATTCCCAATTTAAGCCCAGTTTTAATATATATTTCACTCATATATCAAAGAGTGTACTTTTTATTAAAATTATACAGTAGACACACGTACCCATTGGGTACCTACTTTTTTTTAATGGAAGCAAGGAAGAGCGTAGTTTGTCACTTCGTAGCGAATTAAAAACGTATGTCCACACATCTTTTTGCTTTTTTACGGGTTTATTTTCAAATTAAGCCCTTTTGAAATGAAACTGCATTTGTTTTCGTATTCGCGCATTCAAAAACTAATCGAAACCCACAGCAACCTAACCAAAGCGGTATTGGCGAAGCGAGATAGGCTTTTAAATACTGCAAACAAACAAAAAATATTCAGGTTTTAATGCGATTTCCGGCTTTTTTGACGGCTGGTACGCGCACAAGAAGTTATACTTTCCCGCCCATTTTCTGCGCTATTTTTGAATTGGGTAGGACCGCCTGGTGAACTTCTGCAAGTGCTAGCCGCGCGGTAACCTGGAACCTAATGTCGCTCGCGAGACAGCCGTGCGTTTCTTTACTTCACTCTACACAATCTATGCTATGTCCCCTTTGTACATGTTATGATATCATTACAAAATAACCGGAAATGAACACTAATGTGACATGTCCCAAAACATCATATCCCTTTGGTTTAAGTAGTTATATAAATTAAACAAACAACAAGATGAAAAAACCAAACGACTAAGATAACCATAAGGAATTAAAAAAGGATGGAAAGTAGCAACCCGACTTTAGGATCACATTACTGAGACAGTTAAAACCATTAAAACCTCAGGTTAACATTTAAAATATCGGTTTAAGCACATGCATGCCAAAGTGATGAAATATCAAATATGTTTCTTTAATTTTAGTTCCCAGTAAGGCTCCAGAATCAGTAATCATCGAAACTCAGTCATCAACCTCCATTTCGGTTTCCTGGAACAAGACAAAAGATGAGTTTATCCATGGTATACTACTTGGTCATCGTGTTTTCTTCAAGAAATCAAACGAGGCTAAAGAGCCTGATAACATTACAGTGCGATATGACGAGACACGAGCAGTGTTAAAGAACCTCAAGCCATTCACTAAGTACTCCATACAAGTATCTGGCTTCACAAGCAAAGGAGACGGAAAAAGGAGCATCAAACAAGTAGAACAAACAGAGCAAGATGGTATGTGAACATTGCTCTCTTGTCTGGTCAAAGTATGACTACTCAAATTTCGAAAACATTTAAGACTTCAACAATACATATATGTCTTCTTATGACCAATGGCTGCCAAAAAAGGACAATGCCTTACTTTTGATCTTTGGTTTCATAAAACAACAAAACAACTCTAACAACTTTTGAATTTTACCCAAAACACTACCCGACTAAAACTTTGGTATGAAGGCATAAGACACCATGTTCTTCAATTTATTCCATAATAAATTATAAATCACAATTTATAAAAATATTTTAATGATGCATTCCTACTCTTTTCTATTTCTATAATTGACCCAATGTTGCCATGTGCATTATTACTGTAAATGATCGTGGGAAAGAGTCCACTTTTTAATAGGGTTACATGATTGATTTAGGATCATGTATATACGTAAATAATTATAGATTTTAAATACAAGAATAATAGAAAAATATATTTGTTAATATATTACATTCAGCTCTAACTTGTTTTGCACATTTACATCATGGCATAGGATATTTGCATTACTATGGCATTTCACTACAACTATCAGAATCCTTTTCAAATTTATTTTCTCGTTCAAATTTATAAACTCCTTTGAGAATTCCAAAACAATGCTCCAAATTAGAGAACACAACGATCCGCCCAACGCGTTCTGGAAGTTTTAGTATGTGACGTCATCATACATATATCCTATTCTTGCCTCTCAGTTCCCAGAAAGGCTCCACAGGACATAAATGTGACTGTAGTAAGTTCTACGAGTTTGCAAGTCGAGTGGCGTGCAGTACCCGTGGAGTATCGCAATGGAATAATATTGACATACCTTGTGTACTATAGAGGTGTAGAAAAAGAGTTTGTGGAAACCGTTCCTAACAATGATTTGCAAATCATGAATACTACTGTGAGAGGATTAGGACCGTATATAACTTACACCGTAAGTATCGCTGCCGTAACCAAGAAAGGAGCGGGGAAGCGATCAGTTGGAATCATCGCTAAAACAATGGAAGGAGGTAACTAAATAAAAACGTGATTGGGAAGTTTATAATAACATCTGTCAATGCATATGTAAGATTTGCAGACATTCATAAAGACATTGATATCTACATATATACCTCTTTTTCATTCATACATCGATCACTTATCAATCAGTGAATATATATTTTAGTTGGGTTCCATAAATTAGACCTCATCAATTATTTTAATTCCTTAAATTATAGTTTCTAATTCCTCTCGTTTCCTCGATATTATTGTAAAATACTCGCAGTAATCATTATTTCGTACATACATTGTTGAAGTTGTTCAGAATAACTGTCTCGATGACTAAAATGACAGAAAACAAGGTAGGATATCTCACATAGCTTTCTCAAGGAGGACTCATCAAATTATCCTTCATAATTATAAGATTGTTGTTGATTTCCGTTTTTTAATGAATTGGTCTTAATTCCAGGAACTGGTTTTATTTCACGGTGATTATTCGATATATTCTTATAGTTCCAGGTAAGTCACCTCACATCACACGAGTTAGCAGCGATGGGTCAACCAGCCTCAGGATAGAATGGGACCCTATCCCATCGGTCTATGCAAATGGCGTAATCCTGAAGTACAACATCTTCATAAATAAAGGAATACCACCGGAAAGAAAGGTACAGAGTCAAAATAGACACCATGTCATAAAGATCACCGTCCACCATGCAAAGGAATTATTGTTTCTTATTTATTTAGGTTTGTGTGAATCAGACAGGTAGTGTGTGAATAAATATACATTTGTTGATGCAGCATAGGTCATTTGCAGGATACAGTCACGTGCTGATATAATACTTCATTAACGAATGAATTGCGCTCGTGATCCTATGGAAAAGACTTTGTGAATGGCAAACAAACTTCGAAACGCTGTTTTAAAAATATCGACAATCGATTGGAGATGGAACATACCATTTACACGTAGGTTTTGCTGATAATGCTACCGAACTCGTACAAGTTCATTGAAATAAATAAAGTCATATTTTTTGCCATGCAGCACAACCACGTAATTGTATTCCTGCAAGGGGATTATTATCCTGTAGATATTTATACTTTATTCTTTGGCCAAGCATACGTTTTAATCAGATGGAAAAAAGGAAAGAAGAATGTGCATCTTAAACTAAATTGTAAATAAAATGTACTGTTTTATTCAATATATCTATCAAATCACGTGTCCCTCTATTCTTTCAAACTTCGTTCAAGTCCGCCATCCACTCATTAAAAACCACATGTGCGCACATTAACCTATCCACCCACTCTGCCACCATTTATGCAAGAACAGTATAAGATGATAGACAATGAAACTTAACAAAGTCAGATGCAAGTGTAAATTGATAAAAGATAAAGCAGACCATCTTAATTCTACTACTCATTAATTATGAAGCCAACTGACAACCCCCGCCGAATACTCTATTGTAGAGTTCAACTACATTGCAAAGTATGGTGAGGGCAGTAGGTGGGCTAATCTTCCACTGAATTCCGTGAGTGGTGCAAAAGCCACTGAGTGGCTTGTTGTTGTTGTTGTTAAAGGCTGGGGTACAACTCTTTCAAGTCATTGTTTGCACGAGTGAAACAAGACGCGTTATCGCTCTAAATCTGACTAGGTTTTCCTCTTCGTGAGACAAAGCGACGAAGGGTGGCAATAAATCCATCAGTCGTGAGATATGTAAAGAGTTGTAAAGCAGTCCGAAATAATTCACTGACGGGATATGTCATTAATATGTAAAGCGCCATGAGACTGTGGTGATATGGCGCTATATAAATATGTCCATTATTATTATTATTATTATTATTATGTTGCAGGTTAAAATATACTTCAGGTTAAATTTGTCGAAACTACTGATACAAGTTCAATATTAAACGAATTGGTTTCCAAACAGAGGAACAGAGCAACCTATGCCTTTAGGTATGTGGGTCTACGAATCTTGAGGATGAGTGATCCCGCGTAGTCCACGTAAACTTTGTCATTGGCGAAGGTTGGCTGGATGCGGTCGGCTCTAAATTGTCCCATGTCTGAGTGGAGATATTTGGTGAGGTACGGCGACAAATGATACACTGATGCGTCCACTTTCGTACGATTCGTCTTGCGCCTATTATGTGATACCGCTCTTGGAGCAAACCCCAAATTAGTTTGGATCCTCCATGACACAGCCGTTGGTGTTCATGCGACACAATCAAGGTGGCAATTCGATTATTTCCAGCAAGTATCAGTTGATGAAGAAACTGGTACTTTTTGAGAGACCTGGAGAGTCTACCACCAACACGAAGGTGCACTGAGCTTGGTTGGCCGCTCAGATGGACTCCCCATTAGTCATGTGGGACTCGACCACCAAAGGTGATTCATAACTTCTTCTGGAAGGATGCCACGTGATCCACAGTCTGCAGGGTTTTCTTCCCCACTAACATGTATGAATCTCTGTGGTGGTACATACTACAGGATTTCAGCGATTCCGTTTCATTCAAAGGTATTGAAGTATCGACTGGTTCTAAAAATCCAGTAAAGCACAATCGCTGTAAGTGAATATATCAACATCTTCAGTAGGAGTGTCAAGAATACGCTGGACGTGTTTAACTAATGGGGCTCGAAAACGAGCAACACACAATTCAAGGCGTGGTAGGATAACTTTCTTGATTGGTGCATCTTGCGTTTTACCAGTGACAAGCTAGACATACTATTCCGGCCCTGTTAATACTGCGTAAGTAAATGACTCCACAATAGGCTTTCTCGCTAGCACCTGAAAAGCCGATTAGTTAAATGTCCACGATCTCATAATCGGTAGGTGCATAGCAGTGTGGTACTCTAAGCGAAATATATATTAGGGAGTTGTCTCTCCAGTTCAGACAATCTTGGAGGATGTCAGGAGGAAGAGGATCGTCCCAATAAATGCCTCGTTCCCATAAGCGTTGAAAGATTATCTTGACCACCATTTTTACACTTGGTACTCATTGACACCAATGAGAATGTCAGTTGGCTTAGAATATTGAATTCTAGACCTAGTTACCAAACGAATAGATGCTAAGTGTGGCCAAACACCCACTGGAACAAATGCAATTGGCAGACATCTAGTTAACTTGGGTAAGACGCGGTACGATATATTGAAATTGCTTTAGTGACGAGGACTCGTGAAGCGATTTCAAGTTAATATCAACAAATGTGCTTTTCTGATTTGGACATTGTGTGACACCAATCCCATTGACGCAAATTAGTAGCTTGTGCTTTGGGAGTTTGAGGTGTTGAGCCACCTTTTCTGTCACGAAGGAGGCGGTAGACGCTGGATCTAAGAGGATGTGTGCCATTATGTGAGAACCATGTAGTCCACCGATAAGCACGTTAATCATCATCATGAGTGCAGTAGCTCAAGTGCTTGTTTCACGAGAGACCAGAGAAACTACTGGGTTGGCAGTGCTTCCACTGTTATTGCTAGCTCGATACTGGTGTTCAATTGCATCGTATCATTCAGTAGTACTTGCGGCGGGAGTGCATGATGACTCATGTGGCTCGAAATGCAGAAGGGTTTGATGGATTTTATTACACTTTCTGCAACAATATGCAGACATGCATTGCTTAACTACGTGAAACATGTTTGAGTTTGTGCAAAGTTCCACCTATGGACTGGTGGACTGCTTCCTATCGGATTGTCAGAAAGCCAAGTTGTGCTTTCCACTAGCGCATGCGAAGCATTTGCTACTAATGGTGTATACATAAGTCGTAACAAATTTAGGTGTCGGCGAGCTGGAAAAGTGCTGTTTTCCGAATTTCTTGGATATGACGTTTTGTCCTTTCCTGTAAATCGGGTTGTATGAGACCAATTCGGTTGCACTCGATCTTAAGTCAGGAAATTCAAGGATTTCCTCCTACTTGAGAATATCGGTTTTGGTTTGGATGTACTTCTGCCATTCAATCATAGTGGTAGAATATAGCTTGGTTTCTCCAACCACTGTTATAAACTGAGGTGGTACTGAAATGAATCATGTAACTTACATACCTCAGAGCTAGATCCATCTTTGACTGGTGCAGTGAATAAAGACGGTACATGAGTACAGGAATTACTTGATGTCAGTCAAAGCGAAATTTCATTGCTGCAGCTGCTTCAGTGCATGCTTCTGCGACAGCGTCAATTCATTCAACTTCATCCCTGGCTTTCTTTGTTGTCGAGGGATTTGAGCAGATATTGAATACGCAGCTGATCATCCAACCTTTTAGAGTTGTGGATAATGGCTTCGAACTGTTGCCATTATAGTTTCCGGTTGGTGGGTTGACCATCGAAGGTTGTTGCTCTGTATAATGTGCAAGTGTGTCTATCTCATCACAATGTTGGCGATCACGAAACTCGAGTTCCCTTTCACGATGCTCAAGCTCTGCCTTGTGACGTGAAAATGGTACGAGCTTTTACAAATGCATTCTGATTAAAGTTTATAATTTTTGGAAGGAGCTTTTCTAATCTTTTTGCAATTACCTTTGAGCCTATTTTAACGTCAACGTTTATTAATGAAATGGGTCTCCAGTGTTTAATCAGGCGCCTGTTTTTAGCTTTTTTCTCAATTAAAATAATAATAGCCTGTTTTTGGGAGGCTGACAGTTCACCAAACTTGTAACAATAATTTAAACAATCAACCAATCAACCATTTACAAGAGGCCAAAAGGTTTAAAGAATTCAATTGTTAAGCCATCGCCTCCTGGTGTTTTATTGTTCTGGAAGTAGGATAACACATTGAAACACTCTAACTGAGTAAGCTCACCTTCACATGAATCTCGCATAGTTTTGGATAACTTAGGTATTTTAGGTGAGTTTAGAAAAGGGCAGAGAAGTTCGTCAAGGGGTTCCGTATTTTGTTCACAGTAAAGGTCGGAGTAAAAAGAATGCAACTCATCCATTATTACTTTGGGATGAACTTTTTCGTGTTCATTTATTAATAATTTTCTCACCACGCTCTTTTTCTTTTTGGTGTTTTCTAAATTAAGAAAGTATTTAGTGTTTTTCTCGCCCTTTTCATACCAAGTTGCCCGTGACCGAATTATAGTTCCCTGCAATATATAATCATATTCTGCTTCATAATTATCCTTTAATAGATCTAACTCTTCTAACACTTCTGGCGACGGAGATTCTGCACACTTCTTTTCTGCTAAATTAATGTTATGTTGGATAAATTTGAGTTTTTCCCTTTTCTTCTGTGCTCTAGTTTTACAAAACTTTATAGTTTCTTGTCAAACTCATCCAGTCCCATTTAACTCTGACATCATATTCTTCGTATATTTCTTTGAGCCAGCTCGGCCAATATGTTTTAATATCATCCATATATTGTTTATCTTCTACAAGGCTATTATTAAATTTCCAAAAATGCGGTCCATGCTTAACATCAGCAATACTATTTATACTGAGGCTTATTGCAGAATTGTCAGATTTAATTGAGCTAATTATATTGATATTACAGATAAAAATAATTCGTAGACATAATTTTAATTCGGAACATAAAATTAATTCGGACATCATAAAAATAATCGCAAAGTTAAGAAATATGATTATATGGCAAGCCACCCTCAATGTCAAATCGAGTGTTTTGATTGGCTGGTGCTCGGTCGGGATTTTGCCGTAACGACCGTTACCATGATAACGGTCACAATTCGCATATTTGGTATGTAGAGTTATGCAAATTATATCACGTTCTGTTACGGGGCGCGGGTCACGCGAGTCACTTATTTGCTCATTCTTTGTTTATCACAAAGTGCCATATAATAAACTACTTACTAACCTCGCCCACTCGGTTATCAGATCTCGGTCTTTTATGTACGGATCTCGCTATCGCTCGGTCCGTACTGACAAGATCTCGGTCTGACATTTTCCCTTAAAGACCTCGCTCTCGGTTAATAAGAAGTTAATATTTCTTGCTTAAATACAAATATTTCATTTTTACAAGAAAATAACAAACATGATTTTGACCAGAACAGGCCTCCATATTTTACTTGTTTCAGTATAGCCATACATTTTAGTATGTGTTATTTAATATACTGATCCATGATGCTTTTTCTAAGGGCCTCCATGGGAATACTACTTTCTCAAACATATCTCAATTATACTCAAAGAAGGAAGGCAAATATTATTCCAAGGTACTGAATAATTTGTCGTTATTGATATTATACATTTATACTTTTAACACCTTCATGACGGTGATCAAATGTCAATACTTGTTTGAACTAACGGCGCCTTCTCTTAACTATCGCAGTTTAAGGAAATCCATAATTATACAGTACATAATCGAGATAACAGCACTGTTATAAGAGGGCTTCAACCGTTTACGAATTACTCAGTAAGGATCATGGGTTCTACAATAATAGGGCCAGGCCCACTCAGTCATTGGGTTACAGGCACAACTGACGAAGATGGTAAGTAGGATACCGAAATAATATTAATGAACTATTATGTTGCTTCATTGAAATTTAAAACGCCAAAAAGGTTTCCTTTTTTCTAATTCGATTTAAAACCTTAGTGATACAAATCCGATTGTTCTATTTTTCTACCTATCAATCTTTGAAAGGTTTTGAGTACTTTTGCAAAGGAATTTTTGGTTTACAGAGAATACTCTATGTTCTACGCTTGTTTGAAATAGTGAAAAGTTCACGTTTCCTGACCCATGACCGCGTTAGAAAAAACATGGGTCGATTCCCGGGTAGACGTCACCTAATGAATCCGACTTTGCAATAATTTGAATAAATACTTAGCTTTTTGTCTAAAATGACTTTTTTTTACTAGCAACTCACAAACTGTGTATATTATCTATAAATCGATATTGTTGTTATACAAAGGCGCCATGGAGGATAATGCATTAATGCTATGACGTTTATTGTAAAATGATGTTGAGTTTTTGAGTTTTCCTGTTATACTTTCTCTCATTTCATAGAGAGAAGGGCAGTGTAGTGATTAAGTTATTGGTATACGTTTGTACATGTCATGCCATCATGAATGGGTTTTAGGCGATCCGTGCCGAGTTGGTCAGGAAAATAAAGATATCTACACAACACAGAGTGGTAATCTTTCTTGCGCCATAAGGTTTTTTTTATTCGATTTAAAACCTTGATACAAATAAGAATGTGCTATTCTCGGTCGAAAGCACTTTAGTTAACCATAATATTAAAAAGAAAACTTAAAGTGATTTGCTGTACCAAGCATATGAATGAAAGGTCATGCAAGGATGCTTCTCAGTGTTTAGTATAGGAGTGCAATATGTTATTTACAAGAGTCTATCATTTTGCAGTATATCGCTAATTATAACACACCCCTAGGACATTGGTGTTTCAATTTCCAAGAACTTATTGCCATCAAGAAACATAATGTAGTTGACCATGAAATGGTTTGCTGGTAGGATCGATCGTGACTTAATGATCAGTCCTGCTAAGGATGTTCGACATAGACTGGAATCGTTAAAAACGATATGTATAAAGCGTAAAATAATGTGTGAACAAATCAATAATATTGGTGTGTAGTTTATTATAAAATAACGCGAGGAATCTCGAGCGCTGATTGGCTGAATAATAACAATAATAATTATAATAATTATAATAAATAACTTAATTTACTGAGGGTGCATTTCATCATTATCGGTTGCCGATAGTCTGTATTAGAGTCTATATATACATAAATTATCTACCATACATACATTTCAGTAGTGCTGTGGTGTTGGCAGGCGATTGTGAATGAAATCAAAATGGTAAACTATGGGAAAGAATGGCTGTCAGAATAACCAAACATTGCCTTTCAATGTGATTTTAATCAGCAAAACTGAGAGATAATAGTCAGTAATAAGAATCAACGTCTTCAGGATGCCATACAACATCAAGCTTATAAAATTTGTTAACAAACCGGGATTCGCGGATGATGTTAAAAGAAAGAAATTCACGTGTATTTTCATTTACAATTTATTGGTACGTAAAACACATAAACGGCCAATACGTCCAGGTTTCAAACAATAGACCAATCCAAAGTCGCCATTGCCATTACGAAATATACTTCAAGAGCGTATCTAGCCTATAGGCCCGTAGGCCCGGGCCTACACATTTTACAGCATACTTGTCTTATTACAAATGAATGTTGGGCTTGAGGAGCTGTCGAAATACACAAAACATTGACCTGGAAGTGCAGCAGAAAGCATTTGCGAAAGTCTAAATCTAAAAAAAAATCGGGGAAGCATGCTCCAGGACCCCTCAAGAAGCGACCCTTACGGAGCGGTTGTTTGGGCCTACAAATTTTAAAAACCTGGCTACGCCACTGTACTTTAATTGGTGATGGCATCGATACTGATAAAAAGAGCACCTCAAAATTAGTCAAAATCCCATATTTGAGAGTTGCAAGGTAAGACAATTTGACAGACATTTGTATGCGGGGGTGCAAATTGCTGCATTCCCTCATACAAACTTCTGTAAAAATAGCGCACTTTACACTTATAACGTATATTAAGAAAGAAAGAGCGGGCAACTTCCAAATTTTTGAAACTTTTCGACCTTAGGTCTTCTGATATACGTTTTATGATATCGAAGTGCAGACTGTGATTCCACCTCGGATCCTTCTACTGGAAGCCCATCGTTTGTACTACCATTTACTGTTCACTATATTGGATTCTAGGTGAGGTATAACTCTCAAATGTGGGGTGTTGGCTAATTTTGTGATGATGCTCTTTCCACCAGCATCGGTGCTATCGCTAATTTAAGTAGATATCGTAATGTCAATGGCGACGTTGGATTGGTTTATTCTCTTGACAGACGACTAGAATGAGGAATCAAGCTAGAAAGGGAAAAGTATATAACAGCCTTTCATTTTTGTTCGTATGTCTTCAGTTTGACCTCAAACTAAATGAAAATTTCAAACTTAATAACAAGCCAGGCAAGTGAAGTAACAAAATTGTCAATTCAAATAACGAAATAGTAAGTCCAATAAAATAATTATGCCTGCTTCGTCTTTGATAATTTAAAGAGGAATTTTAGCTTTCTCCCTTAATATTTTATAAACTACATGAAAAGAAAATAAATCCGAATTTTGCAAAATCACACTGTGACAGTAGTAAATAAAGTTGAGCAACCAAATCAAACGTGTTTATTTTTTACAGAACAAACAGCTGGGACCAAAACAAAATGTCAAAAGCGCCCTTTTTCATCTTACCTTGCACTCTAAGCCTCATCTTATTGGAAGGAAGATCCTAAAAAGTAGATATTATACAAGAAATAAAATTCGTTTTCCGTGTCTTTATTGTCACACACATAGGATGCGGAAAGAACAAACCCAAACTTGAAACTCACGAGCCGCTTCAGTTTACACTTTCACTTGAGTTGTATCAGTGAGTGCTTGTTAATTGGATGTTTGGTATATTAATCAACTACGATTTATATGTAGATTATTGAGACATAAATGCTACTAAACATCCACTAGAAGTACGCCTTGGTAATCATTTGCTCGTTTTAGTCCCTAGTTCAGCGCCAGATAATGTGACAGTTACCAACAAGACCTCCACTACTATAGAGGTCATTTGGCAGCCAATACCTAACAATCATTGGCGAGGAAGAAAGTTAGGCTACAACGTGTCTGCTAGAAAATCTAGTGAAAAGTCAAGCGACATCATTGTTAAATCTGTTGGACCAGGAAAGAATGGTGCAGAGATAACAGGCCTGGAGAAATACTCCAAATACGATATATGGGTAATTAAGGACACTATTTATATTAGATAATATTTTAACGATAAAGAATTACTGGATGAGTATGAGCGTGATATCAAGAACACATGAACCCAAGGTCTGATCAAGCCCAAGGCGAATCTGATCATTTAACAAATAAAACAGGGTTTGCTATGCTCTATATTCTGACAAAAACACGACTGGAACTGTAGAACATGAAAAAAGAGTACAGGAATCACGAGCCGCGTAGAACGCGTACGCCACACGCGTACGCCACATGTCACACGCGTACGCCACATGTCACACGCGCACGCCATATACGCGCTCAGGATATGACATCCCCAAAGTTCTGACGTTAAAATCTCAGAGATTGAAAATTATTGGACCCTTTTCAAACAATCAGAAACTAGATTGTCAAGTGAATATATATTAATACCATGCATTTAAGTCGTATTTGTAAAGTTGTTTGTTATTAATCTGCTGAATAGTTTAAGCGGTTCATTTGTTCGTTTAAGGTTGCAGCATATACGTCTAAAGGGACTGGTAATGCCAGTACGGTAATCGTTGAGAGCACGAAGGAAGGAAGTGAGTAAACATTCGTTTCGTGTATTAATATTACTTGAAGACCAAATTGTAAAGCAGGCGGTTAAACTGGATTGAAATATACATTATTAACAGTATGAAAGACTCCCCTCCCTTCTCCTCCCCAAAAGAAAACAAACTCTAGTCAATTCACTATGTTGTTCCAAGGTATTTAAATCCAACCATCTATTGATCAGCCCCCACAATACTACGTAGACATTCAATATAAGAGATAATTAAAATATATTATCAAAGTGTATGGTATACATTATTATACTGGCTTTTTGCTCAGTGTAGTTTTAAGTGACTGTTCATCGCACGTGTTGTGCCGGGTGCTTCAAAATTTTACTAGGAAATGTATGGCCCTCAACCATAAATCGTGTTTTATTTCCTCACACAAGGAAATAAGCTAAGCGAAATATTTTGGCAGAGATTGATTTATTAAAGCTTCCTGAACATAACAGTGTAAGTAATATGAAGTGGTTATTTAATATGATATGTCTAAATTCACGATTTCTATTTCAGCCGGGTCTAACAGTCAATTGTATGGATTTTCAAGGGGAAATTAATCACTAAGTTTGTAAATTTATGTTTAGATTCCAAATCAGTGCGAAGCGAAAAATGTTTACCACCTACCAGATTTTTGAGTTGGTGAAATGCTCCATGAAAGGTTTTCCAATCCTCTAGCATTAATTTCCATGTATCCATTTTATTCTTGAAGGTTACGGTTAGCACTTCTCCCTTGCGATTCCTCCATCTTTTCACAGTAAATCTTTAGAAACAGGCTGAATTGAACATTCAATATCTCATCCTACGCAGCTCCAAATCGCATGAAAATCGCAGCAGAAGCAAACTATGTAAAATATATGGCCAGCAGTTAATGAGCTCAGTTTGTACCTCATTTAAGATATCCCTGAAATATCAAAGGGAGAAGAGTATGCGATAAAATTCTAGAAAGCAGTATTTATCATCTACTGGCTGATACTTCATATATGTTAAATTATAGTGTCCTAGTATATCACATATCATCTGCCGTAAGTAGTCGATGTCCGAAATTTCTGGTGATGCAGCAAAGCATACTTGTATGACATGCGCTTGTGTGTATTTGGTTCCTTTTTTGTTTTGTATCCTTGCTGCAACACGTTGTAAATAAGGGAAACGACGGACTGGGTGCATGTATTATCCTTAAGTACTTGGTGAATCCATGCACATAAACATGTTAAAGGAAAAATGCAGATTAAAAATGTAAACCATGCCTGGAACTTATAACAATGTTTTAAAATCAGTGAATTGTTTTGCGATCCAAAACAAGTTATAATCTTTGATAAGTTAAGGCTGTAAATAATATCTAACGAAAGAATGGCATTATTCACATGGATCTCTTAACATTGATATATAACTTGATGTATTGATATATGTGTTGCCGTAATAGCATCTAACATTTCCTAATATCAAGTAATTACGTCATTTCTATCATTTTTCATTTCCTAAGCAGTTTAACTCACCAAACCCTCCTAAAAAATCAAGCGCGATACATGTTTTTATATTATTCGATGCGCAATCGATCTCATTTGACGGAGGTATTTTTCAAAGTCTATAATTCTCCAATAGGTCTGTGTGGATACTCGTTTTCCGGCTCTTAAAACAACAATAAAACATGATACACGTAAGTGTGAACTGATATACATATATTTTAACTAATTCTCAGCTCCTAGTCGATCTCCAATCAGTGTTAAAGTCATTGAAAGGACCTCGACATCTCTACGGTTAGAGTGGAAAGAGATCCCGCAACAGTTTGTCCACGGTCACCTGACTGGTTATATCTTGAGATACAAGAAACTCAGCAACGACAAAACGTGGAAAACAATCACTACAACTGATCATAAAACTCGTCTTGTAAATCTGGAGAAAAGCACTGAGTATGTTGTGCAGGTGGCAGGCTTAACACGCCATGGGAAAGGGATTTGGAGCACTTCTGATACTTTCATGACTAAAGCTGGTAACTATTTGTTTATGTCAAACAGGAAGTTCATAGTAGAGATATATAGAGACGAACTATAGTCATCAGTTCTAGTCTCATTTAAGGCTCGTTTTACCAACTAGTATCCCTAAACAGGTAGTGAATGCTGCCCCGCTCAGTTAAGAAAGTGTATTAGAAGAGAACCTAGAGTAGCACTTTGGCAGGAACAACATATTACTGGGTGATAAAAATGCCAAGGTGTTCTAAGATGAATATATTTTGTAGTTTGGGGGATATCGTGCGATTGAATCCTGTTTGAGATGTTGTCCCGATATATTTTCATTTTGTCCCGACATAACAACGATATCTCGGTAAATTCCCTGAGCCTACCAATTCCCGACATTTTCTTAAGATCCCGGCAAAAAAAAAAGCTGTTCACCCCTGTGAAGTTTAAACACCGGAAATCAACTGTAATTGAGAATGTATTTGTAAATTCTAATTGTGTTTTGAACCGGCTGCTTGACTTTATCGAAGTCCAATAGAACAGCCCATCGGCCACTTTCGGCTAAATATACATGTATGTTCGGATGAAAAGGTTGTCTATACTTTTCTGTAATTGGAAAACGTAGGCTAAAATTTTCGGAATTTTCTTAAATTTGCGAATACAGATATTTTGGGCTACAATTTTCGGAACATCGGCGGAATAAAGAAAACATTGAATATGCTCGCCTAAAATTTTCGTAAAAATCGGTAAATTTCTACGCTTTTCGATTTCTCGAATATCGCAAAACATCAAAACATTTTCAGGTCACATGTTAGTGAATGCGGAGTATTTCGAAACACCTAGTTAACACCTGAAATTTTCGGATGCAGTTTTTCCACCTGTCAGTTCGAAAACCAATTTACAGTCCCTAGGAATTTCGGTGTAATCAGTGAAAGCTAATAAGATTCTGAGAAAAGGGTTGCCTAAAATTTTCTGTTTTCGTCAAGACCTCTGCCACACCTAAGAATTTCGGAATGACAATGAAAGCGCCCTAAAATATTCGAGACTGTCTAAGTTCCCCTAGGTTCACCGAACATATAAAATTTTACCAGCGCAGTTTGAAATTCATTTAGTTAGCGTTAAAAATGCTTTAGAAGTAATATAATGGCATATTAAAGCATTTTAGCGAAAACTCTCGTTGGGTGCCCCTGATAGAAGAAATTATTTGCAGCTCACGATCTTGATAACAGGAAAGATCTTGCTCTTTGGAAACTGATACTATGAGCTCACACTGAGTTCGCCTACACGTCTACACATCAACAAATTATTACACAAGGATCGCATTCAAGAACGGTTGAGCGTAGCTAGCTTCCACCTCGTGTAATCAGATCCGTGCAAAGCATTGTAACCTCGTGACGATCAGATCCGTGCAAAGCATTGTGGTAAAAAAGACAATAGAAGTGATGCATTGTGGTAAAAAAAGAAATCGAGATTTGGATCCGCTTACAGATTAGAACTGCGGCCTCGCTCGCTCGCTTCAGGCTCGCTCGCTGCGGCAGCAAATATAGTTAGCTTGCTTATTGAGGCGGTATTGAATCAGGCGGCTTGATTGAAGTTATATGACATCATTTATTGCGTATTTTGGTACTTCAAGTTACTTCAAGACTCAAAGCTTCACAAGCACTCTTATATTTATTCGTTATATTCTATTTTATACTATTCACAGCTGCAGCAGAGCTTCAACAGAAGGCGACCAAACCCGGTAAGTAATGGATAATTCTCCAGTTTCCTCTATTCATTCCCACAATCAGTAACACTGATCTCAGTAACCTAGGCAGCTGTTTTTGTTTTCGTAATATGTTCATTTTGGACACATTAATTAAATAGATGTAATCCATAATTACACTAACAAGCACATCATTAGTTTTACAAACTTCCAAACACTGTAATGACTGTATAACATAATATCCATGTATGGTAACATCTAGTATATTGTAACATATTCGATTTCCAGACAACAAAGAAGCCATACTTGGTGGAACAATAACGGGTGGAATTACGTTACTCTTGTTGTTCATTATCATACCAATCTTGATCTGGAAAAGAAGAAAAAATCAGAGAAACAAGTGAGTATTTATTGAACGCATATTTTCTTGTGTGTAATCTAACTAATAAGTTCAAAAAGCATCGCGAGGAATCGTTCCCGTTGCTAACATTGTAGAAAAGGGGAAATGAAGTTATAATCATAGAAACGGGAGCCTCATGCAGACTCATTAGCTGAGAGCAAATCAAGGAATAGTTGCCTTTTCTACTTGTTCCTTTTTTTCTGCCTTGATTGACAAACATGTTTGCTATATAGCATTTTATAATGAATTCTGAGTCTTTGAAACCATCACATTAATGTAAAATACAATTTGCGTGTCCTAACAGGAGGACAATTGACGAATGTGAAATTCCTCAGGACTGTCTGGAGTATGAACATGACATAGGGCAGGGAGCGTTTGGTATTGTATTCAAAGCCATCTTCTTCAACATACAGAAGTCTAAAAATCCAGCTAGACAGCGTCGATTTGGTCGAAAGGTTGGACGTGAAGTGGCAGTCAAAATTTTACATGGTAATATATAGAACCTCAGCCCTATTTATTAACATGCAAGATAATTGTTGAAATAAATAAAAGTCGTAAACTTGTTTTATTTTCATTATTAATGCCAATAAACAGTGCCAGCCAGTATTTACTACATCAAAAAAAATTGTTTTATAATCTGCACCGTTTGAGCGTTATGATTAACTGGAACAGTTGCAAACGGAGTCGTTATTGTCTTCGCTATACAATGTTGGGCTTTTTTGTTTACGTCTGTGCCTATTAAGCTACGGAATGGCAACATATATCATGTATGAATCCACTTTCATAACCATTGTTTCTCTGATGGGATAGTTAAACACTTGATTTGTCTTAATTTGATTTCATTCATTTCATTTTATCTTATTTATCTTTACATTGGACTAAAAAGAGAGTGTCATACTTTGGGCAATGAGACCCTAAGTACATCGATGTTATGTTGACGAGGATGACATCATTATCTATTGTAAAGACCTCCCCTTGGAATTATACCCAAAAGGCTGATATTAAAGACATTAAAGAATCAAAATCAGCCTCAACCTCGCTGCTCGTTAACAGAATAGACTCTTCAAACGTTCTCAAACCCAGGAAGCATAAAATGTGATTTATTTAAAGACTATGGAGTTACAATTAAAAGAACTTACTGTACAAATTACATCAAGTACACCTCTGATCAAATGCAATTTGTCTGTTGAATTTTAGAACGAGCAGGTGAGATGCAAAGAGACGAATTCGTGAAAGAAATGATTTTCATGAGGAACGTCGGTGCTCATCCCAACATCGTCAACTTTGTTGGTTACTGTAAGCAGTCTGAGCCATACAGCCTGGTGCTCGAGTATGCTGAGTATGGAGATCTGCTGAACTTCTTGAAAGCTGCAAGAAAACGGGTATACGTAAACGAAACGATATTTCTGATATTTTATATCCCTTTTCCAACATATATGTACAGTTTTCACTGTTCCTGATCGAATTCACTTGGCATAGAAACATGTAGAAAATGTAGAAAAACAGAATCATCAACGAATAATCAGCTGCTTTAAAGGCTTTTTTTACATCCACTATCCTAAGATCTATCTCGTTCCCACTTGCTACTATTTTAAAACTGTGAACTATATATATATATTAGTTGTTTTGCATTTAATCACCATCTTCTGTTACCTGTAACATTGTAACATTAGGGCTAGCGTTATGCCTGATTTCAAAGCATGTTCCCTTTTCCTAGTTCTAATGTAGATTTTAATTAACCCAGTTGTTAACATGAACAACACACCAACAGATTGAGATTTGCTCGCAACATCATGTTGGGTAATAGTATTTCCAATCTTTATTTGATTTCTCTGCAAATGATACATCTACTTGCAGCAGTAATGGTAAAACTAATTTCTAACTAATTGGTAAACAGCAAATGCAGAGAGCAACTTCGATAAAGCAAAATGAAGTGGGAAAAGATGTTCAGTATGCAAACACCGGATCCCTGAAGATGGAGGTGAGACAACTGAACAATGTATATCACATTGAACCACAATATATTGATGTACAAGACGTTAATGTTTAGTTACCATTAATATTAACTTTTTATTAAATCTGATAAGTGGAGTTACAGCTGAGAAGCGTGTAAACCTTAGTAACATCTAATTTATCTTAACTGGTTTATTTTAACTAATTTAGCTTACCCAGGTGGGGAGTCTTTCTGGACCTCCTCATCATCTGTAGTAATAACAATAATCATCTGTAGTAATAACAATCCTTAATGAAGAAAAGAAAAAAATACCACATATTAAAACATTGCAGAAATCACGTCCAGGATCGTCCTCACTTGAAATGGTCACTATGACGGGACGTGTTAATGATGTAGCTGTGCCGACGGGGAATACAGTTGAAATTCATGATGACAACGTCCATGCTTCACATGGATATGAAAATCCACTTGATAACATCGGTTCGAAGGAAGGAACTAGTACGACTGATGAAGCATTTCTCGGTGCATCCAGTAAAAAACAGCATTCGGATACACAATTTCTCCAAGGTACGGAATCAGCCATGGTTGTCCTATCCGTCGAATTGCATGAAAACGGTACCAATGAAGAACATCCTGGAGAAGACACAACCTCCAATGCGATCGAGGTCATTTCTTCTGAGAATGATCATGAAGTAACCAACATTCATACCCAACCTGCAGATAACGAAGAAGGGGAAAGCGCTCCACAGATTGCAGCTAACTCGAACCTGAGAAGGATCGGGACTGTTAAGAGGCCTCGCATGCAGGAAGAGGAAATACCTGAGATGACCATGACCAAGCTGTTGTCATTTGGCTGGCAGATATCCAAAGGCATGGTGAGTTGATTTGTGGATATCTACAGAAAACATATATCCCAATATATTGTGTTTTATATCAGAGAACAAAGGAATGTAATTTGTTTTGCTTATGCATATCGAGGTGTCTCACGAATTTTTTTTTTAATAACCTTATGTAATTACCATATATTTTCCAGGAGTTTCTGAGCAGCAAAGGTTTAATTCATCGAGATCTCGCAGCTCGTAATATCCTTGTTGCTAAAGGCTTTGTTGCCAAGGTAGCTGATTTTGGTATGATGCGTCGTGTGTATCAGGAAACTATTTACCATACCGGTGGAGGCAAGAGATTACCAATCAAATGGACCGCACCTGAGGCCCTTTATAACATGGACTTCTCTACAAGCAGCGACATGTAAGATAACTTCACTTCTTATTCAATCAAATACCAGATTAATACGTTTCTTCAGCTTCGTACGTTTTCTTTCTCAAACTCATTCAAATTAAATAGTTGCAAAAGCAATGAGATATCGACCAGTGGATGAGCCTTCCACGGATTTTAACGGAATTTGCAGCCAATCAACGCGGTTGCTGTCACAATTATCCACTAGCTAGTTCCGTTTGTGCGTTTAATTCCCGAAAAGTATAAAAATGGGAAACATTGTTAATTCCAAAATTAACAATGTGGGTACATTATTCTAGTTTCTCCTTTGAATTTATAATGTCGATGCCCTGAGTAACTATGCAACTTAAGCGTCAACTACGACAAGTATCGAATATTCGCATTCATGAATAATCAATTGTGTACTCTGGATGTTCTCTCCTGGTGGTTGGCTTGTAGATAGAGGAGTATTCCATAGTATCTCAGCATGCATTGCGTTTTGCCTTCTATTATTGTTTTTCGTGTGACGTCATCACTTGCTTTCACCGAGCAGCCTGTGCACATCAGATTTTTTTGTGGGTAACGGCTACTCGTAGGCTACCTGTGCACATCGCGCATAGATCCGCCAGGCGTCATTGGGGATTGCTTCAGGACCAGAAAAGGGCAAAGATAAACTGTTTTTAAGGTGTGTGATCTGATTTATGTTAATTATTATAATCTGTATTTCGTCAGATAAATTTTGTTTATGTCTCCCTTCACTTTCGTGTGTCGAACTCTGTTGTAGAGATCTCTATTTTAATTTTATTGAAGAGCTAGTACAATGTTCTCAGACTTTATGGAGAGTCTTGTGCCTGTTTGTTTCAAATCATGTTGAAGTTGCGATATTAAGGTAAGACCTCTGAATGCACTCAACAGTTTGTTAACTTTTTGACAGGGAGTGGTGTTTCACATCAATGTACATGTACTAAATTGTAACGCAATGGCACGATTCACGGACATTAAAAGAGTTTGATCGAATCTGGTGTAACGTTTTTAATTGCAGTTAACTTATTTTAAACACACAGAAACACAGAAACACAGAAACACACAGAGCAGTAAATTGAAATTGAAAACACTCGATCCAAAAAACAAATATTCATTCAGTCTTCCTTTTGCCGTGAGCTAGAGCCATTCCTGAAAAGAATCCCAGCTTGAAGAATTCACCGGCTACGAGTTCAATGTCAGTTAAAGTAGTAAAATGAAAGGTCACGATTTGAAAAGCAAATACAAAGCAGAACTAGAGATAAAGGCTTCTGTAAAACACGCATTAATTCAGTGGCATGCAGTCAAAATGTTTTTTATTTATAAATTTATGCACAACAACATTTTGACTTTACAGTGTTAGAAATTCATCTCGAAGCCAGCAGCATGCATCTGACGCTATTCAAGACAAAACTACGCTGAATTAAATTATTTGACACTTGCATTATCGGTGTCTATTTTCGTTGATTGTCCTTTCAAATATTACTTGGAAACTCTATATATCCCAGGTTTAGGCGGCTCTGGAAATGGAAATGAGTATTTAGTGAGCTGGACGTTTGATTTTTCACATGTTTTGTGCAACGAAACCGTGCAACAATGTCTTAATTTCGCGCGTTGTTGCCAACAAAATGACCACAATCTAACGCCCCAGAAAAGGCACAAAAAATGGATAACTTTGGATAACATTTAGGTAAATGTTTGTTGAATAGCTTAAAGGGGCTATGTCATGGTACTGCGCATGTATTGAGTAATCGCCCGGTTGGTGGCTGTTAATTGGATACAAACAGTTAAACTTCCCTCCCTCAATGCTTGATTGAAAGAGTTTTAAATATTTTCCCTGGAGACTGTTTATATACACTATTTGTTAGTCATATTTGCTTTGATTTTAAGCATCCCACATGGCCGAGAGGTTCGTTAGTTCATATCAAAATCGGTGAAAATAACTGTTTTCGGGCCGGAACGCGAACATATCTTAGAGTATCTTAGATTTTTACTTCCTTGGATAGTATACACTAATACCGGAAGGTGAAGGTATAGTCTATTACCGTGAGACAGCCCATTTAAACCGTTAGGATATGCCAAAAAATGAAAATACTCGTATTAAAATTTTACAAAAGGCAGTATTGTTGAAGGAGTTAAAAGCCAACAATGAATATGAGACAAACCATGACCTTCCACACTCACACGCTTTTTTAGTATGATATTTATATTGAATGTTACCAAATAAACAGCCAGCAGCAGTAATAACGATTTGAAAAGAATACAAAAGCGTATCTTACCGTATAGAGTGGTCATGGAGTAATCTGTTCCGTTATAAACAAATACAATACGGATTTCCGGTCTAGCACCGCGATCTTGGAAATACTACGAGCGCAAATAGGTCTGGGATACTATGGAATCCTCCTCTGGCTTGTACAGAAAAAAATTATGAGAAATGAGTCACATTACATATATAGTGCAAGTATTGATGCAATATATATTAGAATAACAAGTGTTTTCATTTCACAGTTGGTCATTTGGTGTGGTGCTGTGGGAGATTATGACTATGGGTGAGTTTACTAACTAAGAAGCGTAATACCTAATATGTTTAACGCTATGAATAAATGAACTTTATTTACCATGGGAAAGACGTATCAACCATAAACACATACAGTCATCAAAGAAAATTAACAGTAATAGTACTACTAACAAAACTATGATTATGATTATGATTAGCTAATAGATAATTTTATAAATATAAATAATATATAAATATAAATATATAAGACATGATATTGTACTCTGTACTAAGCTATTATAAGAGACTAGCAGGGACCCGAGGAACTTACCTGAAATCAACAAATATGATATAGTAACATAGTCTAGCCGGCTGACCGACTACCGGACACAATTACAATGCAATGGCGCCATGTTTTCGAAGTTGTATTTTGATAAAAGGCAATAATATCTTACGGATCTCAGTTAATTTCTCAAACCGATGAACATAATTATACGTATGCGTATTATCGAAAAAGTGCCAAAACTAACGCCAAGTTATTTTAATGTCTGGTTGTAGTGAGTTTCTGGTCAGAAGAGCCTACGATAGTTGGGCCAGGAAACAGTTGGTTTTTAACTCGTGGATGCGCGCAAGCGCAAATGGCGACACTATGGCGACACTATGGCTATGGCGACACTATGGCGACAAAAACCGACCGCTTTGGCGGTTTTGTCAGCGCAAAATATGCGTCCAGAGCGCTCATTAGCTAGTTCTCGGTTATATCTCATAATATAGATACGTATATCTATTAGTATTATTTATTATATAGTAACTTACTAGGAAGTTGTCTGTTCGTTAGTATATATGTATAGTTGACCTACACTGTAATTCAGCCACTGGCTGCGAGAGTGATTAATAAACGAATTATTATTATTATTATTATTATTAAAACACGAGTTATTGGGGTTAGTGTAGCCTGATTTTCAGACGGTACGAGGTCGTCCGCGCTCTAACATAATTTATTCATCGTATTATGGTGGGAACTTCGTTTTTTCTCTGTACATCGGGGACTCTCCGTTGGCTGTCAGAATAGTCCGTATAATTGTTCGATTTTCCGAAGATATATTAACGGAGTTTTATGGTACGCGTCCAAATTTGGTCATGCTGGAGAAGATGTATTGACGGTGCCCTTCTAATGCCAGACACTTCAAACCTGGACAGACATGGTAGTGGGTCCCTATCAATCACTCAGTGGTGATGACGTACCGATTACGTCATCGGTCACGTGATTTTAAGTACATGCCCATATCTCCCTCATTTCTAATGCCAGACTGTTCAAACTTGGAACAGGCATGCTATTGGTTCCCTACAAATCACTTAGTAGTGATGACGTAATGATGACGTCACCGGTCACGTGATTTTAAGTACATGTCGCCCTCATTTCTAATGCCAGCCGGCTCAAACCTGGACAGACATGGTAGTGGGTACCTATCAATGACTTAGTGGTGGTGATGCAAAGACGACGTCATCGTCACGTGATTTTAAGTACATGCCCATATCCCACTCATTTCTAATGCCAGGCAGTTCAAACTTGGACATGCAAGGTATTGGGTCCCCACAAATCACTTGTTGGCGATGATGTAACGATGACGTCAACGGTCACGTGATTTTAAATACATGCCCATGTCGCCCTCTTTTCTACTGCCAGACAGTTCAAACTTGAACAGGTATGGTATTAGGTTCCCACAAATCACTTAGTGGCGATGACGTCATCGGTCACGTGATTTTTAGTATATGCCAAAATAGCTCACTGACCTTCCACGAGTTTCCCTTAGGGGTCCTATGTTTATATCTAAGAACATAGGAAACTACAGAGAACAGACATGGACAAAATATCTTGCTCTTCGACACACCCTAGAGTTGTAAGATAAAAAATGAACAGCCGTTTCCATGAAAAACATTTCTAACTGTGTTTGAATACCTCGTCTTATTTCATTCGGTCGTTTGACTTCGGCCGCTTCGGCTGGCGATAGGTTTTCCCGAAAACATTCCCGTAAACTAGATGGCTTGCTCTCCTAGGTTTTTCCTAAAACAGATTACCGTAAACTCGATGGCTTGCTCGTCCAGGTTTTTCCTAAAACAGATTCCAGTGTAGAACTTGAGAAAACTCATTTCTTTTTAACATTCTTTCCTCAAATGGAAACAAGAACCAAGACAGAGAGCAATTTTTCGCATGATTCGTCGTCTTCGTTGGGATACCTGTGGCCGTCACTTTTTAGCGCCATTTTTGCGCGCGCGCGTCTTCCATATTAGGATATCGATCGAGGGGGCCTGGGAAAGACACAACACACGTAGCGTATTAATATATAAGGTACAATAAGGAATAATTTTCTTGAGGTACATTTACAATCTATCAAAAATATGCTTTCATGACAAAAATGTTCTAGCTGATCAACATAGATCAAAATTAAGTGTTTTTATGTTGCCTTGTTGTCAAACGTGGTCGATATATTACTAGGATACCTGAGCAATGTAATTAATTAATTTATTTATTTATCATTGTCATCTTCATCATGTATGTAATATTCAAACAATGTATTATATTATCATTGATTAATTTACTGTTCCAATTTTAATTTTTCTTTGCTGAGGGTCAATCAACTATTTGTGTTTTACGAAACAATTTCAACTGATATAACCCTGTCTAAATTTATTGTATCTGTTTAAAAATTGCAGAATTTATGCTTAGCTCAGCTTTCCTGAAACATAAACCACTCCTATTCAATTTGTTTCAAAACATTTTTCTTCTGTTCATATTCATCTTTAACATATCAATTATTCTTGATCAGGAGGAACTCCGTACGCTTCAATGGACAACATCGATGTGTTGCGTCATATCAAGAATGGATACCGATTGGAGAAACCTGAACTCTGCCTCGATGAAATGTGAGTAGAGATTTTGAAATGTTATATTCTTTAAATAGTTAACCTAAAGATAGTCATAATATCGGAGTAAACTGTCACTTGATTAGCAAAACACTCGATTGCATAACGAGTCGGAAAATATAATACAATATAATACGATGCAATAATTTATTTAAAATGGTAATGAAGCGAAAATTTCGTCATTCAAATAGAGATCTCATTTGAAAGTCCTTTCGAAATTAGGAAGAATGGCGTTTTCTGTTTGTCAATATCTCATCTCGTTCCAGATATATTAACTTTTTTTTTTAATATATGCAAATTCGGTGGCCTGTGACGTCATAAAGTTGACACAGCCATAAGACAATCACAAAATAAAGAATATATCTGCAAATAGTGGGTAAAAACAATCGAAACTATTCTCATGTATGGTACTAAGGAAAACACACAGCACTGTGGAGATCAACATAAATTTGTAGTTGTTATCTCTGTTATACAAACTAATTTACTTTAAGCCACCCACATACACTGCATACACTATAGGTAAATTACAAGTAATTTAGGGGAGCCATGTAAGATATCAAGGTATGAGATTATTATGACCATCTTTTGTAAGATTTAAGCAATAATCGTGTCAAGCATTTCTACATTTTCCGCATGATTCATCCTTTATGCCTTTTCCATATACTGTTGAGGATCTTCAACTTCTTACAATTTATTTCGGTACAACGATAGGGTTTAAATGTCCTTATTGTGTTATGATTATAGGCATTAGTATTTAGTTACGTATATTTTACTCTATTAATTTCAGTTTTTACGTGAATCCTCAAGCCGCTACAGTTCCAAATATTCTGATATGCCCACAGTAGAAACTTGTGTCTGGCAAACTTTTTTGCTAAAAAACTATTTTGCCTAGTCACTCCTTAGTCAGTTTAAAACTATATTTTGAATGGTCACACCGGCTAAACGACAGTTTTTATTTCTAAAAATACAATATAAGATACAATTTAAGCAGAGTTTTTTTAGCTAGTTTTGTTTTCGTTTATTTCTTAAAGACAGTTGCGCATGTCATTACAACCAAACGAAAGCCATACCGATACTGGTGTAAATCCATTTTTTTCTCGGTTCCTTTACCTAGAAACGCTGACTTAGCAGGTATCTGTTTTAAGCTTTGTATTAGAAAACAATAGCAACAATATTTATGTTTGGGGATCTAGGAATTCCCAGTGATAGAAAACAGTACATTTTCTTTTCCTGATTCCTGAACATGCTTCCAGTGTCTACATGCTATACCTGCAGCTAGGAAATTATCGTCTGAAATCACATGGTTTATTAATATTGATAATCAGTTTACAAGGGTAACTACTTAAAACTAACAAATAGAAAGCGAATGATCTTACTGAATAAATTCCTGACTCTTTTGAAATGTACACGTAGCTATGACGTCATGATGGACTGCTGGAAGAACGATCCCATCAAGAGACCAATCTTCTCTGATCTGAAAAGCAGACTGGACGACATTCTGATGCGCCTCGGTGAATACACTGACCTGAACATAGGAGTCATCGATGAGAAGAACCATGACGAGCTTCATACGGTTCTGAAAATATGGCACCCTACCGATGTTGGTCGATTCACCCGACGAACATCAGCAGGGGAGCTGACATAGCTCAAATACTTTACTTTAGGCGGGTGTCAGCTCTAAAGCTTTAAATTGTCACCTTTTGGTTTTTATGTGCTACAAGGTGACAAATTAATCTGTCGAGAGAGACTTCATCTAAAGCTCAAAATTCGATGTCGGTTTACTTTAGTACAATGTAGCTCAGACAGAAATTACGGTTCATTACGGAGTCCTTCGTCGGTAATTACAACATAAACAGTTACGTAAATGTTCTTTTGATCGAAACGAAATCGCTATGCAATCTTACACATAGCCAGTAAAATTAAATTAAAAGGGGATCGCAAGAGGAGTATTAATATGTGATTGTGTAATTTATTATTAAAACAAATGCAGTCATAAATTGTGTTCATGCAAATAAATTACATATATAACACTTGAAAACGGTTCTGCTTCCAGGAAGCCAATTAAACCTATTAAACCTAACCTTAACAAATCGAAAGCAATTCTCCTGAAATATTTTATTTCCCGAGGACGCACCTGGAGAAATCCGAGTATTTCTCACAGAGTAACAGCCTTACAGCCAAGTTGCTCCGCCGCTTCCAGGAAGCCAATCAAACATATTAAACCTAACCTTAACAAATCGAAAACAATTCTCCTGAAATATATTTTATTTCCTGAGGACGCACCAGGAGAAATCCGAGTATTTCTCACAGAGTAACAGCCTTACAGCCAAGTTGCTCCGCTGCTTCCAGGAAGCCAATCAAACCTATTAAACCTAACCTTAACAAATTGAAAACAATTCTCCTGAAATATATTTTATTTCCCGAGGACGCACCAGGAGAAATCCGAGTATTTCTCACAGAGTAACAGCCTTACAGCCAAGTTGCTCCGCTGCTTCCAGGAAGCCAATCAAACCTATTAGACCTAACCTTAACAAATCGAAAACAATTCTCCTGAAATATATTTTATTTCCCGAGGACGCACCAGGAGAAATCCGATTATTTCTCACAGAGTAACAGCCTTACAGCCAAGTTGCTCCGCTGCTTCCAGGAAGCCAATCAAACCTATTAAACCTAACCTTAACAAATCGAAAACAATTCTCCTGAAATATATTTTATTTCCTGAGGACGCACCAGGAGAAATCCGAGTATTTCTCACAGAGTAACAGCCTTACAGCCAACTTGCTCCGCTGCTTCCAGGAAGCCAATCAAACCTATTAAACCTACCCTTAACAAATCGAAAACAATTCTCCTGAAATATATTTTATTTCCCGAGGACGCACCAGGAGAAATCCGATTATTTCTCACAGAGTAACAGCCTTACAGCCAAGTTGCTCCGCTGCTTCCAGGAAGCCAATCAAATCTATTAAACCTAACCTTAACAAATCGAAAACAATTATCCTGAAATATATTTTATTTCCCGAGGACGCACCAGGAGAAATCCGATTATTTCTCACAGAGTAACAGCTTTACAGCCAAGTTGCTCCGCTGCTTCCAGGAAGCCAATCAAGCCTATTAAACCTAACCTTAACAAATCGAAAGCAATTATCCTGAAATATATTTTATTTCCCGAGGATGCACCAGGAGAAATTCGAGTGAGACTTCATCTAAAACTCAAAATTCGATGTCGGTTTACTTTAGTACAATGTAGCTCAGACAGAAATTACGGTTCATTACGGAGTCCTTCGTCGGTAATTACAACATAAACAGTTACGTAAATGTTCTTTTGATCGAAACGAAATCGCTATGCAATCTTACACATAGCCAGTAAAATTAAATTAAAAGGGGATCGCAAGAGGAGTATTAATATGTGATTGTGTAATTTATTATTAAAACAAATGCAGTCATAAAATGTGTTCATGCAAATAAATTACATATATAACACTTGAAAACGGTTCTGCTTCCAGGAAGCCAATTAAACCTATTAAACCTAACCTTAAAAATCGAAAACAATTATCCTGAAATATATTTTATTTCCCGAGGATGCACCAGGAGAAATTCGAGTATTCCTCACAGGGTAATTATAACAGCCTTACAGCTTAAAGTTGCTCTGCTGCTTCCAGGAAGCCAATAAAACCTGTTAAAACTAACCATGACAAATTGAAACAATTCTTATATATATCCATCTATTTAGCCCCGCTATTTAAGGCTACGTACAAACAGGTTTGGCACTTAACAGTTATTATTAAACCCCTTGTACAAAGGCGCTACATATCCAATATTGCGTCTATAAAGTCACAGTAATTGACGTTATAACTATACCGGCGCCGTTATTTATATAATTTCGAGGCCAAAATGTGGTCTCAAGCTCTTCTAATGAACCAAACTAGCATCCCACATCTAGAATGATAGACCTGCTTTGGCTGCAAATTGCTATGGAGAAAACTTTGATTGGTTTTTAATGCTTTGGATCAGTCTCTGAAATGAATGGCGTGCTTTAATATTCTCGGAAATTGGCGTCAATTTTTTAGATTTTATCAACTAATCATGAGCTTCATGGAATTCAGAATAGCCACATCTGCTAGAAGCTATAAAGGTCTCTTCGTGTAAAGTGTGTTTGTTCATCTGAAATCTCTTTCTGAAAATGTGAAACAACATTCGGATACAACTGAGGTCTTACTTGTCGAGCGAAACCACGCGGGAATTTTACCGACTTGTCCTCCGTTTGTGTTGATCAGTCGAATGTCCAATTGTTGAAAACCTTGATCATTTATCGAAAATAAAAACATTTAGCAGCATCACTTACCCCTTATTTCCTGCACAGCCAGTCGGCTAGAACCTACATATACATACCATATCTTAGAAGGTTGGAATAACGAATATGTTGCTCCAGCGCTGCTTCTGGTATGACCTTTGGCTCGTGATATAATATAACTCGGTTTCATATTAACTATTCCTAATCTTAGCGGGCTCATGTGCTTTTTCTCGAAGTTTACAGTGACAAGAAGCAACACATTCAAAACCCGCAAAGTACTAAGCGATGATCGATCGTGTAATGTAATTAACTCATTGCTATGCCAACCCCGAAATTTAGCCCACACCCCGCTGTGAGATTCAGAGACCCATGAAGCTCGTCATGCCGATCTACAACATTCCTGATGTCGTCACCGAAGACCCGGATGACCAGACGAACGGTGCCACCGTGGATATCCAAGAAAATTGAGAAACAGGTGTTAGATTATCAGTAGTACTTGTGTAAGTAACACCAAAGTTTTAGCCCCAAAAATGCCCAGTTCCTAATTATTCTGTGTTCCGTTTGATAAATTTTATGGTAAGGACGCATCCATTAGTTGTTATGTATTATTAATATGTTGAAAATAATACATACTTGATAAAACAGGTAAATCGTATGAAAGCTTTATTGTGGAAATAGGAATATTGAATATTAGCCGTAATTGTGTTGAAAATGAAGATACCATAGAATTGTTAAAAATGGAAAAGAATCATAGGATTCAATAAAATATAAACGTTTATTCTCTTGCTTTATCAACTTTTATAATATAGATACGATAGTACGCGCGCTATGATTAGGTAAAAAGCTATGTTTTATCACAGTATATAACATGGTTTGCCGTGTTTTATTGTTTCCAACTGGCGGTTTCCTTTCATCACGCGTGTAAATCTATATTATAAAACAAAAAAAGAAGCCTTAAATCCATGTTTTATATTATCTTCTCAAACTCATAAATAATTCATGAGCTTTTTAGTCAATCAGAGGGCTGCATTTGGTCACATGCATGTATCTTGATACCCAATGAAACACTAGATGAACATCACTAGTGTTGTTCATCTGTGTTCTCATTGGGTATCAAGATTCATGCATGTGTTGGACCTAATTAAGCTACAAGGATTACAGCACAAGTATGAATTTTAATACATGCAGAAGTGAAGGAAACGACGGAAATAAAAATCGGTGTCCAGAGTGTGACTCGAGCCATCATCCTCATGGCTGCTCTTGACTACTAGTCCGCTGTCTTGCCCACTACGCTATCAGGCCGTTTGTTGAAATGACTGTGAAAAAATTACAATCATAACCCTTGTAGTCTATAATTGCATGCAATAAAATTCCAGGCAACAATACTTTCTAATGATTTATGAATGCAGGTATTGTTTTTGCTTGAGAAGTCAGATCAAAAACTCTCTGGTCATTTGAGAACACTCGAGAAATGTTGAAAGTACGCGCCTTCGGCTTGTGCTTTAACATTTCTCGCGGTTCTCAAATGCCCATCGAGTTTTATGATAGTATAAAACATGGGTATGGCTTCTTTATTTGTTAGATATAGAGAAATTTGGATTCAAACATTTCAGCCAGTGTTACATGTAACATGAAGCACTTATTCTAGATTATGAAGATACACTATTATACACGTGATTATTGAAGCGTGCATTTACACTTTTTACTGAATCAAGCTCATTAAATTACTCGTAACCGGAGTTAATATATTCTATATGTTGAACGTGTTTAGCACCTTAACTAGACTAAAACCATCTCAAGATAGTGATTACTTGTCAGCTAAAAGCTCACCTCATTGGAATGTTCTCCATCATGTTGTCTTTAGAGTATAATTTAACTACAATTAATTGTGAAGCTTTTTATAGCCTATTTCAGTGATATTGAAACTGGTGTATCTTAACACTGTGCTACTGATTTGAAAAGTGACAACCGATCGAAACATGGACTTTGTCTCTGGATACTTACTTTCGTTTTTTCTTCCTTTTAATGTCAACAATCGGCTTCCTTAAAGGGTAATAATTTAAGTCATATTATTCAGACAACATATATTTGCATATCACAATCTCGTAACTGATATATTTAATGCTTGAAAATGTTTTTTTAATAAGCCTTAAGTGGCAAACATTAAGATAAAAAAAAAGTACAGCTAGTATTATGCATAACTTCTAGAACGTAACTTTTTTATAAGCCTCATATAAGTGGCAACATATATTAAATAGAATCATAAACGCTTTTGTTAGATGAAGAAATGTAATTAAAATTCATGTTTTCAAGAAAACTAAGAAAACCCTAATAGTTTTAACTTTAAAAGAGTTTCTTCATTATTTACTTATAAGCCTTTGAATCAGTTAACTTTGTAGCAGGAATATGACAGGGCGCCATTTTGTTACGCGAGCGCAGGTGGTGATCACGGTAATCCTTGTCGCGAGTAACTGACTGATCAGACTTGTCGACCAAACTGATCAGACTTATCGAGTAACCTGATCAGACTAGTCGGGTAAACTGATCAGAACCAATCGAGAAAACTGATGAGATGTGTCGAGTTTGGAGTTAGTAGGGCTTCTAAGAACCCCAAGAAAAGTATAGGCAAGGAAAACGGCGTTTTAGACCAAGTTACTGCTCGATACACGTTTCTATTTCCTATAGAGTTTTAATCTAGTGGAAAAAAATGAATTAGATCTTCTGTTGATACCAAAGAGTTCAACATTGCAAAGCCAAACTCATAAACGTACAATAGTAATTACATAGCAGAAAGGAATAACGTTCAATACCTTACCGTTATTCAACCGGGCCCAGTTGTTCGAAGCCCGATTAGCGCTAATCCTGGATTAAATTTTAACCCATTGTTTTGGTTCTCTCGGTAGAAGGTATCTGTTTCCAAATCTAGCAAGACAAGTAGAAAAGTACTTGTTGTTTCTCCCCTAGGAATAAGCTTTTAACATGAAAGATGTCGTTCACAAGTTAGCAAGTCGCACTAAAGTTTGCCCTCAATCCTGGATTAATCGGGCTTCAGACAACCGGGTTCTGATGCGCACGAGACAAAATTGGCTCCTTTAGTTCCCAGTACTAAACGGTATCCTTATGTAATACCGATTATTGTAACAAGTGTTTTGTGATAAGAGAAAAGGGACGGGTTTCTGCATCTCAAAACAAGATACCTGACTATGAGAAGGTTTCACCTTTATAACCACGCAGCTTCAATTTAGAATATATTGTAAACGGGTAGGCTCAGGTCTCAGATCCTATCCGATGAGACCTAAAAGAGCCATAAAATCGTTCCCCAACGGGCGCATAGAGGACTAGATTGGAGAACAACTTCGTATACACTGTAGCTGCATTTTACCCATGGAAACGTATTGGAGACTTCTATCATGACCACCTTTCCTTATTGCGCAAACGGATCCGGAAGCCCGTTTTCTTCTCTGTTTATTGTAGGATCTGCACCGAACGAAGCAGTGTGAGTGGAATCAGGAGGTTCAATTGAACAATATCAAAATGTACTACTGTTTAACATTTGCCGAGTAAACAAATCAATAACTAAATTTGAAGGAAGCCAATAAACGTAATCATAAAACATTGAGTGGTTGTTTTATTCTAGTTGGGACAGCATTAGCCGTATAATAATGTCGAATGAGCTCATGTGAAAGATTTGGGAGGAGGGGGAGGTGCCTATAAGATACACAAAAACTTATTTACCTGCCCTTTTCCAGGCTCTCGTCGAGTGCAGTGGGAAACGGAAGCAAATTTAAATAAGAGCACGATATCACTTTCTCACTGACCCGCAATTCAAAATGGTCCAGTTGGCATGATGAACTTGGTATATTACTCTTGCTTCCAAAGCGACATATCTCAAGGCGCATCCATCGTTAATAAGCTATAATCAAACTAGAGCTACTATAGATATCCCAGGTATGGGATGTGGTATGGTATGATTTCAGGGGGGATTATGATCTATGGAGCCGTCATCCAATAAAAAAATGACGGCAAAGCTCAATTCCAGGCGAAATACGTTGTTTAGAGGACATTCTTTTCATCTAGTGAAAACACGTGGCCGTGGGGTAAGTAGGTGTCCCCCCTCCCCGATCTGCAAGTCTAACAATCAGATAGGTCTTACGTCATCTTGTTTTCATTATGTTAAGTCATGTAAATAAATTAAGTGACCCGCAGTATCCCAAGCGATATCGAATCTGATCTAAAAAAACCTATTTGTAAATGGTTTATTTACCCACGTGTCTCTTCAGGTAGCTCGTTCAAATATTTTTATATTGGTTGACCCTGTCACGTGTTGCTCCAACTCGTAATTAACACACAAAAATAAATAAAAACACTTGCGATTTCTGACTCGCGCCGGCCAAAGGCCTGGCCCGAGTAACAAGGCAAACGCTCTGCTCGTGGTAGAATGCATTTGATCGGTGATAAGTAAGTGACTTTATTTAAGTGTCAACGTATTGATGGTTATTTAATTAAAAACTCTTTTATTCGCCTAAATTCGGAAGTTGTCACACTGTCTAATTCCTGAGAAGGAAGCCTGGAAAGTGGAAACCTCCCGCAAAGCTCTCATTTAGTATAATGAGTAACTTTGCGCCATTGCAACGTAAACTATTTTACAAGGCCTGTAAACTATTTTCATGAAAACGCGTAAATACGTTCTTACTCACCCATGTTTACAACAGACCGAGGATTTATTCCATTAAATGGTTGTAGATTTGGTACCAGTTTGTTTTGAACAAATTCAAGGAATCGCTCACGGTTAGTTGTGCCACGATGGATAGCCAGTTTAAGAAATCCTCCAATCGAAACTATGGGAATGACAGTTAATATCGGTAAACCAATTACATCGTACTCTTCTTACTTCGGCACGGTAACCTCTAAAGTTATATCCCCTTTCTCTTGATATCCGACGGTCCTGTAACAAGGCATGTATTGTAAAAGAGATTTTAGAAACTACAATATTAATATGAAAAAACAAAGGTACTGAACAGCTCGTAACGAGACATCAACTATAGTTAACAAACAATATCAGAAACCAAGCATAATTATATTTACGCATTCATGTATGTGTATGCGTACCTGACTTATACTCTTGTTTAAAAATTTCGGCTAAAACAAATTAGTATATACCACACCAATGAATAGTGCATTTCGCGCTCTCTGATTGGCTACTCAAACATGGGATATCCTTTGCTATTCACCTCCGAGCGAAGCAGCGATCACCTCGCGCGAGTTTTTGTCCATTTCATAGAACATAAAATAACTGGTGCTGGCTATTCACCTGTGTGTAAGCTGCTCGGTAAATATCCACAACTATCCTCCACTTCGGTGAATAATTGCTAATTATCTTGAGGCCCAAATACACGCTGAAAAATACGCAATATAACTTGTGAGATTCACAAGTACGTAAATTCAAAGACTTATAAGAAGGCGCAAATAATTCACAAAGCGTACAAAAGAATGATTAACATAGAATTTCAATTAAGAAAACTTGTTTTACAATTTTTCATCCATTTTCCCTTTCAATGCGTTACAGGCAATATTTGAACAACAAATAATGTTACGAGATTTGGCGTGGACAGTCGGTTGTATCGTTTAGAGTCAGTAGGCAGGAAACCACGACAGCAACGTCGAGGACATAAAAACAAATGAACGGACTTAATTACAAAAATAAACACAGTTACTGCATGTGAAAATGCACGCTTTCGTCTAAAATTCGACCTGGAAAAACACAACGCGAAAAACCCAAATTCTATACGTCAACAAGAGAATGCAAACGTAAGAAAGTAACTCGGTGGTTACCATTTGTAGCTAGAAGCCAGTTGGAACGAATATTGTATATTATAATATAACCCAGTACTGTTATGATCGATCTGATTAGCCTATAGCGATGTTTCGTGTGTCGTCATCTATTGTCATTAATGTGCCAACCAGAGATTCATTGGTTCCTAACACAAAGCGGGCTTTACAAATCATGGTTGGCACATTAGCATGACAATAGCAATGTTTATCAACATGAAACATCGCTATAGCCTAAAATATTTATGGGCTATTGTGCCGGTAAACACAAAGAAATCGGCACGCCTGCTTGCGATCACACATTTCAATGGCTTACTGGCAAAATAAAATACGCGGGATGTTGGGAGAACACAAGAAATGCTTGAAATGGACAGGACTTGCTCAAACTAGCAGATCAACTGGAAGAGTCGGTGCTTACCATTTACGATCAGCAGCCAGTCCAGCAGATAATCTCGCATTTGTCCTCAAACGAGACTGAAAGCAGAAGAAATGTGTAAATGGTACAGAAAACGTCGGTCGGTCATTTCAACTGGGAAAAAATGAGTACCTCTGGAGGAACTCCACAATTTTCGAAACGTTTATTGGAAAATGAATGATCCATTATATTTGATATTTCCACCGGAATGCTCAGTTATTTGTGTAAATGGTAAGCACTCATAATCTCCGTTTTTTGATCGACGAGTGAACGGAACTTTATGCTTATCGTAATTTTCGAAGATCTGTATGTAAAAAGTAATAAAATGCGAATAGAGGAACTAGTAAACACCAAATTTTGTCTGAAAACGCTTTGCTACGTCCCGTTGTCACTGACATTGCCGTCCTGGTTGCTTACAAATCACGTTTACTGGGATTTGTTAGCCACTGGAATACTAAATGTATGCTGAATATCATATGACAGCAAGCATTTGTATCTTACAGTGCAAAATATGCCCGAACCAGTGATTTCCAGAGACTATTCCATCTATTCCTATTCCGGAATACGGTCAATCGAACGCACCCTTAATAGGGAACTTTAGCAACCACGACGGCAACGTCTAGGACGACGCCATAAAACAATAGCCTTAATTACAAAATACAATAACTGGGTGCTCGTCAAAATGCACGCAGTCGCCTACATTTCCACCGTTCTCTGCAAAAACACAACGTACGTGAAAACCCCAAATTGTACGTTTTAAAGACAAGGTGAACGTAAGAAAGTAAATCAAATCATTTTTCGTTCGGCGAGAAAGGAACTCTATAGTCATTACATTTTTCCAAAATCTGGTTGTGAAAAACAATTGAAGGCGAACAAGGAAAATAGTAAACACCATATTTCGGGAGAAAACACTTTTCTACGTCCCGTCGTCACTGCCGTCTCAGTCCTGCTTGCTAAAGGTCCCTAATATCCCTGAAAAGCGCACTTACAAATCCACTTTTGTCAAGAATTACCAACATCTCAGGCTCTAGTGGGGAGACGTTAGCTCTATACTCGACTCTGAGTTGATCACTTTATTATGCGGCAACCTTTTCCACCTAAACAAAGATAAGACAGAGTTAGTTGTGAAGCTCGCGCCTAGAATTACACGAGCGTACTGTTAAATTTAATGTGCACTTTAATATCGTGGTAGATTACCTTCTTTCTTGTAACAAAGCAAAGCAAGTCAAAGCATCGCTTACGTCTCGAGCTATTTCAGATAGCTGTTCAGTTTTTCTGGATTTTCCGGGATTGATTCTATCAACACAAGCTGTCCGTTTGGATGAAGGCTGACTGAATCTAACATGCGCCCCATCTTTAAAGAGGTCACTATTCCAGTATCACAATATTTGGAAACAATTATTTCGAGTGACCCGGCTCAGAAATATAATGAAAGTAAGAACTTTCATTCGAAAGATACGCCTAGTTAAACTTTTTCCAGGCATTTGAATATTTCGTGAAGCAAACAGAAAATGTATATACGGTGTATTTGCACTTCTATATTATTGTAGACGGTGCATGCAGTTATTGAATTAAAACCTCGTTCCCATAATTCCTCTTGGTCTCGGCTTTTCTATTTCCATTTCCCTCCGACAACGTTTATTGAAATAGGTGTATATCTATAAAGCGGAATCAGGATCAAAATCCGGTTCTTAAACAGCACAGGTACACTGAAGGGCCGGCACAGCGTAAGTCGAACAACCACAGCATAAAGCCTCGAACAACCACAGCGTAACTCGAACAGCCACAGCGTAAGTTGAACAGTCGAACAACCACAGCGTAAGTCAAACAACCACAATGATACATAAGCATGTATAGGCTTGGCTAGTATCAGTAGAATCAAGATGGCTAGCTCAGAACTAGCAAACTATCGTGGAAAACTACAAAGGAAGGTAGCGGCCGGTTAACAATGACAAGAAATGAATAAAACAAACCTCGAAAAAGCTGCCGGTCGTTACTACGTGCACCAATTTTAAGCCTAAAATCAGCACCAGAAACAGGTGGCTTCTTTGCATTTTGAAACTGAATTTGCTTTTTCTTTCTGGAGGCCTTTACCTGTGCCTTTTTAATCCTCTTTTCGTCACCCGGGTCGTCAGCCAGATCATCGCTCTCGTATTCCTGCACAGCCAGCCACCCGGCTTCACTCTTATCGGCAAGTTTAATAAGCTTTTGTCTGTTTTGGATGATGTGTAATGCTAGCCTGAATTTCAGCCGTCTCCTCTGGGTTCGTTCCTCCCGAGAGAGACGTCTGAATTCAAAAGCCGCTAATGCCGTCCAGTGACGTCACTACCAGAAAACCTGGTAGTGATTTTTGATTGGTTCATATTCTATAATTTCACATAATTATCATAATTATCAGTCGAGGAGACGGCAGGATTCACTTTGGACTCGCGATTGTTGATCGTTGAGTTTCAGTGGAGTGATTGTCTTTGGCAAAGACCTTGAATTCGTAAGGAAAACATCTGGAAATGGATTGAAAGACCGGCCGACTAACCTGTAAACATGTACATTTTATCGCGTCGCGTCTGCGGGGTTGTTGACAATCGATTATTTGTTCACACTCGCAGTGGTAAAGAATGTCGCTACTCTATTCAAGGAACTGTTCTTTCCCGTAAATGAGTCTTCGTATTTCATCGAAAATTCTCCATTATCCTTTCATGTTTTTCTACTTTTCTGTTGCATCATTTACATAGGTAATATCTCGTAGCCGTGTCGATTCGAACGGCAGATCGCGAGACATGTACAAAGATCAACGGAAAGACAAAGATCAACTGTACTTTGCCTCCAAATATAATATAACGATTTGTTGCTTCGGAAAGGCTTTCACAACATAAGAGGCACTTGAGAAGCAAATGGATGGAGATATATAATATAGGTAAGACTTTTATTTTGGTCGGCATAATCTCAAATAAATATTTCTCACGAACTTTTACTACCGCCGTGACAGTTTTATTTGCATAAGTTAAATTGTTAATCCGCCTTGACGTCACTGGACGGCATTAGCGGCTATTGAATTCAGACGTCTCTCTCGGGAGGAACGAACCCAGAGGAGACGGCTGAAATTCAGGCTAGTGTAATGCGGCTTTCGCCTCCTCAAGGGCTGCTTCTGTATCGTCTTTCTTTATGTTATGGATAATAGAAGCTAGACTATCTTCCACTTCGGCGTTGAAAAGGAATTGTTTGCTGTTAGATTTGTTCTTCAGTTTCTGAGCTTCGGTCTCTCTTTTAAACTTCTTCTCGTCTGTATTCGACTGAGGAGTGTTGTCCGTGGAAAAACTCAGCAGTCTGTTATCAATATAGTCTTTGAATTTCTCAAACACCTCGTTTATCTTAGGATCTGGTTCTTTGCTTCTGGGCTTCTTCGCGGTCTCTTGATCTAACGGATTATCGTCTTCCAACTCACTCATAATCAATTTAGCGTAAGTAGTAGTGTACTACGTATTGAGAATCAGTAACTGATATAAGCCATCATAAGGATTTATAACGGTCATCACATTCAACATTTTTTAATCAAAACTGTCGAAACATCTCCTGTCTAGAGTCCCCAGCGAAGAAATGGACAACTGACATATTTCCCCTAATTCCCCCTAATCTCCCTCGTATAGGCTGTTTTGCAACTTCACACAGGAAACCTGAATATCTTGACGACTTGATGGTGTGATATCGCGGGAAGTTTGTTTACCAAAAAAAAATTTTCGCACGACCGCTAAACTCTCGTACTAAGATTTCAGACCAAATTGTACTCACTCTACTAGTATTATCATCAATAATAATAATAATAATAAAGACTTTATTTAGCGAACACATAATAGCAACGCTAATAAACTTGTGGCCCTACAGTGTAGCTCCTAGTAGTTAAAATACAAACAGTGATCAAAAGCTCTACATCCTACATATACAATATTAAAATCTAAAAAACTACTAATCTATAACTAGCTAAATTTAAGTATAAAAATGCAAGAATATATCAAACTAGACTAGGCATAAAAAATAGACAAAAGGAAAAGAAAACGGATAAAATTGAATTAAATAACAAAATGATGTATAAATTTCTGCTCACTAAAAATTCGATTCCACATCTTACGTCTAAAAGAATGCAAAGAGTCTTGCTTCCTTAAATCTAATCGTAGAGAGTGCCATAATTTACAACTTGTTACAGCAAATGTTCTACCTCCTTCTGTTTCTCTAGAATAACGGGGGCAAATCACATTTGTGGTACGGGCATGCAATTGATTATTAAGCTTGATTTGCTCCATTAAGTAGGATGGAAGTTTGCCATGGATACGCTTATATACAATAGAACATTTACGTATTTTTGACTCTTCATAAAAAGGTAGCAAGCGCAGTTTATTAAACAGCTGCACCGATGGTGAAAGTCGATCTGCAAATAAAATTACTCTTGCAGCTCTTTTCTGTAATTTCTGTACTCTGCCTAAACACTCTTTATCACAAGCTGCCCATATGACGCTTACATAATTCATTACTGGTCGGATCATGGCGTTATAAAAAAGAATTATTTGTAGCAAAGGTAAATATGACCATATTTTTCTTAGTAATGCTATGCGTTGGGAAAGTTGCTTACAGAGTTTGTCTACGTGATCGTTAAATGACAAATGACTATCAATCACAAGACCTAATAGGGCAGCACTAGTAACGTTTGCAAGCTTCTTTTCATTAACTGTGATATTCGGATGTTCTTCAATCCTAGAGGCAAGCCGTTAACCGGTAATCAACAAGACTTTCGTTTTATCCTCATTAAGGGGAAGTTTATTAGCCGATGCCCACAGTTAGACTTCAGCAACAGATGTGTTAAGTGCCCTTTCGAGGTGTACCATAGAACCACAATCGGCAGAAGCTGTCACCGTGGTGTCATCAGCATACAGGTCTGTCTGCGACGAGACATGCAACGGCAAGTCATTAATAAATATAATGAACAATAGCGGTCCCAGAATAGAGCCAGTGCCACTCCATGTTCCATAGAAACTACAGAGGCCTCCTTGCCCGCCAAGCAGACGGTTTGCTTTCTATTTGAGAGATATGACTGTAACCAACTGTGTTCGCGGTCTACTATACCATAACACTTCAGCTTCTGGAGCAGGATTTGGTGATCCACCATGTCAAACGCCTTGCAGTAGTCAATAAGAAGCATACCGCTGACTTTTTCTTATCTAAATTGAATAGCAGCTCATCAATGATCTTAATGAGAGCTGTTTCAGTATTATGTTGCTTACGAAATCCAGACTGCCTGGAATAGATTAAAGTTGTTTTCACACAGAAAGGAGTATACTACGTCATGCACGTGTCGCTCTATGACGTTGGACAAAACGGGCAAAACCGAGATTGGTCGATAATTTGATGGATCACCCGAGTCACCACTTTTAAACAAAGGTGTGACTTTAGTAGTCTTCCAGCGCTGTAGGAAAGTCCCGGATGAAATGGAATAATTTATCATCCTTGCAACACTGGGAGCGATGACAGGGGCCGCAATACGCATCATCCGCGCACTTAATTTGTCAATACCTGCGGCCTTATTTGGACTGATCTTCTTTAAAATGCGAAGGACGTTAGCACCGGTTATATCTGGAACAGAGAATAATACCTCCGGGTCTTTCCTGGACGTAACAAAGTTCACCAACTTCGAGATGTCAACTTCAATATGCAGTAGAGTTGCCCTTAACTTATCTGCAATACTAGAAAAATGATAAATGAATCGTTCTGCTATTTCTTCCTGATCTTCAATAACACCGCCTCCGTCCTTGAGATTTTTAACTTCACATTTATTCTTCTTAGAGCCGGTTAAAGTTTTCATTGTCTTCCAAATCACCCTAGTATTATTCTTATTGTCCTCAAACGTTGATCGGTAAAAGTCACGCTTCGCACATCTCTACAAACTGACTACTTTGTACCTGGCCGCCCGATAATTAGCCCAGTCATCGCTACTGTTTGTGCGCCTTGCAGTTTTTAGCAATGAGTCTCTTGTGCACAATTGTTTATTACTGAGCTAATTATCCACGGAGCTTGGACGGTTCGTTTCACGCGCTTTTCACGCCAAGGGCAATGGGAGTCGGCATTGTTGAAAATCAACCCCCAGGCATTAACCATATCATCAATGTCCTCAAAAACAAACGCTGTATCCCACGGGGCTTGTTTAAGAGTATCTTTAAATTGACCTTCGTCAAGCTGTTTCATATTACGGTATTTAATGTTTTTGTTATTCTTGCAACTAAGAATTACCATAGGAAATTTCACGTGCATATTTACGCAAAGCAAAAATAGGCAAGTGGTCAGCCAACCCTATGTAATTGTGACAAGAAATATTTCCTATTCGGTGAGGTTGATTAGAATAGATGTGGTCTAAGCATGTCCCACTAACAGGGTGTGTTATGTCACTATACTGGAGCTGCTTAAAAAGCATAGTTCGAAGACACTTGGTTAGCCGATGTTTTTCAAAGTTCGTATTATTGTTGAAGTCTAAATTTATATCCGACAATATGTTCGTTTCCTTATTGAGCAAATAAACCTGTTCGATATTTGCCTCAAGATTTATATCCTCAGCTTTCGAATAGCGATGTTTCGTGTTGATAAACATTGCAATTGTTATGCTAATGTGCCAACCATGATTTGTAAAGCCCGCTTTGTCTTAGGAACCAATGGATCTCTGGTTGGCACATTAATGACAATAGATGACGACACACGAAACATCGCTATACGACGGAGGACGGTAAATACTTCCAATAATTAGAGATCGCTTAGATTTGAAAGGGCAGACTTCAAGCCAGATAATCACCAAGTTTTGACTCTCTAGATCCGATCTTCTTTTAACGTTAAGATCATCGTTGATAAATTAAAGGCATAACCCCGCCTCCAGATTTTTTCTTTCTGTCTTTACGATATACAGAGCATCCGGTATTACGTTATACAGAGCATCCGGTACATTTGGCTTCAGAAACGTTTCATTTACGAACAAAGCGTCCAACTGCGGCTTGCCAGATTTTCCAAGCAGGAACTGTTTTATCTGTTCGAAATTATCCATTGTTAAGTGGTTAACGTTCCAATGACCCATTCGAATGCCCATTTCTCCCAGTCCAATGTCAAAATAGGACTGTAGATTCACATCCTCGCAGTCGGTGACAGAGCCTGACTCATTAAAAGATCCAGTAAACTGATGAGTCCATAAAATCATCAGTTTCAGTCGATGAGAAACTAGTATCAACAGATCACTTCAGCACTTGGTTTTCCACCGGTCCCGGGTTCAAAAGTACGTCGTTGGACATCAGCAATAAATTGGTCGCCAGAGTGAAATTCAGCAGTCGAACCGTCATAATTAGCTGCTTGCTTGTCGCCATTCAGTAGCAGCGGTCGACCAAGTAGGTTTCCAGGGGGGGGGAGGGGGGGGGGGGGGGGGGGGGTACTTACATGAAAAATGGGTATGTATGTGAGGCCAAGCTCCAAAACCCTGATTGCCCCTTCTTTAAATTGTTTTCAAAACACAGTCGGATATATACCCCGGCCGGTATACCGCGTACCGAGATTGCATGCAAAATACGGAACATTTCAAGTCGGGACGTGTCATTGGGTAAACAAATCAGCAGATGAAGTACATAGATAAGTACGGAAGTACGAATTAGCGGCGTTACGATGTATGGAAACCTCAGTGCTTGCATGTGGGCAGGCGATCAAAATGCGGCAACAGAATGTCTTTTTTTTTACATAGTAGCTAAAACAAATGAACCCGAACTGCTTAAAAAATACTGAACCCCGACCCTGACTGCACCCAAATTATACTCAAATTCTGACCCTGATCTGTCCAAATCAGGTCAAAACCCTGACCCTACCTGCCCAAACCGAGCTCAAAACCCTGACCCACCCCCGCGGCACATACATAATACGTCACAAACAGGAGTATCCCCCCGGGGTAGGTTTGCTCCCTCTGCAGTGAATTGTGTTATATCTCGGGGCAGAAACAATCCTGGCTACCACTAGTCCATCAAGACTCAAGCCAACATTGTTAGCAGACAATTCCAGTGGATCTTGGTGCAAGCGGTTAAGGAATAAGCAAATAAGAAGAACAATTGTGACAGAGCGGCCGAAAGCCAACCGCCGTTCCGCCATGTAGTCTTTTACTGCATGTTCAGCACAAATACAGTTTATCACATCAAAGAAAAATATTTAACTAGCAAATTACCGTGTTTGTAGTGAGCTTGCTCATTCCAAGAGTGCCAGGTTCTTTGAAATTTCTAGTCATGTGTGAAGAAGAAGTTCCACTTTCTTACGATATGTTATCTGGAAGACCGAAGTCGATTTGTCGAAGGCAAAGAAAACATTGTACAGCGCCTGTTAAGTGTATTCAGCGGCTCAGAAGTCTCACTGACACTGGTATCTTGCATTTTTAACAGCCTTAGGGTTTCCTTTTTGCTTGTATTTTTACATTTCAAGAGCTGATTACGTTAACTAGTAGTCTAACGGATTGCTTCCAAATATATGAGTATTTGCACACTTTTTGCAACGGTTTTCAAGCTAACCCTCACTCAGTTTTCTCCAATTCACTGCTCACTTTAGATTTTTTTTCAACTCAGTTCGCACGAAAGGCGTGAAAAACTTTTGCAGCGCGCGTTACCAAATTCCCGCCTCGGCAAAACTACTTTTTGCATTTTGCATCCGAGACCTACTCATGGTCCTCTTGAATCTCGCACGAGAATGATTTGTCTTGGACAAACTTCTGAGCCGCTTTCTACACTTAACGACACTGTGCAATAGCAGTATTTGTTTCTTTGCCTTCGACAAACGAAGAGAAAATGTTGGACATTTCCTGAAACTGTTAGACTAGCTGATGGCCGGATGGACGAACCAACTCTTTGTTTTTCGACTTCGGTTCTCGAATTGGCTTCAAAGTCTTAGTGCTTGTGCCAATTTGTGGTGGAAAAATCGACTGCTTCAAATCGGAAGAAAGTGGAACTTATTCTTCACACTCTCGTCTAGAAATTTTATTTCAAAGATCCTGGCACTCTTGGAAATAGCAAGCTCACTACAAATACGGTCATTTGCTAGTTAAATATTTTGTTATGATGTGATAAACTGTATTTGTGCTGAATTTATTGATGGTAATACTACTAGAGTGGAGTGAAATCATAATACGAGAGTTTAGCGGTCGTGCGAAATATATATTTTTTGTAAACAAACTTCCCGCGATCTCACACCACCAAGTCTTCAATATATTTTTCTTCGGGTTCGTTTGTCGGAAGCTGCCAAAAAACCTTCATCGGGGTGGTGTGTAAAGTTGCAAAACAGCCTATACGATGGCGATTAGGGGAAATATGTCAGCTGTCCATTTCTTCGCTGGGGACTATAGACGGGAGATGATTCGACAGTTTGATTAAAATAATTTGAATGTGATGACCGTCGATAAATCCTTATGATGGCTCATATATGTCCCGATCATAGGGAGAAAAAAAATCGCCGAAAATCTGGACCAGTTTAACGGTTTCTAGGAAGCTTTTGCGAGTGTGTAGCACTCGATATCGCCGTGAATTACCACCAAAAACTCAGCTCATTTACTGTTCTTCAAAATTTTGAATGTTAGAGAGGGAGCAGGAACCAGGAAGTTTTCGCGTCTCGCTTGACGGCCATGAATTTAGTTGCCTGCCTTGTGTATTTTTACTGTCGTTAGCGAGATGAGCCACAGGAAGCCCGACTGAGCTATATGCAAACAAACCTGAGCCACAGGAAGCCAGAGCTGTATTATCAGCTCGCGCTAAATCAACAAATTGATTAACATCGGTGGCAAATACACAAAATGAGAGGATGGTTAGCCTGTGTTAACCAACTACTGGCGCACGCGACACCAGCGGGCAACAATTGATGCAAAATCTCTTAAAACGTCTCTGTATAAGCGCTGCCTGGCCTATCAAAAGGAATGCAATACTTTTATACCATTTTTGGAAACCCAATTTCACGTTTCTTAAAGTTTTCTTTAAGTCTTATTCGTATTTTCATTAGTATTTATAGTTAGTGGTATTTATATATAGCTTTTAATGCCTAGTGAATATTGTTCTATCATAATTTTACCTTTATGCCCTTATAATTGTAATTTCAATTTTTGTGTAGTTGTTGTACAGCTTCTATTATTGTATTTATTAGCTTAGGAGGGCCACAAGTTTATTAGTGCTCCACTTTTGAGTGTTATCCTCTTTAAATAAAGTTTTCATTCATTCATTCATGTCACACTGCATCATTGTTATCAACCCGATTTTGACTTGATTTGACAGGCTTTTGAAGAAATTTGGTGATTTTGCTTAAATATCTTCTGAATTGGAAAATAATGCATATACACACCGGGTGGTTTCCATGCAATAAAAATATAATCACACGATTGCTTGGAGATACATAATTTATCTTCTCGTATTTAACTTGACTAACTGGCACTCGTTTCATAGTGTTGTGCTAACTCGTGAGTTCTCAAGCTAAACACCAAGCTAAACAGCCATGCATATCATATCCTCTATTTATAGTTCGGCCTCTTCAATCGTTGTTCGTATGGTGCGGTTTCATGGTTTTAAACCCAACGATGTTCCACTGTATAGAGGTGAAGCATCTCCTCTTTCATTATTTATGGTTACGATTATTATTGGGTTATCATGAATTTCTGTAGAATAGGTATTATGCGTGATGATGTCTGTTTTTGTTATCACCATCTAGCCTCACTTTGGTGCAAAATGTCCTTTCAACACAAAAGTGAGGCTTGGTGGCCAGTGATCAAGAAAGCATGATATCATCACGCACAACACTCATTGAATTCCGAAACTCTAAATACGATTGTTAATGCCCTTGTTCTAGGCAAACTATTTTATTGTTCATCGTTTTGGGCTAATACCTCCGATAAGAATTTTAAGAAACTGCAACTCGTGCATAATTTTTCAGCCAGAATAACAAATGGCGCACGCAAATTTGACCATATCACACTTATATTGCGCCACCTTCAATGGCTACCAGTTAAAGAAACTGTTAATTTCATAGACACTTTATTGACCTTTAAATGCTTAAATCACAAGCTAACTTTGAACACCGCAAAATCTAAGTTTATGCTTATTGGAAGTTCACAGAGGTTGAAATCCCTTGACACGATTAGTGTACAAATCTACGACAAAGATCTTGATAGAGTAGATTCATTCAAGTACTTGGGCGTCGTCATAAATGAAACCCTTACCTGGAATGACCATGTCGATTACGTCAACAGCAAGGTTAAACAAAGATTAGGGATACTAACCAGGATCAAGTACTTACTTCCCGCTTCTGTTAGAGAACTTCTTAGCAACACAATGATCTTACCAATCTTAGATTATGGCGACATTGTTTGGGGAGACAAAAGCAATACTACTCTAATGAAATCCCTTCAACTTCTTCAAAACAGAGCAGCAAAGCTAATTTTAGATAAGTCCAAGCACTCCTCTGCTTCAGAGGCCTTGGAAGAACTTGGCTGGGATTCTTTATCAGAGAGACGCAGAGAGCACCGTATCTTATTTGTTTTTAAATGTTTAAATGGTTTTATAGACTGGGATTTTACTTTTACTTTTAAGAGAGACATGCACGACTACAATACCAGAAGTAAGAACGACATCTATAAGCTTAAATCTCGTAGCTCGTTTGGCCAACGTCGCCTTTGTTTTCATGCCATTCAGGACTGGAATTTGCTATCTGAGAGCACGAGAAATATTCTAAATCTAGATCAATTTAAACGATTTATCTAGTTACTTTAGTAGTACGTTATTGTTGTTATTATCATTATGTTTATAGCTATTTTTTAATTAATACCTTATATTACTAGATTTTAACCTTTTATAGATTCATAGACATTTTTATATTTTATTTTTTACTCTAATACAGGACCTTCCTGAAAATCACCTTAGGGTGAGGTTTGCCTCCTGTATAAATATTTAAATTATTATTATTATTATTATTAAATGTGCTTTCCCCATCCTACTTATCGGATAAGTTTTGCAAAAGATCCAGTATACACCAGTGAAATACTCGAAATTGCGGTGACCTTACCATTCCTAAATGTAACTCAGCATCCGGTCAGAGGTCCTTTAGTTATAGAGGTTTTAAGATCTGGAATGCCTTAGATAGCACACTTATTAAGCGTCAACTTCAGTTCCCCAATAGGCCCTTTGCAGCTAACAGTCACGTGCTGATAACATACTTCATGAACGAATGAATTGAGCTCGTGATCCCCATGGGAAAGACGTTGCCATGGATGCTGGAGAGCAAGCTATCTTTAAAATCGCTGTTTTTGAAAGATCGACAATCGATTGGAGGTGGAAAATAGCATTTACAAATAGGTTTTGCTAGTAGCAATACCGACCTTGTACAAAGCATTTAATTAAATCAAGTCAGATATGTTTTGCTCTCCAGTACAACCACGTGATGTGTTAGCTGCAAAAGGCCTATTTAATTTAAATTAATCATTAATCATTAATCTTAGATATGATAGCTATAGTTTTATGCAATTTTACCGATAAGTGTTTTAACAAATTTATAGTTTCTCTTAGTTTAACTTATTTCAATTTAATTTAAAATATATGTTGAAAAGCTCTTCTGGGAACTTATATTGAATATATGTATGTATGTATTAAACCTTGTCGCACTTTGTAATAAAAAAAGGTGTCGCACTTTATAATAACTGTCCGTCGCACTTTGTAATAAACGAAGTTGTCGCACTTTGTAATAACTCCGTCGCACTTTGTAATAATCTTCGCAATGAAATGTTAGAGAAAGAGGTTTCCCTATCAACAAATACTATCAACAACAGCTGCCAATCAAACGGTGTGACATCATCAAGTAATCAACACAGCCACCCTCGGGTACAAGACAAACACCAGCTGTCAATCATATTATGTGACGTCATAAGTCACGTGACTTACTGAAAATCTCCTCCATGTATATCTTCTTTATACACAATACAGCTACCAAACATCAACACAATATACTCGGGCACAACATAAAGTGCAAGGACTGCGACAGCCTTTTATTACAATGGCCCCTTGTGTTTCCATACGGCCTTGCCCCGCTGAATCGTAATAAATCCGTAGTAAAAAAGGGCACCTAATAGTATCGGATATTAAAGGTTTTAATATCTAAAAATTCTTTTTTTCTAGCATTCGCATATATAATTCTATTATAATAATAACTAGTCCAAAAAAAAGTAAGGATCTTACAACATATTAAAAGATGAGGAAAATGTGACAGCTATTGACACATGATAAAGTAAAATACAATAAAAAGTATAACAATCTAGCAATAACTTATATCTAAAAAAATATTTATTTACAAAGATGTTGTTAAAACACTCATGCAGAGGCGATCTTTGGAAGGTGGCAGGACTTACCTCTTAAATAATACACAGTAGATTTTTTCACAGGCATCAACGGTCTTGACTGGCGGATGATTAGTACATATGCAGGATATTATTTTATTAAAATGTTTTTATAGCAGAGAGCGAGAGTATGTTATAATGTGTCGAGGAATACCGTCTCTTGAAACAACGGTCAAGGAAGCGCTGCACAAATGCAATATGAATATTTAAATTTGTTGTGCTAGCGCCGTAGATCGGTAGACCGTTGGTTATCTTAGGTAAAACTATCATAATTTGATTGGAGGAAAAAAAACCTTGCGCCACACAGCAACATGCAAATTCATTGAAATTGTACAACGTCTTGGCTTCCAGCAACTAACGAAAAATTGTCAAATGTAGGAATCTCGTTATAAAGCACTTTCGACGCGTTCGACTTCTTTTTGGTGACTTGTTGAATACGTGCATGCCTCGTTACATCACTGCCATGGTGCAAATTACATGACAATGAACGAAGGATGCGCGCATTCGACGAATCCGGTCGATCGCGTTGGCGGGCACCATACAGAGGATATAGGAGATGTTCAGTAAGTCACATTACTTATGACTTCACAGAATTTGATTGACATATTTTGTTTGTCTTGTACCCTAAGTTTCGTACCTGTATTGTAAAATTATATTCTATAAAAGGATTACTTGACTGATGACATCACACATTTTCATTGGCAGCTGTTGTTTGCTAGGACATTGATCTTAGGTCAACCATTTTTAGGCGACCATTGCGCATGCGCAATGTAGCCTTATGTAGTTCTGAAGTTGGGACTATATATCTATCTATCTATGTCCCGGCATCAACCGATGTGACAATTTAACTCAGGGGGTGGGGGGTACGGGGGGGGGGGGGGGGGGGGGGGGGGGGGTGGGGGTTGTGTTGTGTCAGGTGAGGAAAGCAGTAGAATAAATATATTTGTATATTCAATTACTCTTGTTAATATATTCGACAACAGAACATTAGTTTTATTGCAAGTAAAAGGTTTTTGTTGTGTTGGCTCTTTGTTGTTTATCGAATAAAAATATTATTTTAACGAAAAGCTCGAGGGACCCCGGCCATGTGCTAAAAATGTAATAACTAAATCAATGGATATATATGAATTGACAACGTATACTAGTGATAATCATAAAAAGAAAGTGCGTTCGAAATGGCTTTTAACACCAGAGTTATCAATCCTACCTGTTCCCGAGTTATAACAAAATCAATGAACATTAATTTCAAATATTGTTTTTGTATGAGAAAGGATCGATTGAACTTCCTGTAGTAGGTACAAATACACACCCTTCTGAGGCATCACTGCAGCAATATAGACTACACTGTCAACAATAGTCAATAACAGACTGAGTCTACTGTGGGTGTATAATATCCTGATCAAAAATGTATATGTCTTCAACTATAATAAACGTTTTTGAACATCTCGACTTATAATTTATAAAATGGATGGATATGTTCGGTTAAGGTTACCGGATACCTTCAGGGTGCGTTTCCAGTCTAAATTATGTAGCGCGTCGAGGAAATATCGTAGATAAATAATCCATGTATCATTTTAAAGCTTATAAAATTGGCTTCAAGAATACATAAAACGTTTTGAGTTCTTTGAAAATCTCGAATTTTCCGCGATCCCGTTTCTCCGATATAGTGAGATGGCTTTCAGAAGCTGCGACTCCGAAAATATTTTAAAGTTTTAAAATCTGTTTGCTTTGTCGCATTTCAGAGGAATCGTATTACAAAACCGTGTCGGGGAATTTCAAAATTCGATTTAGTTCAAAAGTTATCATGCTCTCCGTGAAAAGGCGAAAAATAATCAGAGTAGATATGCGAAAAACGCCGTCAAGAGCTCTCTTTTTAGAATTTTCCAATTCCCGACACGGTTTTGCAGTTGAAGTATCAATTGACATTTTTTTGAAAATTTCAAACAAATCGAATAAATTCCTCTTGAGTGGGAGCTTTTTAAAACTCTATTTTGGTTGAAAATCGAAAGCGTAGAAAATAGCATTTTAAAAAATCTAGCCGTCTGTCGTGCGTGAATCTGAAGCCCCGCCTCTCCAACAATTAGCGAGCTCTTGGCCAATCATTTCTCATCAAAGTTCAACTATCTGTCAAGATTTCCCGCCAATGTCGATTTCTGATCAAAGCTAGCGCCGCATCGAGAAAATGTTACTTTATAGCTGGTCGTTCTAGTTTTCTTGTGTGACTTGAAAAATGGGCAAGACAAAAAGACCTCAAGGGACAAAGCCAAAGTGAACACCTCAAGACGCCTTGAATGCCAGCATAGTTAGCAGAGGAGACAGCGATTTGCAGGCGGCTGAAACAGCACGGCAATAGCGAGATCGTGGTTCAACCGATTCAGGGTCACCGTCAGACTTTACATTTCCATCTAAGCTTTCTTGGAAACAAATATTCTCTCGGCTGGCTCCTATCAATTCTTCTTTATGTTGAGATGTGGACCACTCGGTACTCTGTCTGAAAGTGAAAATACGAACCCTTGTCGGGTTTTGCGAGGACTCCTATTTGGCTTTGTAGTCGTATGCATTGTTTGGCCTTGTTTTGCTTTTCTTTTTTCTTTGTTTTCCAAGCTAAGAGCATCCTGCTTGCTTTTTGGAAGGCATAAGGCCAACAACGGATGGAATTTTGGAATCGTGTGTGGAAAAACTTTTCTCAATAAACGTAAACATTGATATATGAAATAAATTTAATATGCGCTATAAGCTTTCCCACACCGTCGTTACGGGCGAGTGAGCACTTGTCATGTGTTTATTGATCTGCTGTCAATCAAACAGAACCTTTTACTTCCGGTCAAAAACTTCCTTTTGGTATTTCTCCGTCAACATTAATTTTTATTGAACGGAGTTTTTGGTATACAAGACACTACTACTAAAATTACATTTCTGTGCAAAAAAAAAAAAATCCCATCTTTTTCGTTTTGAAGGTATCCGGTAACCTTAAATACACTGTAGGTCATCAAATGACTCGGATAAAGAAAACATTTTGGATTGCAACATTGATTATGTACATGTAAGTTACATACATACATACATACTTTATTTGGTATACAGTAGGTTAAATTATAGGCAGCTAAAGCTGATGTGGACCTACTTCTATTACACTAATATCTAATATATTAACATTAAAAATGAAAACCTATATCTGTCCTATATACAATAATGACAAGAGAAAACTATGTACAATAATAATAAATAATAAATTCGTCAATAGTATATAAAATTTGAATTCTTATGTAAGATTAAAGAAGCTTCTTTCATAAAGGAGATATTGCTTAAAATGATCCTATATTTACTCTGTTTTAAATAATGTTTGAAACAATTCACAGAAGGTGCCTGTTTCAGGGCGGCTGGTAAGGAGATGCAAGCCAATGGTCCTCTATATCTCAGTGCAGTTCTACCTATGTCTAAATTAAATCGAGGAAGTACAAAGGTGCTCTTATTACGTAGGCTATACTTGGAATTTATATTAAGGTTGAATAGGCTAGTAATCCTATCTGGAGTTAGATTATTATGTACTTTATACATTAGGGTGAGCAATTTCTTTTTATAAAAATTACTAAGAGGCTCCCATCCAGTGGCCGATAAGGCATCTTGATCTGAGATATTACTGGGTAGCCTATGTATAATTTTAGCAGCCCTTACATGTACATGTCCTAGTTCATTCATTAAGGAAGGCAAACAAGTGCCTCAAACCAAATTACAGTAAGTGACGGTAGGGACAATACAAGTAAAGTAGATTGCTTCTAAGGTGTTCTTTGGTAGATATTTAAATCTTCTTAGTTGGTTGACCTTCTTTCCAAAAGATTTACACATAATTTCAACGCGATTGTGCCAAGTTATCAGTTTCAAGCCACGCATATAGTTTTGTAATTTGTTAAATAATGTAATACCGGTAGGTGTTAAATAATGTAATACCGGTAGGTAAGTTTATTTAAGGGAAAAATGTGTTTTTAACAAATTCAACAGATCAAATATCCATTAAAAATTGATAATTTTAACTATGCGGTGTATGGACATATCGGGGTATAAAACTGTGGTTATCTATATGTGTAACATTAAATAATTGGATGATCCAGCGGTTGCTTTGAGGTACATCGGCAGTTATTTTCTCTCAGTATCAAAAGACAATTAGAATTTTCCCCTCTCCCCGAGTTTTGTAACGTAACAGCTAGACGTGTACTTTCTTCTGTTGACTCTTACTGAAAAATATTTTGAAAGCCCTGTAACTGTCTGATTAATGGAGGTACTGGATGCTAGGGGTGGGGGTTTAACTGACAAATGACATTTAAAACTTAGACCATTTGTCAGTTGAAAGTTAAGGTCTAAAATACCATTTTAAGGGTAATCTTTGATAATTAATATTACTTTGTTGAATTTCAAAGCTGGATCTGCAATTTATCAGCTAACAGTAAAATTTCTATTATCAGTTAATTCAGTTCAATTCATTTCCTTGAATTCATGGTCACCGGCCGGTTATCGCCTCGCTTTGAAGCCGTGGGTCTCAGAGGGTATATCCCGGATGTAACAAACGGTATCCATATTTTCTAAATACAGTGTTACACCGTTTTGTCAAATATCATGTCAAACGCTTTATTCATAGCAGGAAACATTCATCAGGGTCACAAACGTTTTAGTGATGTATCGAGAGGAAGACAATATTCTTTTATGAGATTTTCAGCGCTGTCGTGTGCCAATTTTAACCAGTTCAGCAGTGGACGATACAAATTATCCTGACCTTATCGAAGCCGAACTCCCGAAGGAGACCGATTGTATCTCGTTTCTCTTGGCAATCGACTCATCCCAGATGCAGAGACAATATCGCTGAACAGTCTGCCCGTTGAGGCATGTTGATCTATGGAGGCATGTTAATCTATGGAGAGTGACTAACACTTACAAGTCGTCCTTCGGGACAGCAAACGAACCCTTCCGAATACGGTAGCAAACAAGTTGCAGAACAAATGAAAAATCGTCCCTATCAGTATCAAGTATCAGGTTTACCCCATATCATTCCTCTTGCTTTTAAGCTTTTACATTTTTGTAGGTATTTTTTGGAAATGAGTGTATACATAAAATTGTTATTGTTTTGTAGCATTGGCATGTTAAAAAGTGCATCACTCGGACACAAATATTATTAACTTTGAGTTGTTGTTATTATTGATGTGGACGGTTGTATCTGGTTGGTTAGAAAACATTGACCTCCAGTCCATGGACTCCCAGTACTGACATTTAGAGAGTCCATAGACTGGGGGTCAGTATTTTCTCCACTCCCATTGAACTCTTCCATACAGCAAATTAATGTAACAGTTATAGTTTGTGATTGTTCACACATTTCAATAAAATATCAATACTAATTTACACGTCTATATTTCCGTTATCGATATTGTGTTATTTTCTGTGCAAAATGCACATTATCTAACAACCCAGCACGAGCAAAGTATGATTTCCAAGCTTCTGTAGTTTTAATCAACTAGGAGTAATAAATTATTATAGATTATGGCAAGTGCGTTGGACAAATTTGAATATAATTGTGGAACATAACAATAGTTGATAATTTTCGATAAAAAAATGAAACAAAGGTAATAAAATAAACAAAGTGGAACAATATAGAGCCATAGCGATTTTTAGTTTGCCCAACTCACACTTGAACATATAATGTCCTAGTGTTTGCCTCAAGAGCACCAGGTGCTCATCAAAGAAGCTCACACTACCGTTACAATTACATTTTTTATAGCGAGTAAGGTAGAGAAAAAGGAAACGACTTATAATAATGATAGATATATAAAGCAAGGAAACAGAAAGCAGGAACAATAAATCGCAATAAGTAAATAATAGAAAATTATATGTCAAATTATATTGTGATAATTAGAAAAACTTACAGGGACCAAAAACAATCACTTTTGCACAACTATAAAATTGATAATACTACTCTAAAGCCAGTTAAATTATTCAAAGCGCTTTGTTTCAATAATATAAAACGGTATTGCTTTAAAAACTTCTATATTTTTATTACTGCTTAATTCAGAAGAGCCATGGAGTAATATGTTCACTTTTATATTATACGATGTAACTAGCCAGTGAGGGATTAAAAATGCAACGGAGGCAAATAACGTATGACACACTGTGGCATATAGAGGACAATCTAATAAATTAATAGTTTCCTTGGCAAATCCGCAGAGACAAAAAGCTGTTGGTGCGCAATTGATTTTAAATAGGTTATCATTTAAAGCAGAGTTACCTAATCTTACCTAATCTCTATTCATCAATAACGAGCCAGAGCTTCTTAGTAACCATATTACCCCCTGGTTATTGCAGAACTGGACTCTGCAATCACCAGGGAGTCCCAGTAAACTCTCTACATTCCCATCAATTAAACGCAGCTTGAGTTATCTCTAATCCCTTTAACTATGACAGCCTTCGACGGCCTTTTCGCAGTACTGACTAACTTGAATTGAAATCAATCTTATTTTGGAAAACTTGCCGGAGTCGCTAGAAAAAAATTAGTTATATATCCCTGAAGCGCTCAGGCAGACTAAGTTGCCAGGATTTCACGCTGGATGAACCAAATGGGGATATAGAACTAGCTTGAAATAAATCTTATTTAATTTGGTAAACTTGCCGGAGTCAGGCAGGCTAAGCTGCCAGGACTTCCCGCTGGATGAACCAACTGGGGATATAGAACTAGTTTGAAATCAATCTTATTTTGGTAAGCTTGCCGTAGACACTAGATAGAAATGACTGAGTTATATATCCCTGAAGCGCTCAGGCAGACTAAGCTGCCAGGACTTCCCACTGGATGAACCAACTGGGGATATAGAACAAACTTGAAATAAATCTGATTTTGGTAAACTTGCCGGAGTCGCTAGAAAAAAATGAGGTATATATCCCTGAAGCACTCAGGCAGACTAAGCTGCCAGGACTTCCCCCTGGATGAACCAACTAGGGATATAGAACTATAGCTTGAAATAAGTCTTACTGAATTATTTCCTTTCTAATGAAAATATAAGCATAATAACTCAGTAATAGTTTTTTAAATGGTCTTTCGGTTCCCGCTGTCACGTTTCTCTGTCTTGTTTAGCTTTGACTCTCTCTGGACTCAGTCTGTTGGGCTGAGCATCCGCACTATTGACCACTCCATTTGGTAAACAAGGCAGATCGATGTGCAGTGCTGTTGGTGACTCAAAGTTCCAGTTTGAAACTCTGTAGTTAGTTATATGTTGTCGAATAATAAAACAATTATTGTACTCGACTATCGCAAATCATAATTTGTTCGTGTCGCGCGGTCAGTTATTTGCCTCGGCATTCGTCATCGGTAAGCAACTGACAGCTAGGCACGATTAAATCATGAGATGTTGCTCATCCTCGTCCAATAATTGCTTATTAACTGCCAGATTTAATTGTTGATTTTGAACTTATTTTCCAGTATGAATACCAAAGTTACAATAAAAACCTTTTAAATACTTCTCATTATTACGTAAGAATATCATAAAATGTCTATTTTCGGGTGGGTCCAATGGATCATCAAAACTAGTTGTTTGCATTATTAGTGTTTAAATTTCAAAAATGTACAAATACGCAATTTTTCATTCTTTAATATTAGCTAGCCTTCGTTGTTCTGATCAAATATATTGAAAAAAGTCGATGTCACCAGATTCCGCTCGGTGATATTTATCGAAAGTAGCAAAAATTAGAGATAAGGCGTACATTTTTTGAGGTAGGACTGGTGCGAGTTTTGTCAAAGTCGTCCAAAAGTGCCCAGACTGAAGTTTTTCTATCCTGTGCAGTAGAGATGTGCAGTAGCCAAACTAAGGAATCACCTTAACTAATAGATGGTTACGTTTGACGTCTTCTGTCAAAAGGGTTAAACTGGATGAACATTATGGATTCCACGACATGGAAAAAGATGGTGGATGTACATTTGCGAACTTAACACATTCAAAATAACACGTATACATCATCTGTTCTCTTCAATGACAGTGTACTGGCAACAGCACTTACACAGGCATGTTTTTTTTAACATTTAAAACCTCCCTAACACCATTTTAACGGATTTAAATATTTCCACGCGCAAAGGATTGTGGGTAAAAGTACCAACCGCCATCATTTTCTGTCCGGTGGACCACAGGGAGCCCACTCACAGTATTTGTACATGTTTACCTATAAAATGGTTGTAAAGTCAACTGAGTAGTCGTAGTCGTATTACAATTATAGTATATTGAATACTATAATACTATAATTTATGCACCTACTCATCATTAGTGGATATAAATACCTGAAAAAACGATTGCCACCAAGCGAATTCACTCGTGGTCTAGCGGTTAGGGTAGGGTTGTGTGGGTCGTTCTATAAATCTTATCTTCATACCGTGTGTTAGGCTTTGAAAATTATTAATTTTCGGGCGCAGACTCCGTGAGGGATGGGATTTCTTCCAGATGAAGTAGTTCATGTGAGAACTGTTCATCGTGTTCGCGGTACTTTTGAATCAATTGCCAACGATGTAGGGGGGTTATTTGGGCGGAGTTCGCAAGGTACGAAGTGTGTTTGCTATTGAAGTTCCGGCTCTACTTCGGTGTAAGAACCTCACAGACTGCGTCACAAAACTGCCTTTGTTAACTATGAATAATTTGGGACTTGGAATATTTCCCGAGCACCCGAAGCGGCACTTATAAATTTTACAAGGAATTGGGGAGCCTCTACTTGAAAAAAAAGAATTTCACTGCGCTCAGCGTAGGAAACGAACCCAGGAAGATACGATTTATAGAATGACTGGCACAACCCTACCCTAACCCAACCGCTAGACCACGAGTGATTTCGCTTGGTGGCAAATGTGTTTTTTTTCTCAGGTATTAATATCCACTAATGATGAGTAGCTGCATAAATTATAGTATTATAGTATTCAATACACTATAATTGTAATACGACTACTTACCGAGCGCGCGAGGGCATGGTCTCTAGGGAATGGTTCTTACACTGAGGTAAACCCGAAGTTCCTCCCTTGTCTTATTATATATCCTAAAACACTTCTCCCACTAAAAGTCAATATTTAACTACAATTCTTACAATCAAACCACTCAGTCTTTATTTAACACTAATTCGTGCAAATGAACCACAAGGATTGGTGTTGAACGACTTTTATTCAATTGCCTTTACAACTATGTTTTTAGGTAAACGTGCACAAATCATTCGAGTGGGCTTCCTGTGGGTGGGTTAGATGTGAACAAAGACGATAGTTAATTTCATTATAGTTAAGCAATTAATCGTTGTAGTTCTTTACCGTACAATGTATAAAACTGCAGCAATTTAATCACACTTTACTAACTTTTCAACTCTTGGTTTTTTTTTCTCCCTCTCTCTCATTTAGGTTCTTATTGGAAGCACTCAAATTCTAAAGGATGATGACATTTTTCGAAAATTCTTCTGCCAGGATAATTTATATCCTCTGTTGAGCTGAGGATTCTAATGGGAGACAGCTCGATGTAAAGGGTTTCGAGATCGCTCGTAGTGATCGTTGCTTTGTATTAACAATAAGCAATTTGAGAAATAATGACCTTTTGCAGGATATGAGCACGTGGTTGTACGAGATCGGTAGTGTAATTATTAGCAAAACATGTTAGTAAATGCTATTTTCCACCTGCAATCGATTATCGATCTTTCTAAAGAGCATTTTCCATCCAGTTGACAAATTTACGATAGTTTACTGTGATATGTTCTTATTTACTAGTACGTAGGTTTGCGTCATCACATGGTCAGAATTGTTGTGGATTTGACGAGGCGCTAGCCGATTGAATCCACAACAATTTTGACATGCCACAGTAAGCTGTCGTAATTTTTTTTTACAACAACAAACGAGAAATAGTTCAGCAGAAATGCATTGAAAACGATGGAAATTGTGGGGGAAAGTGATTCTAGCAAGAGCTACACATAATCCATGGCGTGAGCAATGACGCAATCCGTGGTATGTTCTCATTTCCAATGGCAATAGGCCATTTTGATGATGTTGCGCACGCATCGGTATAACAATAGACGTGAGTTGCTAAGACTCGTTCTGGTTCACCAGCCTTTTGTTATTTAAAACAGATAGCCATTGTTCTAGTTGCGCGCGCAACATCGTCAAAATGGCCTATAAACCAATCAGAAAACGATCAACTGAGTAGTTGTAAAATAAAGCTTTTCCCATGAGAACACGAGCTCAATTCATTTGTTATTCAAGTAATATATCAGCACGTGACTGTTTTCTGCAAGAGGCCTATTGCTGGCTTTCAATCAATCCCATAGACCACGTGCAAAACTGATTGCAGGGTCCTGGGGTTGAATCACGAGAGCTCGGTCGGAACTTTACCTGCTTTTGTGCTGTTCCCAACATATTAAAATTTAGAAACATTTCTTAAAACTAATGCTAAGGGAAACTTATGTCACAAGCTTTGAAGATTACATCGGCTAGACCGATCGACCTGTCTTTCATGATTAGATACAAGGATTTGCATGTGGCAGGAGCCCATAACCAGGAGCGTCCATATCTCCTTTTCAGGTGTCACAGCGTTTTTACAAGTTGGGCTATTTTTAGATTATTTCTCCCGCCAATTTGTGGGTTGCACCGTGGGGGAACAAAAGAGGCCTCATTGGCTACGATTGTTACACCAAACAACATGGCTGCTAAGCATGCAACTCAACAATAGCGGGAAACCGTTCTAAAAATAACCTAACTTGTGAAAACGCTGTGACATAGGCCTAGTCGCCTGCATGTGGTCTATGATGGTTGATCCTCACAATAGAAAATAGCGAGGAACCTTCTGTTATCATCAACGAAGATGGTGGCCATCACGGCATGTCAAAGCAAAGAATGCTTGATTTGTGACTTACGGAAAATATCACTGCAAAACTGGCATATCGGGAGAGAAACACTTGAAAAACTCCTCGGAATTTCATCAACAGGCAACGAATTAGCGATCAATCTGTGAACCCCCCCCCGTCCCCCCTCCCCTTCCATTCTGATTTTTCTTTTCATGAGCTTACCCAGACAATAACAAGTAGTGAAATAACACAGCAGCTGGGGAACAATGATCTATAAAGGACATGTAGATCACCATTGCAGATAAATATATAGTCTGCTAGTGGTTTTTATAGGTGTTTTTTTCCGGATTGGTTTCCCTGTGGCCACAACCCGAAACCAATGAGAAATAACCCATAAGAGCCGGTAACAGGCTAATAAATACACCGTAGCATGTGAATGTTTACGTTTATTATGTAAACAATATTCGATACGTGGTTCACTATTTTCTTTCAAAGGCGGTATGTACATGTCATGGTGATGCACATATATAGAGCCTGATTGGTAGCGGTTAATTGGCTACACAAAGTTAGAGCTCAATGCTTGATTGAAATGATACACATCATGCTGATGCGCACGTGGCTGTAAATAACTGTCTGCAAATACAAAGGTCGCTCTATCACCAAGACACACGGCCCCTTTAAGAAATTATAGCAAATAAATTATTATAGATATAACGAAACTGATATTTTCTTAAATGTAAGAATGGAAGATTATTTATGAAATGCACAAAACTATGACATACAATGTCATAGTTCCTTGGCTTGACAATTCCTGCTGGTTTTCTGTTTTGAGAAAAACAGGATGTGTCCCCGTTCTGCAGTATAACCTCGGTTCTAAAATATATAATTGTATTATTCGTTTGTATGTGACGTCAACTCCGCCATGTTGGTGGACATTAATAAAAGATGCCTCGTTAGACGTTGGTGTATTTCGTTAGTGGCACCAAGAGTGTCATTTGAATCTCTGGGATTGGTTGCAAACCATCAATAGATGAAAACAATACAAACAACTGAATATACATTCGATACAGCGGTTCCGTTTTAATGTAGAATTCTATATTAAACATAGCCGATTTGAAATATACGTACACTCGATGCAGACCGAGGTGTTCATAACACCATACACTCTGCAGTATAGTACAGAAGAAACAACGGGTCAAACCACCATCGTTTTTCGCCAAGTTTGGCAATATTTACGATTTGAACAGTTTGTCCTTTACTCTGTGAATTCTCGCTAATCTACCCATGCGGTTCAATTCAAGTCCGGGTTCGAACTTTGATAGATTATACATGCAGGTTTTAAAACACGTTACAAAACGGTAGCAATATTACGTACCTTTAGTGAATACCGGTAGATTCGATTTCATTTCAAGCGCAAAAGTGCAAATGGTCATGGATCAACACGACCAAGAGTTGACGTGGACACGTCCAAACATGGTTATCAGAACAATGGAAAGCAGTGTATACGGCCGAAGGTGTTCACGTGTACATGCCCAAATGTGGTTGTAAGAACAATGGAAAATCTTACGCACCTGCGATAGACTAACACGCATCCAGCGGTCCATACCGTCCTCCCCTCTGATTAGGTTGCTCCCAGTCCACTCGCTAATGCTCGCTCCCTGGTCGCAATGAAAGCTACCCGAATTATGGGATTGATGATTCTTGTGATGTCACAATGGGAACCTACGGGATTTTATTGCAGTATGTTTCTCTTTGGAGGGAGTTGATTCATCTTAAGACGTCACATGATCCGCGAAAAATAATCAAAATTAAGGATTAATGTCAAATATTACAAATTTTGCAAGATGAATATCTTTTTTGTGAGAAACAAACACAACAGCTAGTGCAATATTGTTTTAACATCAGTGATACTTGCACTTTAAATACACATGTATACCCAAGGGCTGGGTGGATAGTTTCTCAAAAATCGTGATTGGTCAGAATTAGCACTAGCGTATGGTATATCATTATCCTCTTTATACTTACCAGCAATTATGTTATGGTTATAGCTTTTTAAAAGGTAAATGACGGAATCAATCCGTACTATGTATGTAAGCATCATCGTTTATGTATCAAAAATAAATATCGCAGATTCGCTATAATTGTGTCTTAATAACCCATCTTGCCGCTGGTATTTATGAATATTTAACATGAAGATGAGGCTAGTAAATGCGCCTGTAGGCATCGCATCCAGCGGTAATTCCTGAATGCGAAACTGGACTATTGTTGTTTTGTTTAAAGGGGCTATGTCATGGTACTGCGCATGTACCGAGTAATCGCTCGGTTGGTCCCACAATGTTTGATTGAAAGGATTTTCAATATTTTCCCTGGAAACTGTTTATATACACTGTTAGTCATTAGTACATATTTGCTTTGATTTTAAGCATCTCACATGGCCGAGAGATTCGTTAGTTCATATCAAAATCGGTGGAAATAGCTGTTTCCCTCCCGGAACGCAAATGTAAAGTCTATTACCGTGACACAGCCCCTTTAACATAAATTGGTCAGTAAGTTTATGGATGGAAAATGTCCGGTAGCAGTAAAACGCAACCCCCACCTCAGTTGTGACGTCATTTCAGTGATATGCTATTTAACAAAATCGCATACATTTTTCCATTGTTTGTACTCGTATTGATCATAGAAATGACGTCATAAAATGTTCAAAACTCGAGTGAAACAACGAGTGCAGCGAGTTGTTTCACTGCAAAGTTTTGGATTTTTTTTTATCAATACGAGTACAGACTGGGAAAATGTATGCGATTTGTTTGTACAACGACGAAGCACTTAGTATAAAATGAGTGCGAAATAAACTGCTTTCGAGTTGAAAAAGTCCATTGAAAGTCAAAACGTAAACACTTCTATTTCTAATTGCTGGTGCCGAGAGAAAGCTTTCTTTGACAGATGGCATTTGGTTCACCGATTAACTTCTGTCATTGATGGAATGCTTGTGAAATCCTTTCTTGTGTTTTTTTCTGGATCATAAAAGTATCGTTATAATTCAAGACTTCTGTGCTCTGAGAGAACTAGTCACAAAGTCTGAACCACAAATTCGCCGAAACTTTCTCCACTCAAGAGAAAACTCACATTTTGCCAAATGGCACACTACAAAGAAGTTTGACTAACCGATTAACTTCTCCTACTGGTGAAATCCTTGCGAAATCCTCATTTTCTTCTTTTTGGAAGACAGGTTAACAGCCATATGAATTCACAAATCTCGCCGTGAAAGCACTTTGCAAAGCTACCACGGCTTGCGAATGACAGTCATTTTCATTGCCCGTATTTAAATTGCATATAGGGGAGAGCCAATCAGAATGCGAGAAAATTAGATGTAAAAAAAAATTCGCTAAAGATGTGACGTCATAATTTTAGCGATACTAATTTATTCAGCCAATCAGATACAAGACTTGGACTCGAATATATAATAAATTGTTGATTTGATGAATTCAGTTAAGTGCATGATTTGGTTAAATGTTGACCGAGGGAAGGAGAGGAAGGAGTTTTGGGTGTTTTTCGGATTAATGGGAGGAGAGGGTGGTATTTTTTCGTCAGGTACTGTATCAACTTTCGAATACAGCCGTCTTCCTTCGGGAGACACAACTCAAAATGCGCCTTCTTAGAAAGACTTTGAGCCACAAAATTCAATGCTGATGACGTCACGCAGTCAGGATCATGTCGCGCTATTTGATTACCATGGTAATTACACATACTAGCCAATCAAATAGCGCGCCAAGATCTTGGCCGCATAACGTCATCAGTATGGAATTTTGGACCTCAAATCGCAGACATCTTTCTCGGAAAGTGCTTTGGGTTGTGGCTCCCGAGGGAAGACAGGCTAATACTTTATAAACCAATTGTCGAGTGCAAAGCTTTTATTCCGCAACAACTCAGAACAAATTTGTGTTGAGAAAAAAACGACGTTTGTCTTACATAGCATAAGCTACTGAAATGAATAAGCTACTAGAAAATTAGGGGAATTTGGCAACCAGAACGGCGACGGCACTGACGACGTGACATAGAACAGGTGTTTTAGTCCGGAGTTTATTCTCCTTTAATTGCTTTCACAACCAGATTTTCAAAAAGAATATGATCACATTAGAGTTTCGTTCAGTCTAAACAAAGAAACGAGAGTATTTTACTTTCTTACGTTTGCGTTCTGTTTTAAACGTTCTGGTGAAGAGCCGTCAAAATGTAGGCGACTGGGTGCAGTTGTTCTTCGTCCAAGACGTTTCCGTCATGGTTGCTAAAGGTCCCTAATATGGACCAGTTTGCGGTTAATTGCGACATTTTGAGAGGGGTGCAAACATATGGCGAAATACAGTGCATGGGAATCCGATGCCTAATAATTTCCGTAAAATCGAGTGTGACAAACTTGTACGGCATGTCCGTAGCCGTGCTGTAGCTGTGTTGTGCTGTAACTCTGTGATTGGATTGGATCAGCAGAGCAAAAACAATGGGAAACCATTTCAACGTTACGGCATGCCGTACGGTAACCGTGCTGTAGTCGTTGCTGTAGTCTGTCCCACTCATACGAAATCTGCTCTATATTTGAAGGATGTAGCTGTGCTGGGAAGCGTCCAATCGGTTTTCAGTTTTCCATATATTTGTCTGTAAATTTTCCCGCGGACTTTGACTCGTTACAGACAAATGGAAAACTGAAGACACGATTGCACGCTTCCCAGGACAGCTACATACCTCACATTGTGATCAGTTCATCTTTTACGTGTATCTTAAATTTGGAGACAGTAAATATTTCAGAAATTCGATTTTACGGAAATTATTCGGCGTCGAATTTCCATACAAAACTGTATTTCGCGTAATGCCTGCACCCCTTTCAAAATGTCGGAATTAACCGCTAACTGGTCTATTACAGCTGAAACGGGCGTCAAAAAGGTGTCAGTGTGTTTAACAGTTACAGCAGTTTACAGGGCGTTACGTGAACTAACTACAAGAGTTCCCATGTTGATTATAACTAGTCTGTAGGACGAGTAACTTGAATTGCTTGAAACCTCATCCGCACATCTCACTTTTTCGCATTCTTGGCTGCGGCTCCTTGAGCTCTTGCCGGGAAGCTGCCCTTGTCAACCTTGCCGTCATGACCTTTGGCGTAAGAGCTTTGGATACGACTTGCAGCATCAGAAGTCATCTGGGTCTTTCCCTGACTTGAATCAGTAGTTTGCGAACCTTTGCCGTCCATTGCTGTTGAGTTTTGGCTGTAATTCAATCGTATTAAAGGTAATTTAATGCAATGAAATAGAGCAAAATATAGTCTCACCATAACAAAGAAGGTCCCTGAGTTCATAACCATACCCTCTATTAACTATTCTTCTTGTAAACAGGTCCTTAAAGAGGAATATAGGAAAAGCAATTAAGTTTCACATCGTAAATTATAACTATAAGCATCGCAGAAACTCGATTTATAATTAATTCCTGAGATATCCAAACTGAGGCTCGCACTTTAGAATTCTTTGGTTGTGGCGTGGTTCCAGTCTGCGAATATGCATTATGTAAAGCACAGCACGTTTGCTATATATTCAATTGTAGTTGTCTGATATCAAATAAAAACGCCACAAATGTCGCCATGAATGTAATGTTTATCTTACTATTACCCCAGATCAAAGCGTACTACTCAGTATATGTTCTTGCACAAATTCCCGGAATACTCGCTCCTTGCTACACACATCATTCTCATTCATAACCTTATGAAGCAGTTAAAAACTTTCAAATAGGTCTTGCGTGCCGAGTGTTACAATGCTATAAACTGTTGTCTAATTCACCATAAATTCCTAGAAACAACTCGTTACGTGTGGTCAAAACAACGTTAACCTAACCTTTTATCGGAAATATTCCGAAATGTTCGGAATCTCTAATTAACCGAATTGATGGCATCTACATGTGTATGGAATGGATTGGAAACGGCTCTAAATTCTTTGAAATACGTCGGCATCACCTTAAGTCGGTGTTCTTTGTGGGTTAACGTATTTAGTTTGTTTTTTCACCGACCGTCTTCCGTTTGAGTGGCAGTAATGCGGGTAACTAACGAGGCATATAGCTAATCAGGTTATCTGGTTATACAAGTTACGCAGGGGCGTAACCAGGGGTGTTCCAGGGGTTCCGGAATCCCCACCATCGTGATTTCCAAAGGGTAAAAAGCTATGTAGCATGATGGATCGCCAGGTTCGGAACCCCATCCTTCCCACGTCGGACTCCCCCCCCCCCCCCCCCCCCCTCCCCCCGGATTTCCTGGCTACGACCCTTTTACAGACCATGAGGTAGAGGGGGGCACGCAAATACCCCCAAAAAATATTGCAGAGTTTAAAAGAGAGAGAAAATATCGTGCACAACAGACCGAAACAAAACACAATCGTGCAAATGCCATCATTACAAAGTCTCAAGTCTAGTCTAGTTCCTTTAATTTTCGCCTCAAAATGCAGGAAATACCGTACATGACCTAGATTTTCAAAACTTTCCGGTGGATCCCCCTCACTCAGTAGTGTTCCTTCCGCCATACTCCCATCATGCACCGCACTTGGGCTTACAATACAAAGCATTTAGCTACACCCCCCTTCCCTGATGTGAAATGACAATGTTAAAACATCACGTTATGTCAGAACAGTCGGCAAGACATCTCCAGTCCGACTCCTTCTACTTTCCAGTAGCATAGCGAGCAAGCAGGCAGACGAGGCAAATGCCTTTTCTAAAATGTTGAAAGTTTTCGAAAATACCCCCCTGATATCCCTAGTAATGGCCTCGTATAAATTGTCAGTCAGTCTGGCTCTGCTATTGAAAAAAAAGACATTGAAATGATGGGCAGGAAATGTGGTAGGATTTTCTGGTTTTCGATATATATGGGGGAGGGGGCACACAAAAAACTACATGGAGGGGAACATGGGGTATCATGTCATGTCATTTGTCCCACTAGCACCACCCAACTGATAACAAAAATATACGGTTCCCAATATGCACATATCAATGAAATATCCAATTCCATATGCAGTTTATCTAACTGTATACACTGTATATCTCACCATTAGTGTTGTTAGTACATATGAATGAAATATCCAATTCCATATGCAGTTTATCTAACTGTATCCACAGTATATCTCACCATTAGTGTTGTTAGTACATATGAATGAAATATCCAATTCAATATCCAGTTAATTTAACTGTATCCACTGTATATCTCACCATTAGTGTTGTTAGTACATATGTATGAAATATCCAATTCCATATGCAGTTTATCTAACTGTATCCACTGTATATCTCACCATTAGTGTTGTTAGTACATATGTATGAAATATCCAATTCCATATGCAGTTTATCTAACTGTATACACTGTATATCTCACCATTAGTGTTGTTAGTACCAGGTACAATACAAACATTGCTACCATGACGCGGCACTCTATCCAGTACTCAACATAAAAACATGTTATGGGCAGTTATTTCATATTTATTTACCTGTCTGTCGCTAAAGTATACTTGATATTTTATATCCGTGTCTCAGAGATCATGAATACCCATGAAAATAAATTTCTTGCAAGCTAACTGTGTGATAAAAAGAATTCGTAGACTTTTTAGTCGTAAAAATAATTATTTCCAGAAAAAAATGTCCTATGGTTAGTGATAATGTTAACGAGAGTATGAACAAGATCGTTGAAACACGAAGTAGCTAAAAAGAATTATTTCAGAGCGCAACTGATCTCTTCATGCTTTGGTATTCAGATTGGACCTTCATACGGCGAAATGATCTTGTTCTTTATCGACATCCGTTTCAAATCGAAGTGACACTTTCAAATCTACCTCAGAACGAAACATGTGAAGAAATTGTCTTAATTGAAATTTTTTTTTCGTTATCGATGATGTAAATCCTCATATCTGCTCAGCATTGTTAAATAAATATTATGCTTTCTCTTTGTTGAAGGCCAGCTGCTTTCTAAAACTCAGGGAATAATATTTTGAAATAATTAACATCTTAAGCCAGTCTTAGACAAAAAACAATGGATTCGAACGTGAAGGATGCTTTCTTACTTATCCAATACGACGTGCAGTTCGCTTTACATAATGATAGTTGCAACTTTATAGTTGTTTGCGTTTAAAGCGCGCGCGAGCTTTAATCGTTTGGTCAGTCAAGCAGGAATCCCACTATGCATGTTGAGAATGAAAACATTTTCTGGTAGCCTCAGTTCATATTGGCCTTCCCAAAATCTCACTTCTAAAGAAGAACATATTTAGAAAATTTATAGTCATTAAAACTGTTTACATAATGAAAGTTGCAACTATGCACTTTAATTGTTTGCGGGAAGCAAGTTTTGGTCGTTTTGTCAGTCAAGCAAGAATCCTATTACGAAACGTAATGAAAACATTTTACGAAGTTAATTGGAAGCTTTCTTATTAGCCTGAAGATGTGCAGGTGAATGTATTGCGGCCCCTTGACGAAAACGATTGTTCAGTATAGCTATTTGGAGAGTCTCACAAGGAGATCTGAGTTTCAATTGTTTCACTTTCAAGTCTATCTTCTGATTCTTTAGTTCTTTGTTCTGTCTATAAACAAGCCGACCGTAAATGTTTATGTAACATGTAAGTATTTCTATTATAATAATCAAACCGCAATCATTGTCTACTTGAAATGTTTTTCGGTGTTCGGTAAAGTCAGGTAATAGATTGCGCGGAAATGACAAATAAAGTGTATATCTAAAAAATACAGTATCATTATTTTAAGGATCAGTTAAGTTGAATGGTATATCTCAGTTCTTAAGGTGGCATTATTCCGAGCTGATCACCGGTATACTCGCAGTATACTTAATGTGAGCGTCTTGAATGATTAAACAATGTTCAAAGCTCTAAAAACATCGCTAGCAGATCAGTTGGTCCTACAGAAATTTAGTATCATTACAGAATTTGACTGGTGCTCATTGCCTGTCTGATAACTATTTTAGGTATTTTGAAAATTCATTTATCAAATAACATTGAGAGTACGCACATTTAGCGTTTGCTTTCGATATTAAAATCCCTGATATTTATCGTGATCTCTTTGAAGTGAGTTCTTCGTGGCTGTTGCTGAGATGTATAAAATCATAAGAGCTGATATAACAAGTGTTTTATCAGTGTTTTATTTTATGTTAATGTTCAAATTTCGAGCATTATACAAAATCCAAGCATGTAATTGGCTAATGAGCGTGCATTATTCGTGACCACAACACTCGACCCAGACCCTCTCTTACCTAGGGAAAGGGAGACCTAGTCCTTCGCTTAGTTACGTGTTTGGACGGCTTGGAAAACCAGACCTTCGGCCTCATGCAGTATTAATTATTTTTCGTTCATCGTACAGTCAGCGCGTGCCTGTATTTGTCGATAAAGCAGTCACAAGCAGTCTCTAACCCTTACATATAACAAGTGTTTTATCAGTGTTTTATACAATTTCAGTGATGTTACAAACTGTTATTTTAACATTCAAAAATGTTAAACCCTTACTTAGGTTTGTAAACACTTGTCCTTCGGGATCGAGTTCCCAAAGCTACTTTTTGATTGAGTTTCAAAATTTCCCTCCTGTGTTACCATAACTCTATGGTATTAAGGAAACTGTTTTGTCTTCTACATAAAAGGCAATGAATTCGTAGAAACCCCCGTCGCAGGTCAAAACATTTGTTTTCTCAGAATATTACATAATGTCTATTAGCTGTATATGTTAACTAATTTTCAGGATCGGTTTCAACAAATGTTGTACTGATGTTAAACAGATGTTGAAACCGTTTGATTGGGACGTTAGCGGGATTAGGTGGGATTCAGTTTGATGCTTTAGCAAAACCTAGCCTTTCAACTGGTTGTCTGATATAAAAAATGTCAGCCCAGCTCTTCATGCTTTGGTATTCAAATTGGATCTCCATACGGCAAAATGATCTTGTTCTTCAACGCCACCGTTTCAAACTAAGCAAATTAAACGAAGTGACACTTTCAAATCTGCCTCAGAAGGAAACATCTGAAGCAATCAGTTGGAAATATTTGTTCTCGCTATGGGTGATGTATGTTCTCCAATGTGCTTAGCATTGTTAAATTAACATTATGCTTTCTCTTTGTTGAAAGTCTGCTTCTAAAACTCCGGAATTGATATCTTGAAATAATTAACATCTTAGAAGCCTAAACTGAAATATAATTCTGCCGGGCCAGTCTTAGGAAAAAATCAATACATACGAACGTGAAGGATGCTTTCTTACTTCTTACTTATCGAATACGACGTGCAGTTCGCTTTACATAACGGATAGTTGCAACTTTTAGTTGTTTGCGTTATAAACGGCTAGATTTATTCGTTTGGTCAGTCAAGCAGGAATCCCACTACGAAACGTAACGTTGAGAAAGATAACATTTTCTGGAAGCCTTCATATTGGCCTTCCTAAAATCTCACTTTAGAAGGTTTATATAGTCATCAAAACCGTTTTACATAATGAAAGTTGCAACTACGCACTTTAATTGTTTGCAGAAAGCAAGCTTTGGACGTTTTGTCAGTCAAGCAAGAATCCTATTACGAAATGTAATGAAAACATTTTACTAAGTTCGGAGGCTTTCTTTTTAGACTAACGATGTGTTCGTGAATGTATTGTGGTCCACTGACGAAAACGAGGACGCGCCCGGGTTTCGAACTCGCAACCTCCCGCACTCTAGACCGTGCTCTACCAACTGGGCTAACAAATAATATGATTGAGTGAACTTTCAAACATCGAACTGACGGATGCAAACATTCTTAAGCTTTCACTTACTAAAGGCTCGTTTCTCAATATCTAGAAACAATTCTATCAACAATTATAGATACAGCCTCAGAGCTTTCTTCATACATCCCTTGAATTGACAATGAGCAATTATGAGCCTGCTGACTTCCATGCTGAATATTAAATTCCACCATTCTCGGAGAAAGTCTCGAAGGAGGTGAAATGGCACTGCACAAGTGCTAGTCTCTTCCGCAGAGTCGTTATAGGATAGGATGAGGCACGATAACAACACTATCATAAGTGAAAACACGAAACAAATGAGCGTGAGGGAGCTATTGACTCTTGGCGAGGTTTCTATAATTTCTGTAATACAAGCCTAGTGCAGAAACTGAAATATTTTTGTTCCACATTTACAATAACAAGCGGAACAACATAGGTCTTCAAGTTTAATTACTGATGCACATACATACATTTCTCAGTAGAAATGGCTAAGCATTTTCTTCCTAAAAGGAACTAGTTGCTACATTATTAGATTAACGACGTGTTCGTGAATGTATTGTGGTCCACTGACGAAAACGATTGTTCAGTATAGATATTAGAAAGTAGCGCAAGGAGATCTGAGATCATGTTCCTGTTTCAATTGTTTCACTTATACTTTCAAGTCTATCTTCTGATTCTTTAGTTCTCTGTTGTCTATAAACAAACTGACTTAAATGTTTATGTAACATGTACGTATTTTCTATATTAATAATCCTACCGCAATCATTGTCTACTTGAAATGTTTTTCGTTGTTCGGTAAAGTAATAGATTGCGCGAAAATGACAAATAAAGTGTATATCTAAAAAAATACAGTAAAGTTACATTAAGGATTAAGTTGAATGGTATATCTCAGTTGTTAAGGTGGCAATATTTCGAGCTGATCACCGATATACTCGTATCGTACTTAATTTGAGCGTCTTGAATGACTAAACAACGCTCAAAACTCTAAAAAAACATCGCTGGCAGACCAGTTGGTCCTACAGAAATTTAGTATAATTACAGAATTAGAGTGGCGCTCATTTCCTGTCTGATAACTAGTTTAGGTATTTTGAAAATTCATTTATAAAATAACATACAGAGTACTCACCTTTAGCGTTTGCTTTCGATATAAAATGCTCTGATATTTATCGTGATCTGTTTGAAGTGGGTTGCTTCGTGGCTGTTGCTGAGATGTATATACTAATAAGGGCTGATATAACAAGTGTTTTCATTGGCACGTTGGCAACATAAGGACCTATCCTGCTTTTCTGATTCGCTAAGCCATTGATTGCGCGCGTAAAGAGAATTTACGTATTCATATCCACAATTACCACATATTTTTCGCTCAATTGGTGTTTACGGAGATGGATGCAATTTCAGCGATGTCACCAACACCTATTTTAACATTCAAAAATGTTAAAAATCCGGCTTACATAGCTGTGGATACACTTGTCCTTCGTGATCGAGTTACCAAAGCCGCTTTTTCTTTGAGCTTCAAAACTTTCCTCTTGTGTTACCATAACTCTATGGTAATAAGGAAAATGTTTTCACTTCTACAAAAAGGTCCATGAATTCGTAGTAATCCGTCACAGGTCAAAACATTCTTTTCTCAGAATATTACGTAATGTCTTAGGTGTATATGTTAATTAAATTATTACTTGATTTGGATGCACTTGTTTTCTGATTCCCTCAGCGATACTCAAGATAGTGCTACAAACATATGAATACGTAATTAGAGAATTGATGTTGTTTTAGGAAGATGTTAGATCTTTAAGTACAAATACTGGGAAGAGTTTCGCTTCGGCATGAAATTGGGCAAGTTTTTAATATTTTCGTTTTATAAAAAATGTAAAGGTATTCATATATAGCGCAAATTCTATATATATTCAAATGCGCTTCACAAGGTTATTTTTGTGATACGGACTGGTATTGTGGCGCAATGTGCTGCTATGCAGTTCATAATCATTAGTAGCCTCAGAAGACGAGGCTCTGGTGTCGGGAGACAATCCCCTACTCATTCTCCAAATAACACAACGGGTTCTTTCATGTCTCCCTCGTATAGATTAGAAGAGGAAGAAGATAAGACCAACGACTTATACGCAGGGGCCCAATGACGCGCCTGGGTTTCGAACTCGCAACCTCCCGCACTCTAGACCGTGCTCTACCAACTGGGCTAACAAATAATACGATTGAGTGAACTTTCAAACATCGAACTGACGGCTGCAAACATTCTTAAGCTTTCACTTACGAAAGGCTCGTTTCTCAATATCTAGAAACAATTTTATCAATACAAAATTATAAATACAGCCTCAGAGCTTTCCTCATACATCCCCTGAATTGATAATGACCAATTATGAGCCTGCTGAGTTCCATGCTGAATATGAAATTCCACCATTCTCGGAGAAACTGTCAAAGGAGGTGAAATGGCACTGGCACAAGTGCTAGTCGGCCTCCGCAGGGTTGTTAGAGGATGGGATGAGGCACGATAACAACACTATCATAAATGAAAACACGAAACAAATTAGCGTGAGGGAGCTATTGAGTCTTGGCGAGGTTTTTATATTTTCTGTAATACAAGCCTAGCGCAGAAACTGAAACATTTTTGTTCCACATTTACAATAACAAGAGAACAACATAGGTCTTCAAGTTTAATTACTGATGCACATACATACATTTCTTAGTAGAAATGCCTAAGCATTTTCTTTCTAAAAATAACTATTTATTACATTCAAACTATAAGCTCTCCTTGCAACAGCCGAGGACGTCGAAAAACACTGATATGTTATGCTTTATAGTAAGAGCTAATAAACCCCACTAAAACGAATCCCGGTACATATTGAAACTAACTATAAATCTTGCATGTAGCAATACTTGGACAGCTTGAAACTGCTAATGCTTCATGATTCTCTCACTCCTTTTCGTCTTGTTTTTCATCCTTTGCTGCTACTGATTGTGCTTTTGCCGGGAAGCTGCCCTTCTCAATCTTGCCGTCATTTTTCTTGGCGTTTCAGCATTGGATACGACTTGCAGCATCGGAGGTCATCGGGATCTTTCCCTGACATGAATTTTCACCACCGCAACTTTTGTCTCCCTCCATGCTATCGATATTTGTCTGTAATTATAAATGTGTTAAAGAGGATTAGAATGTAGTGAAATAAAGCAAAACATTGATATAATGTAACGGTACTGTACCCACCCCCTGACACTGATCGAAGTCCCCCCTGGTAAGAGGCCTAAATTAAACTGAAATATTCATGATCAGTATATATCAAACTCTATCCGATTAGGCTAAGTTTCATTCTTGTTACCAGAAAACCAACAATGTCCTCCAGATCTTCTCCTTTTTGTTGGACAATCTTATAATTAACCCGAATTATGCCGTTAACTGAATAAAATAGTTAATATATTTTTTGAATATTAACTCACTACGAATTTCATTTTCAAGATCACAAGTAGGTTCTTAGACTGTCAGATATCCTGGTATGCTATTCAGTCAAATGAATGGTTTCGTTCGTTTTGCCATAAGGCTAAACGCTTGACTAACGTGCCATGAATTCCTAGAAGCTTCGTCGCTTGTCAACACAAATTTTCTTGGAAATATTACGTAATGTCTATGGGGTTGTCATGATTAATAATTTAAGCTAAGACTTGTTTAGAAAGGATTCTGCTTGACTATATAAAGCAGTCCATAAAGCCCCGGTGAACGGCTTCAACATCGATTCAATATCGGTACAACATTTGTTGAAGAAGATCTTCAAACCGTTTGAAATGGCCTCAAAACAATGTTGAAAGGTGTTGATAGATATTGAAAGCATGTTGGAGAGAGTTACACTTCGTTTCAAGGCCATTTCAAACGGATTCAGGAGCGGTTTCCACAAATGTTGTTCTGATGTTAAACCGATGTTGACACCGTTTGATTGGGACGTAAGGGGAATAATATGGGATTCAGGTTGATGCTTTAGCAAAACTTAGCCTTTCGAGTTGCCTGATATCAAATGAAAAGTCAGTCCAGATCTTCATGCTTTGGTATTCAAGTTGGACCTCCATACGGCAAAATGATCTTGTTCTTCAACAGCCGTTTCAAACTTAAGCAAATTACACGAAGTAACACTTTCAAATCTACATCAGAACGAAACATCTAAAGAAATGGGTTGGACATATTTCTTCTCGCTATCGGTGATGTATATGTTCTCAAATCTGTTTAGCATTGTTAAATAAATCTTATGCTTTCTCTTTGTTTAAGGTCTGCTTTTAAAACTCAGGAAATGATATTTTGAAATAATTAACTGATCTTAGAAGCCTTTACATAATGATAGTTGCAACTTTATAGTTGTTTGCGTTATAAAGCTAGCTTTAATTGTTTGGTCAGTCAAGCAGGAATCGCACTACGAAACGTAATGTTGAGACTTCAATAGCGAACACACTTCATACCTTGCGAAATTCGCTCAAACAATCCACCTAGGTCGTTGGTAGTTGATTCAAAAGTACCGCGAACACGAAGAACAGTTCTCACATGAACTACTTCATGTGAACGAAATCCCATCCCTCACGGAGACCACAGGAAAAAGAACAATTTTCAAATTAAAGCCTAATCGTATGATGCCGCATGTGACCTCACAGGAGTAGTGATCGCAAATAACGACCCGCCTGGGTTAAGGTACGGACTTCAAAGTCCTTCACATAGATTCTATGCATGATTGATTTTCATTTAAGAAATGAAACAGATTTTCCGTGTTTGCACAGGCTCATGCAATATATTTATTTATATTCATAAAGGGTTTACAATATTCAGTGTGAAAAAAAAAGACGAATTAAAATAAGTTTTAAGTATGAGCTAACCTAGAATAACCTGCAGGTTAATCGAGCTAGGTAGCACGTATAATTTATTTAAATGTAGTTAATTGGTTGGGCTGTGGACCAAAAAAAGAAAAGACACGAAAAGGAACATTGAAGTAGTTACTCATTTACTATAAGGACAAAAACGGATTATAGAGAATTTTAGACAATGAAGCCAGAAACAAACAAGTGTTTGCAAGACAATGACCGGGAAATTAAGTAAAGAGTGATAGAAAAACAGCTTGTGAATACAGTAGAGAGATATAATAGTCTAGTAAGGCTGAGAGAGAGATTCTTTAAGTAGTCGTTTGAAACTATTTCTAGTATGATTTTTTAGGTTTTCGTCAATAGAATTCCACACAATGGTACCTTGAAAGCGAATATTGAACTTGCCATAATTTGTTCTTGCTCGAGGAAGATAAAATGATTTTTTTGAAGCTAGCCTGGTATTATATTGATGAAAAGTATTGACATAAAAAAAAATCCTAAACACTGGAGGAAGTTTTCCAGAGGAAAAATCATACATAAACAATGCATTATAGAGAAATACAAGATCTTTAAGTTTTAAGATGTTAAGACGTTTAAAAAGTGGGCTGGAAAAGTTATGATTCTAATGGCTTTTTTCTGTAAAATGACAAGAGGGTTTAAAGTAGATGGATAGGTGTTACCCCATGCGGTTAAAACATATGTTAGAAAAGGGTAAATCAAAGTATAATAGAGTTGTATTAGGATTTTTGTACTAACAAAATAACGAATTTTAGAGATTATACCTATGCATCTTTTATTTTTTTTTAAACATGTAAAATGTAGATTTCCAATTTAACTGTGAATCTATAAAAATTCCAAGGTATTTAATGCATTTTTCTTGTCGTATCTGTTTATTTTTTGTTTGCAGAGTAATCTGTTAATATAATATTTTTGTGGGGGTTGAAAAATGACAAAGTTAGTTTTATCTATATTTAGAGAAAGCTTATTGGCAGAGAGCCAGTTGTGGATTTTTTCTAAATTTTCATTAACAGCTAATTCTAGTTCATTCAGGTTTTTGTTAGAATAGAACAAATTAGTATCATCTGCAAATATGTGAAAATCAAATAAGTTGGTGCATGAATTAAAGTCATTAATATACAGAAGAAAAAAAAGAGGACCAAGAACAGAGCTGGGGGACGCCACAGGTTATGTCCACCTTATCAGATGTACTATTTCCAATCGAGACAAATTGTTGTCTGTTATTTAGATAGGAGAAGAACCAATCTTTAGCAACACCACGGATGCCATAGTGATATAGCTTTTTCATCAGTATGTTATGATTCACGGTATCAAAAGCTTGAGAGAAGTCTAAGAAAATTCCACAGGAGTATGAACCTTGTTCAATTGCTTTTTGTATTTTGTCAGTTATATAAGCATAACTGCTTGTAAGGTTGAATGATTGGCACGAAAACCAAACTGTTTATCGAAGAATATGTTGTTTTTATCAATATAACTTATCAACCGTTTGTACTTTTTTTTTTTCATGATTCTCTTAAAAATCGAGAGAAGAGAAATAGGACGATAATTATCAACAATTGTTTGTGGTCCTTTTTTATGTATAGGGATTACTCTGGCAAGTTTAAAGTGATCTGGAACAATACTACTGGAAAACGAACAGCTTTACAGTATTTCCAAAGGAGCAGATAGACAATTTTTAAATAGTTTGAGCAGTTTAATTGGAATGCTGAATGGACCTATTGCTTTGGATGTGTTTAATTCACTAATTTCTTGCTCTATTTCCTTTGCAGTAACAGGAAACAAATAGAAGCTGTTTATCTGAGAAGGTCCTAAAAAATCTTTTGGGACATTTTCAGAAATAGGGATAACATTTGCTAAGTTTTTACCAATGTTAGCAAAGTATTCATTAAATGCTGTGGCAATAGCTACACTATCCCTCAATTCACAATTTTTTTTCAATAATTTGGTTGGTGGGTTTAGTCCCTTTGGTTTAAGGGTTATAATCTGTTTGATTCCCTTCCAGGTATTTTTAATATTACTGTTATTTGCATTAAAGTAGCTTTCATAATAGTTTTTTTGCTTAGTTTAATAAGATGATTTAATTTATTACGATATGCTTTATATTTTGAATGATGGTACGAGTTTTTAGTTTTGAGGTATTTCTTGAATAGTTTATCTTTAATGTTGATAGAGGTCTTAAAACCAGGAGTTATCCATGGCTTTAGACATACATTTAAATTCTCTTCTACTGACTTTACGTAATGGTGCATGTTTGTGTAAATATCTGTGATGACGGGAAAAAATGACTGAAAAAGTTCATTAACATCATTGTTTTCAGGAGGAAACATTTCATTCCAGCAAATATTTCCTACTTCTTCAATTAAGAGCTCTTCATCAAAGTTGGAGTAATCTCTCTTATAGAGTTTAAAATTGCTTGGAAGTGCAGAAACTGTATTAATGATTAGAAAAGTATTACCACTAACAACATGATGTTCTAGGGAATTGAAAAAAAAGATGTTGTCAATCAAGGTAACAGAGTGTTTAGTGATTCTTGTTGGTTGCAAAATTTGTGGATGAAAGGAATAAGGACCTAGTGTATTAATAAATGTTTCAGTATCTGGATGAGATTCAAAATTTAATAAAATGATATTAAAATCACTCATCAATATGCAAAACTTATTTTCTTTGTGTATTTTTTAATGGACTTGTATGAATAATTTAATATCAAGTCTATAACTTAGCATTTGGGTGGCTATAAAAAATACCACATATTGTGTTGTGTTGATTATTATTGTTGTTGATCTCAATCCAGAGGGATTCATATTATTTTTCTGATGTAGACAGGTCATCTCTTTTAGTAAAGAATCTCTTTTCATATAGAATCCAACTCCTCCTGAATTGGAGAGGGTGGGTTGAGATACAAATTGGTAATTTGGTATATCTATATTAACAATGGGATCTATATCCTGCCTTATTTTAGTTTCTGAAAGCCCAATTATAGAAAATGAATGGTGTAGATCAGACAACATAGTGGTAATGGGATCATAATTCGCTGCTAAACTTCTTATATTAAAATGTAGAGCTTATAACGACTTAATTGTAAAGGAATTATTATATGCAAACTTCGAGAGCAGAAGAAACACGAGACCGCAGTTCATGTGTTTGTACCTGCTCGAGAATTCTCCAAACTTACCGAGGTTAGCATGTGCAAATACGGAAAATATGTCTCATTTCATTTATAAAATAATTATTTTGATAGAATAAACACATACGGTATGACGTCATTGCCATGTTTGCACTGGCTAATGCACGTTTCTATCAGCCAATCAGAAGCGCGTACTATCTAAATTATTGCATGATGTATTTTGCCTTTGTACAATATAATTATGACACGTGTGGAGTTTGCCACAAGGTTCGCTAAGAGAGCATAACAAAATTACCCACACCATGACCCAGGCGAGTCGTTATTTGCGATCACTGCTACTGTGAGGTCGCATGCGGCATCGTAGGGTTGAAGGTTTTCGCGTTAGGCTTTGAAAATTTTTCTTTTTCCTGTGGTCTCTGTGAGGGATGGAATTTCTTTCAGATGAAGTGGTTCAGTGGTGTGTTCAAGGTACTTTTGAGTCAACTGCCAACGATCTATGTGGATTGTTTTAGCGGAGTTCGCACTCAAGTAACTTGGATTTTCGGCCTTAACAGACCCCCAGCAAAGATTTTAAAGATCTTCAATTCTCTGTCGATATATTTATATGTAAGTTTTCCAAAATATGAAAATACCTAATATTTGACTTTCTTAATCAGATGGAAGTCTCCTTTAGTGTCACGTGACATTCCCCAGTTGATGACGTCATAAAACGAGTTCTTTGAAATGGGGGAAGTTTAGACAGGAAAATTTGGATTTGTTTTGCTTAAAATGACAATTGCATTGCATTTGCGCCTTTTAAGGTGGTATCGGTCACTTATATTATAAGATATTTTACTATTTACTATGTCACGTGACCTTTTTCCTTTAATCAAGTACTTCCGTTATGATCTGGACATGATTAAAAGGCGCATCGTTCAAGCCCTTATTATGAGTCATAGAAGAATGAAGAAAAAAGATTCATTTAAGTTCACTTTCTGTACCCCGTTTTTGCCCCAAGGTTTCAACCGTTAACGGTCGTTTTGAAGTCACGTGACACCACTTTGAAAGATACAAGTAGTTCATATTGTTACAAATACCGATAACAAACAGCCTACCGAGTTTCACAAATATTGGATGGAAGCCTCCCTTTAAATAAAAGTATGTCAAATTAACAGGCGAGTCAGGCCTTAATATGCTTGAGCAAGGTATGAAGTGTGTTCGCTATTGAAGTTTCCTCGCTCCCCGCTTGTCTTATTATATAACCTGTCACACTTCTCCCACTAAAACTCAATATTTCACTCGAATTCTTGCAATTATACCACTCAGTCTTTATTTGCCACTAATTCGTGCAAATGAACCACAAGGTTTTCGTTTTGAATGACTTTTATTCAATTACCTTTACAACCGTGTGTTTAGGTAAACAAGAGGTACAAATCCTTTGAGTGGGCTTCCTATGGGTAGATTAGATGTGAAGAAAGACGATATTTAATTTCACTTTAGTTAAGCAATCGTTGTAGTTCTTTTCCGTACACTGTTTAAAACTGTAGCAATTTAATCACACTTAACTAACTTTTTAACTCTTTTGGGTTTTTTCTCCATGTCTCTCATTTAGGTTCTTATTGGAAGCACTCGAATTCTAAAGGCTGATGACATTTTTCAGCAAGTCTTCTGCTAGGATGATTTATTTCCTCTGTTGAGCTGAGGATTCTGAGAGACAGCTCGCAGTAAAGGGTTTTGAGATCGCTCGTAGTGATCGTTGCTTTATATAAACAATAAGCAATTTGAGAAATAACGACCTTTTGCAGGATATATTCATGTGATTGTACGCTATTTTTTAGTGTTATTAGCAAAACATGTTTGTAAATGCTATTTTCCAACTCCAATCGATTGTCGATCTTTCTAAAGAGCATTTTCCATCCAGTTGACAAATTTACGATAGTTTACCGTGATATGTTCTTATTTACTACGTTTTGCGTCATCACATGGTCAGAATTGTTGTGGATTTGACGAGGCGCTAGCCGATTGAATCTACAACAATTTTCACATGCCACAGTAAGCTGTCGTAATTGTTTTTTACAACAACAAACGAGAACTAGTTCAGCAGAAATGCTTTGAAAACGATGGAAATTGTGGAGGAAAGTGATTCTAGCAAGAGCTACACATAATCCATGGCGTGAGCAATGACGCAATCCGTGGTATGTTCTCATTTCCAATGGCAATAGGCCATTTTGACGATGCTGCGCACGCATCGGTATAACAATAGACGCGAGTTGCTAAGACTTGTTCTGGTTCACCAGCCTTTTGTTATTTAAAACACTGGATAGCCATTGTTCTAGCTGCGAGCGCAACATCGTCAAAATGGCCTATAAACTAATCAGAAAACGATAAACTGAGTAGTTGTAAAATAAAGCCTTTCCCATGAGAACACGAGCTCAATCATTGGTTATTTAAGTGATATATCAGCACGTGACTGTTTTCTGCAAGAGACCTATTGCTGGCTTTCAATCAATCCCATAGACCACGTGCAAAACTGATTGAAGAAGTCCTGGGGTTGAATCACGAGAGCTCGGTCGGACCAGAATGGTAACTTTACTTGCTTTTGTGCTGTTCCCAACATGTTAAAATTTAGAAACATTTCTTAAAACTAATGCTAAGGGAACTTATGTCAAAAGCTCCGATGTTTTAATTTTGAAGATTACATCGGCTAGACCGATCGACCTGTCTTTCATGCTTAGATACAAGGAGCGTCCATATCTCCTATACGGGTGTCACAGCGTTTTTACAAGTTGGGCTATTTTTAGATTATTTCTCCCACCAATTTGTGGGTTGCACCGTGGGGGAACAAAAGAGGCCTCATTAGCTACGTTTGTTATACCAAACATGGCTGCAACGCTTAGGAATAATTGCAACTCAACAATAGCGGGAAACCGTTCTAAAAATAACCTAACTTGTGAAAACGCTGTGACATAGGTCTAGTATCAATGCGGGATGGACGCTCCTGGTTATGGGCTCCTACATGTGGTCTATGATGGTTGATCCTCACAATAGAAAATAGCGAGGAACCGTCTGTTATCGTCAACGAAGATGGCGGCCATCACATCATGTCAAAGCAAAGAATGCTTGATTTGTGACTTAGGAAAATATCACTGCCAAACTGATATCGTCCAATTCGCATATCGGGAGAGAATTTCATCAACAGGCGTCGAAATAGCGGATCAATCTGGGAAACCTCTCCCCCTTCCATTTTGAGTTTTCTTTTCATGAGCTTACTCAGACAATAACAAGTAGTGAAATAACACAGCAGCTGGGGATTTGCTTAGTCATAACAATGATCTATAAAGGACAGGTAGAACACCATTGCAGATAAATATATAGTATGCTGGTGGTTCTTATAGGTGGTTTTTTTTCCGGATTGGTTTCCCTGTGGCCACAGGTGGCCAAACCCGAAACAAATGAGAAATAACCCATAAGAGCCGGTAACAGGCTAATAATACACTGTAGTGTGTGAATGTTTACGTTTATTATGTACACAATATTCAATACATGGTTCACTATTTTCTTTCAAAGGCGATATGTACATGTCATGGTGATGCACATATATAGAGTCTAATTGGTAGCGGTTAATTGGCTACACAAAGTTAGAGCTCAATGCTTGATTGAAATGATACACATTGTTTTCCATGAAGACTTAGTCGATCTATACAGAGTTTGTCAGTTTTGCATAATTATTTTGATTTTAACCATTCTACATCACAGCATGAAATGACAACTTGTTTGTGGTTTTATCTTTACACTTGTGGCTTTGATTGAAACACCTCCCTGATTTAAGAAATCTTTTTTGTCTTGTTTTAACCGCTCATCTCTGCTTACATAAAATTTATGAGTGCAGAAAAGATTCGTAAAAGGGCAAATTTAATAACCTTTGCGCTTGGCACGTTCAATTAAAAAGCAGTAAAAAAATCACCAAAGAGCATATGCTTGAAACGTTCGCGTAAATCATAGCTTTGCATGGCTTGACGGCAATATTAAAGTTCCGTAAAGAGCACATTGGTTATTTTCGCTTGTGACGTTTGCGTAAATTTTGGATTTACATAGTTTTACGGTTATAGTAAAGGTCCGGTCAAAAAGAGCACATATAAGGCTATTTACGCATGTCGCGTTTGCGTAAATTTTGGATTTAGAGATTTACGTTGTAGTAATGTTCCGTAAAGAGCACATTTAAGGCTATTTACGCTTGTCGCGTTTGCGTAAATTTTGGATTTACGTTGTAGTAAAGTTCCGTAAATAGCACATTTAAGGCTATTTACGCTTGCCGCGTTTGCGTAAATTTTGGATTTACACACATTTACGATTATTGTAAAGAGCATATTTAAGGTTATTTACGCTTGTCGCGTTTGCGTAAATTTTGGATTTACATACATTTACGGTTATTGTAAAGTTCTGTAAAGAGCACGTTTACGGTTCTTTACGCATAGCGTAAACACTGCGCTAAAGGGTATCACTACGCTGTCTTTACGTATCACCGTAAATGCTGCGTAAAGACCATCTTTACGAAGACGTAAAAATTGCGTAATATTTATGTGTATATTTACTTGTATAAGACAAGCATTACCAATTCATACTTATTTTGTGTATTATTATCTTATGTGTATTATATTTATATGTGTCAGACTAGTGTGTGTTACATGTAGATTATAGTGATAATTAATTTGAAGAGTGGGTTATAGTATGTGTATATTTACTTGTATAAGACAAGCATCACCAATTCATACTTATTCCTTTCTTTTGTGTATTATTATCTTATGTGTATTGTATTTATATGTGTTTATATGTGTCTGACTAGTGTGTGTTACATGTAGATTATAGTGATAATTAATTTGAAGAGTGGGTTATTATGAAATAATTATATTTAAATAGTGGTATGAAATTGATTAATGTGATTATGTATATGATATGGGAACTCTGAATGTTGAGTATAAAAATATATACATGTATATCTTAAGCTAGTATATAACTATAAACATTATTGGTTAAATGATGTTCCCCCTACCCCCCTTATTTTCATTTTATTTACAACAATTTATTTATTTCTAATTTAATTATCTAAAATATTTAGAGTAAAAATTATGTGAAAATACTTTTACATTAAGGCTACACTAGAATTGAATTGCCAAGCGTGTATTTCTGATTAACAGACGCCTTTTTCAAGGATTAGGAAGTCTGTTAGGACCTAAATCTCAGAGGTGCTCTGAGACGGTCACGTGTTTCTGCCTTGGGCCCAGGCCTAACCCAACACGTAAATACGCACGGCCAATTCTATGTGTCAGCCATTTTGTTTATAAACTAGACTAGTGTAAGTTAATAGGTCGCCAAATTTTATTGAATGAACCGGTAAGATTATTTGGCTTGTTTATATTAAGTGGACAAGGGAGATTAAGTTGACAAGGGACATAAAGTTAAGTATGCTAAAACATGTTTTACTTACTTTTTCGTGTTTTTCGTTAGTAGACTGGTTATGTTTAACTCTTGGTTCTGTAGTTTTGACCCCCTTGATCAGTCTTGTGCTTTACCCTTGGATGTAAATTAGTGTAATATAGGTCTAAACGTTTTGTATATAATTAGTTATGTGACTTAATAAGAGATAACATTGAGAGCAATAAGTTCAGAGTCAGAAAATTAGGAATTTTGGCTTACCGTAAACATGAGCTGTTGATCAAAAGAAAACGGCTGATTGTGATGACAATTTACAAACGTGAGGATAATACGTTATTTTTGACGAAAGAGCTGATGTCATAGGAAATGATCGTTTAGAATAGAGCGAGCATTAGATGATATGAATTCAAGTAGATTTGAATTCAAGTAGAGCGAGTAAGATGATTTAAAAGTTGTACAGGTCGATAGGTTTTAATTAAATGTTGTACAGGGCCCGGTTCCTGAAAGCCCGATTAGCGCTAATCCTGGATTAACTCTCAACTAATCTACCCATGCAGTTCAATTCAAGTCGGGGTTCAAACTTTGAAGATTATACATGCATGTTTTAAAACACGTTACAATATTAGCAATATTACTTACCTGTAGTGAATACCGGTAGATACGATTTCATCTCGAGCGCAAAAATACAAGTGGTCATGGAACAACAAGAGTTCACGTGGACACGTCCAAACATGGTTATCAGAACAATGAAAAGCAGTGTATACGGCCGAAGGTGTTCACGTGTACATGCCCAAATATGGTTGTTGGAACAATGGAAAATGTTACGCGCCTGCGATAGACTAATACACATCCAGCGGTCCATACCGTCTTCCCCTCTGATTAGGTTGCTCCCAGTCCGCTCGCTAATGCTCGCTCCCTGGTCGCAGTGAAAGCTACCCGAATTAAGGGATTGATTGTTCTTGTGATGTCACTGATGGAAACCTACGGGATTTTATTGCAGTAGTTTTCTCTTTGGAGGGAGTGCGAAAAAAAAAATCAAAATTAAGGATTAATGCCTCAAATATTACAAAATTTGCAAGATTAATAACTTTTTGTGAGAAACAAACACAACAGTGCAATATTGTTTTAACATCAGTGATACTTGCACTTTAAATACACATGTATACCCAAGGGAGGGGTGGATGGGTGGATAGTTTCTCAGAAACCGTGATTGGTCAGAATTAGCTCCAGCGTATGGTATATCATATCCTCTTTATAATTACCAGCGATTATGTTATGGTTGTAGTAAAACATATTTGTGTTTCAGCTTTTTAAAAGGTAAATGACGGAATCAATCCGGACTATGTATGTGAGCATGATCGTTTATGTATCAAAAATAAATATCGCAGATTCGCTATAATTGTGTCGTAACAACCCATCTTGCCGCTGGTATTGATGAATATTTAACATGAAGATGAGGCTAGTAAATGCGCCTGTAGGCATCGCATCCAGCGGTAATTCCTGAATGCGAAACTGGACTATTGTTGTTTTGTTTAAAGGGGCTATGTCATGGTACTGCGCATGTCTCGAGTCATCGCTCGGTTGGTGGCTGTTAATTGGATACAAACTGTTAAACTTCCCTCAATGTTTGAGTGAAAGGATTTTCAATATTTTCCCTGGAAACTGTTTATATACTCTGTTAGTCAGTTTTGCATATTTGCTTTGATTTTAAGCAACCCACATGCCCGAGAGGTTCGTTAGTTCATATGAAAATCGGGTGGAAATAGCTGTTTCCGTTCCGGAACGCAAATGTAATTATAAGTATATTACCGTGACACAGCGCCTTTAAGATATTAAATTGGTCAGTTAGTTTATGGATGCTAAGGGGGGTGCTGAGTCGGTCGTGTGGTGACTAAGAAATACCCCCTCCCCCCCCTCCCCCACCACCTCCCCCTCCAGGCCATGAATAATGACCGGTCCCTAAAGTTCCTGTATCTTTCTCCGTCTGCTTCTTTCCGCTCAGGTTATCCGCTGAATTAATAAACTGTAGCAGTAAAACTCAACACGCACCTCATTTATTGTGACGTCAATTCAGTGACATGCTATTTAACAAATCGCATACATTTTTCCATTGTTTGTACTCGTATTGATCATAGAAATGACGTCAGAAAATGTTCAAACCTCAAGTGAAACAACGAGTGCAGCGAGTTTTGGACATTTTTTTATCAATACGAGTACAGACTATGGGAAAACGTATGCGATTTGTTTTTACAACGACGAAGCACTTAGTTTCAAATGAGTGCGAAATAGATTGCTTTCGAGTCGAAAGTCAAAACGTAAACACTTCTATTTCTAATTACCGGTGCCGAGAGAAAGCTTTCTTTGACAAATGGCATTTGGTTCACCGATTAACTTCTGTCATTGATTGATAGAATGCTTGTTTTCTGGATCAGAAAAGTTATTGTTATAATTCAAGACTTCTGCGCTCTGAGAGAACTAGCTAGTCACAAAGTCTGAACCACAAATTCGCCGAAACTTTCTCCACTCAAGAGAAAACTCACATTTTGCCAAATGGCACACTACAAAGAAGTTTGACTCACCGATTAACTTCTCCTAGTGATGAAATCCTTGCGAAATCCTAATTTTCTTGTTTTTGGAAGAGGTTAACAGCCATTTGACACAAACCTCGCCGTGAAAGCACTTTGCAAAGCTACCACGGCTTGCGAGTGACGTCATTTTCATTTCCCATAATTAAATTGCATATAGCGGAGAGCCAATCAGAATGCGAGAAAATTGGATGTTGTTGTCTAAAACAATTCCCTAAAGATGTGACGTCATAATTTTAGTGATACTAATTTCTTCAGCCAATCAGATACAAGACTTGGACTCGAATATATAATAAATTGTTGATTTGATGAATTCAGTTAAGTGTATGATTTGGTTAAATGTTTACCTTGGCCGAGGGAAGGAGAGGAATGAGTTTTGGGTGTTTTTCGGATTAATGGGAGGAGAGGGTGGTATTTTTTCGTCACGTACTGTATCAACTTTCGAATACAGCCGTCTTCCTTCGGGAGCACAACTCAAAATGCGCCTTCTTAGAAAGACTTTGAGCCCCAAAATTCCATGCTGATGACGTCACGCAGTCAGGATCATGTCGCGCTATTGATTACCATGGTAATTACACATACTAGCCAATCAAATAGCGCGACAAGATCTTGGCCGCGTAACGTCATCAGTATGGAATTTTGGACCTCAAATCGCAGACGTATTTCTCGGAAAGTGCTTTGGGTTGTGGCTCCCGAGGGAAGACAGGCTAATACTTTATAAACCAATTGTCGAGTGCAAAGCTTTTATTCCTCAACAACTCAAAACAAATTTGTTTTGAGAAAAAAAACGACGTTTGTCTTACATAGCATAAGCTACTAGAAATGAATAAGCTACTAGAAAATTAAATAGGGAAATTTGGCAACAAGAACGGCGAAGGCACTGACGACGTGACATAGAACAGGTGTTTTAGTCCGAAGTTTGATGTTTGTTATTTCCTCTATTCTCCTTTAATTGCTTTCACAACCAGATTTTCAAAAAGAATATGATCAGATTAGAGTTTCGTTCAGTCTAAACGAAAAAACGAGAGTATTTTACTTTCTTACGTTTGAGTTCTGTTTTAAGCGTTCTGGTGAAGAGAGCCGTCAAAATGTAGGCGACTAGGTGCAGTTGTTCTTCGGCTAAGACGTATCCGTCATGGTTATTTGTTGCTAAAGGTCCCTAATATGGACCAGTTTCCGGTTAATTGCGACATTTTGAGAGGGCTGCAAACATATGGCTAATAATTTCCGTAAAATCGAGTATGACAAACTTATACGGCATGTCCGTAGCCGTGCTGTAGAACTCTGTGCTGTAACTCTGTAATTTGATTGGATCAGCAGAACAAAAACAATGGGAAACCATTTCAACGTTACGGCATGCCGTACGGTAACCGTGCTGTAGTCGGTGCTGTAGTCTGTCCCACTCATACGAAATCTGCTCTATATTTGAAGGATGTAGCTGTGCTGGGAAGCGTCCAATCGGTTTTCAGTTTTCCATATATTTGTCTGTAAATTTTCCCGCGGACTTTGACTCGTTACAGACAAATGGAAAACTGAAGACACGATTGCACGCTTCCCAGGACAGCTACATACCTCACATTGTGATCAGTTCATCTTTTACGTGGTATCTTAAGTTTGGAGACAGTAAATATTCCAGAAATTCGATTTTACGGAAATTATTCGGCCTGCACTCCTTTAAAAATGTCGGAATTAACCGCCAACTGGTCTATTACAACTGTAACGGGCGTCAAAAAGGTGTCAGTGCGTTTAACAGTTACAGCAGTTTACTGGGCGTTACGTGAACTAACTACAAGAGTTCCCATGCTGATTATAACTAGTCTGTAGTACGAGTAACTTGAATTGCTTGAAACCTCACTGCACATCTCACTTTTTCGCATTCTTGGCTGCGGCTGCTTGAGCTCTTGCCGGGAAGCTGCCCTCGTCAACCTTGCCGTCATGACCTTTGGCGTAAGAGCTTTGGATACGACTTGCAGCATCAGGAGTCATCTGGGTCTTTCCCTGACTTGAATCAGTATTCTTGGCTGCGGCTGCTTGAGCTCTTGCCGGGAAGCTGCCCTCATCAACCTTGCCGTCATGACCTTTGGCGTAAGAGCTTTGGATACGACTTGCAGCATCAGGAGTCATCTGGGTCTTTCCCTGACTTGAATCAGTAGTTTGCGAACCTTTGCCGTCCATTGCTGTTGAGTCAATCGTATTAAAGGTAATTTAATGCAATGAAATAGAGCAAATATCCAAAGAGAAAAAGGTTAAAAGAGTAAAAGAATATCGTGCACAACAAACCGAAACAAACACAATCCAGGGGCGTATACGCACGTGCGTACTTGTGAAATCGGACCAAAATTTTCATCTTGACTCTCTTTCCATCATAGATAATTGAATCTAGTTAGGCAACTCAATTGAGGTATTTAGTCATCAAATCTCACAGCGTGTTTTCACGAGCCTGCGATGTCACTGTACAAAGTTCCTGGCTGCACAGGCTTCAAAATGGCGTCCGAAACAGCGAAGGTATAGCTGTTAGTGCCAGTAATTTCCTCTTTTATAGGATAACGTGATCCTCTATTGGCCGTAGCAGAGGTCTAAGAGGTAAAGTACATAATCTAACACTTTAACTTAACTTCTGTTTGTTGTTTCTGCGAACATGTTCTGTTTTATTTTCGGGGAGCTCTCTATCGACGGAACTCGTGACAACACGAGTCGTGTGCTGGGGGCGCGGAAAGTGTTTATATATGCCGAGTTTGTTTAATCTCAGGAAAATTCAAATATCAATTTATATGAGACATGAACGAAACGTATGGCATTTGACTGCCTTTTACGGGATTTTTTCCCCATTTTATTTCATAAACGTTTCTCGCGAATAGCTATACATGTTTTTAATTTTTCAGTCCTTTTAAAAAGTATTGTCGCTGGCGGTCCTATAGTGATTTTTGCCTTCGCCATTATTTTGAGCATTGTGCGTACTTGAGAAAAACCTATAGCTACGCCCCTGCGATCGTGTAAATGCCATCATTACGAACTCTCAAGTCTGGTCTAGTTCCTTTAATTTTCGCTTCAAATGCAGGAAATACCGTACATGATCTAGATTTTCAAAACTTTCCGGTGGATCCCCCTCACTCAGTAGTGTTCCTTCCGCCATACTCCGATCATGCACCGCACTTGGGCTTACAATACAAAGCATTTAGCTACACCCCCCTTCCCTGATGTGAAATGACAATGTTCAAACATCAAGTTATGTCAAAACAGTCAGCAAGAGATCTCCAGTCCGATTCCTTCTGCTTTCCAGTAGCATAGCGAGCAAGCAGGCAGACGAGGTAAATGCCTTTTGTAAAATGTTGAAGGTTTTCGAAAATACTGTCAAAACATTTTTCTAGTAATGGCATCCGCAAATATTGCCTCGTATAATGAAATTTTTAGACAGTCTGGCACTGCTATTGAAAAAAAAAGACATTGAAATGAAATGTGATATCATAACCATAGGATTTTCTGATTTTCAATTTATAAGGAGGAGGGGGGCACAAAAATAAATTACATGGAGGGGAACAGGCAAAACACTATACGGAGGGTTATCATGTCATTTGTCATGTCATTCGTCCCACCAGCACCTCCCAACTGATAAAAAAAATAAGGTTCCCAATATGCACATATGAATGAAATATCCAATTCGATCAATATGCAGTTTATTTAACTGTATACACTGTATATCTTCACCATTAGTGTTGTGACTACCAGGAACAATGAAAACATTGCTACCATGATGGGGCAATCTATCCAGTACTCAACATAAAAACATGTTATGGGCAGTTATTTCATATTTACCTGTCTATCGCTAAAGTATACTTGATATTTTATATCATGAATACCCATGAAAATAAATTTCTTGCAAGCTAACTGTGTGATAAAATGAATTCGTAGACATTTTAGTCGTAAAAGTAAATTATTTCCAGAAAAAAATGTTCACCCACCCCTTAAAATTGTAATGGCCCATTCCTAAACTCTGCAATTTTTCGGCCTAAGACGTTTCTCTATTTTTTTTTTGCTTTCAATGGTTTTGATACTTTTTTAATACTGAATTTCAAAAATAACCAGTAACTAAAGTCCGACAGAACATGAACATGGATAAAGCTTTCAAAATGAATGCACTTTCACTTTGTTGCAAGATCACATAATTGAGAAATTCATATTTCGTGATTCCTAATTTCTCAAAGTATAGAATTTCATGTCATCTGATCTAGTATATCAGAGCACATCTTTACTGGCTAAAAAATTGTATATATCAGAAGGCAAATTGGAAAGTGTTATCTTCTTTAGTATAATCTTTCATGCAGTCAAACAATACGAATCCAACTAAAAAAGTAATGTTTCCAATGGCAATATTTTCCTATCTACTATTTCGACTGTGGGCTGCATTGCTGTCTACTTTTGCGGATTAATTTATTCTTTCGACTGAATTTTACTGACGGGAACTGAAACAACTAACCCGTGAAACAACCATAGGGGCTGATCAACTGACTTCAGGACCCTGCTCAACTACAGATCGAATTGGAGTTAGCGTGTTGGTGTTTGCAGTGGGAGGACATTTAAACCGGAGAACCCGGAGAAAAACTCTCGGCGCAAGGCGGAGAACTCACATTGTTACCGGGACTCGAATTCCAACGACAGTAGTGAGGGCTCTCAGTCTCTTTCAGGGACATTAAAATTGTATGGAAATTGCAAACAAACTGTAGACCTTAAAGACATTGTCAAGCTGAAGTAAGAACTATTAAGGTGTGTTGTACGATACCAATATTGCAATGGCGAGTTCAATATAACAATTAACAAATAATAGCACTGCGGAGAAACAGCCTTTGACTACCTCTCGTTTCTCGTCAAAAACATCATACCTATATGCTTCAAACCTTTCCTACAATACTGTATGCATATATAGGTACATCATACCTTAAGTGTTTGTTTTTGAGAATTAGAAACAGCTGATTGGTCTCTCTTCCTCCGAAAATTGTGGTTATATCCTGGTAAATAATTACTTTCGTGATTGGTTTTCGATCTGTACGTGCAACTGACACGTCAATTCTTGGAAACTTCAGAGGCAAGCTATTTTCTTGGAAATATTACGTAACCGGTAACATTCTCGTTCCCAGTCGCCTTCCTCGACTTGCGGGAAAGTGATATCGGAGTTAGTCCTGGTAAGTGATAAACCGGGGCCTTGTCATTAAGGACGGCTTTTTGGTGGCATTTCTACTAATACATTTCTACCGGTCATTTCAGTGGCGATTTATCGGTGAGAAGAATCACAATTAATTTGGTTTTCAGATACTAGTAGCAAAGTGTTACACACCAATGTTGCGCAATATTTGTGGGTGCATTCTCGTAAATAGAGGGATACTAAGGATCGATATGTTTATACCCCTGTGATTTCACAGAATGTTGAGGATGTGTTTCCAGAAAATCTATTGGTTCATCTGGTTTTAAGCAAGTCATGGACATTCTGATTGCAAAACATCATTATAGAGTGCCGTGGTTCTAGATAGAACATTGTTTAGTCTATATCTGCGTCAGTCTGTTGAGAAACGTTGAATGTCGGCATCTAGGTCTCTAATTATAACGCGGAATTGATGGAATCAACAGAAACTATAAAAACGAGTCTAAGGTTTTCAGAACATCGGCATCTAACTGAATCCATTCACGTATTGTCCTTAGAGAGAATGAGTACAGGTGCTACATTTTATAAATGTTGGTCATGAGTTAGCTGAGAAGCTTCCCCAAAGTCTGCGCAAGAGGTATACATATGTTATGCATGGTGTAAAAAGGTGCTAATTGTGGTATTGTTTCAGTCTTCCACCTCATTGGCTTAGACATTAAAATATATCTATATTTGAAGAAGAATAAAAAATGTTCTCATTTGTAAACAGATTTGAATTGCATCTAGTGAAAACACTCATAACTTTTAATATATGACAAACTTTCGATTCTGTTTGACTGGGACGTAATAAAGGATATTATAGGTTTGATGCTTTAGCAAAAGCTACCCTTTCAAGTTGTCTGTTATAAAAAAGTCAGTGCATGTCTTCATGCTTTGTTATTCAAATTGGACCTTCATACGGCGAAATGATCTTGTTCTTTATCGACATCCGTTTCAAATCGAAGTGCACTTTCAAATCTGCTTCAGAACGAAACAACTGAATAAATTGTCCTAATTGGAAATACTTTTTTCTCGTTATCGGTGATGTAAATCCTCATATCTGCTCAGCATTGTCAAATAAATCTTATGCTTTCTCTTTGTCGAAGGTCAGCTGCTTTCTAAAACTCAGGAGATGATATTTTGAAATCTTTAGCCTAAACTGAAAGCTAACGCTGCTGGGCCAGTCTTAGAGCAAAAACACAATGGATTCGAACGTGAAGGATGCTTTCTTACTTATCGAATACGATGTGCAGTTCGCTTTACATAATGATAGTTGCAACTTGATTGTTGTTTGCGATATAAAGCTAGATTTAATCGTTTGGCCAGTCAAGCAGGAATCCCACTATGAAACGTAAACATTTACTGGAAGACTGAGTTAATATTGGTCTTCCTAAAATCTCACTTCTAAAGAAAACGTTTAGAAAGTTTATAGTCATCAAAACTGTTTTACATAATGAAAGTTGCAACTATGCACTTTAATTGTTTGCGGGAGCACGTTTTGGTCGTTTTGTCAGTCAAGCAAGAATCCTATTACCAAACGTATCGAAAACATTTTACGAAGTTAGTTGGAAGCTTTCTTATTAGCCAGAAGATGTGCAGGTGAATGTATTGTGGCCCCTTGACGAAAACGATTGTTTAGTATAGTTATTTGAAAGTCTCGCAAGGAGATCTGAGACCATGTTCCTGTCCCAGTTGTTTCACTTACTTTCAAGTATATGTTCTGATTATTTAGTTCTTTGTTCTGTCTATAAACAAACTGACTTAAATGTTTATGTAACATGTACGTATTTTCTATAACAATAATCCTACCGCAATCATCGTCTACTTGAAATGTTTTTCGGTATTCGGTAAAGAAATAAATTGCGCGGTAATGACAAATAAAGTGTATATCTAAAAAATACAGTAAAATTACATTAAGGATTACATTGAATGGTATATCTCAGTTGTTAAAGTCGCAATATTCCGAGCTGATCACCGGTATATTCGCATCGTACTTAATTTGAGCGTCTTGAATGACTAAACAACGCTTAAAGCTCTAAAAAACATCGCTGGCAGACCAGTTGGTCCTACAGAAATTCAGTATCATTACAGATTGAAGTTGATTGGCGCTCATTGCTTGTCTGATAACTAGTTTAGGTATTTTGAAAATTCATTTATGAAATAACATACAGAGTACGCATCTTTAGCGTTTGCTTTCGATATTAAATCTCTGATATTTATCGTGATCTGTTCGAAGTGAGTTGCTTCGTGGCTGTTGCTAAGATTTATATAATAATAAGGGCTGATATAACAAGTGTTTTCATTGGCACGTTGGTAACATAAGGACCTAACATGCTTTTCTGATTGGCTAAGCCATTGATTGCGCGCGTAAAGAGAATTTACGAATTCATAACCAAAATTAAAACATATTTTCTCTCAATTGGTGTTTACGGAGATGGATGTAATTTCAGCGATGTTACAAACAGTTATTTCCCTCACATTCAAAAATGGCACAAATGTTACATAGCTGTGGATACACTTTTCCTTCTGGATAGAGTTCCCAAAGCCGCTTTTTCTTTGAGCTTCAAAACTTTCCTCTTGTGTTACCATAACTCTATGGTATTAAGGAAAATGTTTACACTTCATCTACATTAACAGGCCATAAATTCGTAGAAACCCCCGTCACAGGTCAACAAAATATTTCTCAGAATATTACATAATGTCTATTAAAATAGGTTTATGTGTTAACTAAATTATTACTTGATTTGGATGCACTTGATTCCTGCTTGCTTCAGCGATACACAAGATAGTGTAAGAAAACGTAATACGTAATATTTGAGATTTGACGTTGTTTTAGGAAAAGTTAGATCTTTAAGTACAAGTACTGAGAAGAGTTTCGTTTCGCCATGAAAGGACAAGTTTTTAATTGTTTTCGTTTTATAAAAAAAGGTAAATGTATTCATTTATATAGCGCAAATTCTGTAGGAATATATTCAAATGCGCTTCACAAGGTTATATTTGTGATACGGACTGCTATTGTGGCGCAATGTGCTGCCGTGCAGTCTACAATTATGAGTGATTTTTAGTACCTCAGAAGACCAGGCTCTTGTGTCGGGAGACAACCCTTACTCCTTCTCTAAATAAAACACCAGGTTCTTTCACGTCTTCCTCGTATACATTAGAAGAGGAAGGAGACAAGGCCAACGACTTATACGTCCCTGTCGAAGGACGCGGCCGGGTTTTGAAGTCGCAACCTCCGGCATTCTAGACCGCGATCTCCTTACTGCGCTAACAAATAATATGACTGAGTGAACTTTCAAACACCGAACTGACGGCTGAAAACATTCTTACGCTTTCACTTACGAAAGGCACGTTTCTCAATATCTAGAAACAATTCTGTCAAAAAGTGAGAGTTAAATACCGAGAACGGAGGCAATAAACAATATACATCAAGAGGGCCGTAGGCCTGAGGGATGTATATGGCTTATTGCCGACGTTCGAGGTATTTAAGTGTCTTATTTCATACTTGACGAGGTTTTCGCAAAATTTTCATTGATCTAGCTCTTTTTAGGTAGATTTTGGGCAAGTACCAAGACGAAGAAAAGGTTCTAAATCATTATAGGGCTATTTAGTAAGTTCGGCTGAAGCCAAGGTGAATGAATTCCTAGGAGAAAATAATAACACAATTTCCTTAATGCAAGCGCAATTCAGTGTATAAGATAGGAACAACAAAATATCGTTGAATTGTATCGAATTGGTCGTTATAAATGCAAGGGATGTATGAGAAAAGTTTGTGGGATGTATCTGGATACATCCCGGGAACTTTTCTCATACATCACTTGCATTTATAATGGAGTATGTATGGAAAATAAAGCCTCATGAATAACAAAGGAAACCGTGTCAAGTATGAAATAATTATAGATACAGCCCCAGAACTTTCCTCGTACATCCCTGAATTGATAATGAACAATTAAGAGAATTCCACCGTTCTCGGTATTTAACTCTTACCATATCATGAACGAACGTCTTGAGAAACGGACAGAGGAGGTACGGTGAAATGGCACTGACACAAGTGCTAGTCTCTTCCGCAGGGTCCTTAGATATTGGGATGAGACACGATAAAAACACTGTTATAAATGAAAACAGGGTGGAAATGAGCGAGACTGGGGGCTAACTCTTGGCGAGGAATTTATAATTTCAGTAATACAAGCCTAGTGCATTGACAAACTGAAACTTTTTTATTCACGTTTACAACAACAAGAGAAGAACAGAGGTCTTCAAGTTTAATTACTGATACACATACATACATTTCTCAGTAGAAATACCTAAGCATTTTCTTTCTGAAAAGAACTAGTTGCTACACTCAAACCATATTAAGCTCAACTTGCAACAGCCGAGGACTTTGAAAAACGCTGAAATGTTATTCTTATAATAAGAGCTATTAAAACCATTAAAACGAAGCCCGTTACACATTGAAACTAACTAAATCTTGCATGTAGCAATACTTGGACGGCTTGGAACTGCTAATGCTTCATGATAGGCTCTCACTCCTTTTCGACTTGTTTTTCATTCTTTGCTCCGGCTGATTGAGCTTTTGCCGGGAAGCTGCCCTGCTCAGTCTTGCCGTCATTTTTCTTGGCGTTTGAGCTTTGGATGCGACTTGCATCAGCGGTAGTCATCGGGGTCTTTCACTGACACGGTTTTTCACCACCGCAAGATTTGTCTCCCTCCATGCTATCGATATTTGTGTGTAATTATAAATGTGTTAAAAGTGGATTAGAATGTAGTGAAATAAAGCAAAACATTGATGTAATGTACTGTACCCACCCCCTGGCACTCATCGAAGTCCCCCCTGGAAAGAGGCCTAAATTAAACTCAAATATTCATGATCAGTATATATCAAACTCTATCCGATTAGACTAAGTTTCATTCCAGAAAACCAACATGTACAATGTCCTCCAGATCTTCTCATTTTTGTTGGACAATCTTATTATTAACCCGAATTATGCCGTTAACTGAATAAAATAGTTAATATATTTTTTGAATATTAACTCACTACGAATTTCATTTTCTAGATCACAAGCAGGTTCTTGGACTGTCAGAAGTCCTGGTATGCTATTCAGTCAAATGAATGTTATATCAATTCAATATCGATATAACATTTTTTGAAGCTAATGCTGCGGGGCCAAAGAAACAATGCATGCGAACGTGAGGGATGCTTTCTTACTTATCGAATACGACGTGCAGTTCGCTTTACATAATGATAGTTGCAACTTTATAGATGTTTGCGTTATAAAGCTAGATTTAGTCGTTTGGTCAGTCAATCAGGAATCCCACTACGAAACGTAATGTTGAGAATGATAACATTTTCTGGAAGCCTTCATATTGGCCTTCCTAAAATCTCACTTTAGAACGTTTATAGTCATCAAAACCGTTTTACATCAATGAAAGTTGCAACTACGCACTTTAATTGGTTGTGTAATGCAAGCTTTGGACGTTTTTTCGGTTAAACAAGAATCCTATTACGCAACGTAATGAAAACATTTTACTCAGTTTGGAGGCTTTCTCAGTTTAGCCTAACGACGTGCTCGTGAATTTATTGTGGCCCACTGACGAAAACGATTGTTCATTATAGTTATATGGAAAGTCTCGCAGGAAGATATGAGACCATGTTCCTGTTTCAATTGTTTCATTTACTTTCAAGTCTATCTTCTGATTATTTAGTTCTTTGTTCTGTTTATAAACAAACCGATTTAAATGTTTATGTAACGTGTACATAATTTTATTTTCTATAATAATAATCCTACTGCCATCATTGTGTACTTGCAATCTTTTTCGGTGTTCGGTAAATAGATTGCGCGGAAAAGTGTATATATCTAAAAAATACAGTAAAATTACATTAAGGATTAAGTTGAATGGTATATCTCAGTTGTTAAGGTGGCAATATTCCGAGCTGATCACCGGTATACTCGCAGTATACTTAATTTGAACGTCTTGAATGACCAAACAACGCTTAAAGCTCTAAAAAAAACATCGCTGGCAGACCAGTTGGTCCTACAGAAATTTAGTATCATTACAGAATTTGATTGGCGCTCATTGCCTGTCTGATAACTAGTTTAGGTATTTTGAAAAAAACTGATTCATTTATGAAATAACATACAGAGTACGCACATTTAGCCTTTGCTTTCGATATTAAATCTCTGATATTTATCGTGATCTGTTCGAAGTGAGTTGCTTCGTGGCTGTTGCTAAGATTGATATAATAATTAAGGGCTGATATAACAAGTGTTTTCATTGGCAAGTTGGCAAAATAAGGACCTAACATGCTTTTCTGATTGGCTAATCCATTGAGTGCGCGCGTAACGATAATTTACGTATTCATATCCACAATGAACACATATTTTTCGCCGCTTAATATGGTGTTTACGGAGATGGATGCATTTTCAGCGATGTTACCAACATGTATTTTAACATTCAAAAATGTTAAAAATCCGGCTAACATAGCTGTGGATACACTTGTTCTTCGTGATCGAGTTCCCTAAGCTGCTTTTTCTTTTAGCTTCAAAACGTTTCACTTTTGTTACTTTAACTCTGATGTGATAAGGACAATGTTTTATTGTTCTATATAACAAGCCATGAATTCGTAGAAGCTCCCGTCACAGGTAAAAACACACTTTTTCAGCATATATCGTAATGTCTATTAGGTGTATATGTTTAATAAATTATTACTTGATTTAGATGTATCTGTTTTATATTTCACTCAGCATTATACAAAAAAGTAATTAGCCTAACAAAAAAGTAATTAAATATTTGATGACTGAGTTAGAAAGATGTAGGTAAATATTGATAAGATTTTCGCTTACATGAAAGGACAAGTTTTTAATGTGTTCATTTTATAATATGAGTGAGATTTCAAACGTCGAACCTTTCTTTAAATTGCTTACAATCTGTGTTTCGTAGGTCGCTCGTAGACTCGATATTTGCTTTCTCTTCCATCATGTGACCTGTACCAAACCCGAAATGATCTCGAACCTGAAATGATCCCGAACCCGAAATGATCCCCGAAACTGTTCAAGCCGCACCTGAAATGATCCCCGACCCGAAATGACCCCCAATCAGTACCCGAAACGATCCCGCAATAAAACTAGGAATGGACTAAAGGATTATAATATGGCCATATTCGAAGAACAGGATGTGGCAGGGATATTGTATTGATTATCGGAAGACACCGGCTGATCACATGTTGTGATAAAGGCAGCTAGAAAAACAAGGGAAGCGCACGTGCAAATAAAGTTTTAATCCGCATATTTTAAAATGAGGTAGGACAGATAAGCATTGGACTGAAATGTATAGAAGAATGCTTTAGTTTCAACATAGAAGATACATATTCGCTTATGCCTATGAAGCATCATATAGATGCAAAATTAACAACAAAACCTTTTCAATCTCGTTTTTAACTCGTGGATGCATGCATGTGTAGGCACGAGTTAGAGGAGTTAGGGGGATTTTCGGCATTTCCGAATTTTGTATCCTTTTCCGAAGATGTATGTTAGTTGTGGATATACTCTTACGATGCTCTTGTCATAGCACTTGAAGGCTGACGACAAAGCATGGCGGTCACTAGGATGGAATGGTTTCCTGTTGTTGACCCTCGCGTATTGCCTCCTAACCTCATTGCAAACGATTCTTCTCTCATTTTCCATGCTATTTCTATTCTGATTGCATTGTCTAGACCCTTCTATGATGTCCTTATCCAACCTCATTCTTTCCATTTTTCTCTCTATTCTAATTATAATAGCACTAAGAACTTTTTCTTAAGTGCTTTTCTATATTTGCTATATTGACGCACCCTTTCCACTTACCCTTACCCCTCACAAGAGCCCCACAAAATACCAACTAAAACCTCACGTTTAACCATTAACACTTTTATTGTGTTATTGTGTTATGAGCCTCTCTAATCATCCCAGTAGGCTTTACCACTGAGGTGGCGAACTCGGAATGCCTATTAGGATATTTGGAGAGAGAGGCGAGTTTAGATTGGCATTGCCAACACTAAGCTACTTGACGTATTTTATCATTCTAGTTCAACACTCTGCCAATCTTTAGCAATAACCAATGAGGTTGTCATTACAAACCTAAACTTTAATATTTAAGACAATTTTATACACTTTTTCATCAAACCTTCTACAGCGAGTGTTTAATATGTTATTTGCTCTTCTACTGTCAGTTAACGGGCCTTTTTATATATTGATCATTATTAAAATTCCAAACTTTTCACCACAAAGTCGAAAGCTAATTAAGTAGTTGGGTAATCGACATAAAGGAGGGCGAGGGTGTGTGGTGCACACATATTCAATAGTGCACACTATACTTAGCATTTCTTTAGTTTTGATATCTCCTTATATAAAGAATAATCTACTTGTGGCGAGGAAACAAATACAATAACCTATTTGTGGCGTCGAAATATGCCCTGATATTTCGTCCGCGGACATTATCTGTTCTGAGAAGAGAACAGTTTCCGAGAGCGAAAACTGTGAGCTTCGCGGATCAGATAATGTCCAAGGACAAATATTAGGGCATATTTCAACGCCACAATGTAGGTTATTGATATTATTATTATTCCAATATGTTCTTTGACGCGCGCTTATACGCTCACAGGGGGTCTGTTCGGTTATATTTCCCCCTCGCGGACAGAACGTATCGGGTCACGTGACGTATTCATCCAATCACGCGCTAGAAATTTTTTTTGATGCGTTATTAGTACTGATGTTTGTTCATGGAGATCATCACTGAGAAGTGAACAGTTTTCAAGACCTTAGCTGTCAGTGAACGACTATATGGCTGCATGACGTGATCGCGTGATGACATTCACGTGGGAGCTCGCGAGATATTTGTTTTGTCACGTCGCAAAAGCGTGTGAATTGAGAATATTCCTTTGAAATGTTTTAAACTGATGGATGCGTGTTAAACTTATGGCTATGTAACAATTATGATGATATACTAATGGATAAATACATCCCTCTCCGTTAACCGACGGGAACGAGTTATTCTCATGACAGTTATATGTCTTTATTCATGCTCCCTCAAAGGGCGTTTCAACAACAATATATTAAAAGCATACATATATTAATATTAAATAGATAAGGAATGGATTAATAGGTTATAAATAAATATCACTATGCATCGACAAAAAAGTACACTAGACTAATCCATTGATAATAACAAAATATGTAATGATGAATTTAAATTTATAGATCAAAGGAAAACGGAAAGGTAATAGATCGTTTATTAAAATAATAGGCACATTAAAGTATAAAATGATTTCATAACTTGTGTAATGCACAAACAAAGCAATAAATGAATAACGAACAACTGAGCACATTCATATACTATTTTTATATACTACTCTTATCTATATAAACTATAATACTATAACCGAACCTCTATCTGGCGACTGAACGTGTTGAAAATTCGTTCGTAGTTATTGAGGTTTATTTGGTTAGAATAGATAAACCAGCCATTGTGGTAGGTAACTTCAGCTGCAGTTATCAAACTCTGAAACAGGTAGTTGGTCTTTGAGTTTTCATCGGAGCCGTTAGGATGCTAAAACAGCAGCAGTAATTATGCAGGAAACACCTTGATGGAGCTGTGTTTTTTGAACGTTTTTTTCACGGGATTCCATGCTAAACACAGTACTGAAGGTCATTAACGATTTCATATAAAAAAATAATCTTTAACATAAAAATAATGTCAAACAAACCGGTGTTCTTTGGATTATGCTGATTATGCTAATTCTAATGTGTTTGAAGATATTGAGAACGTCACAAATTCCATCTAGGTCTTTTAACCACTTTTCGGTATTATTGACTGTCATTAATGTTATTCCGTATCATAAATTTACTTTATCTAGTTAGGTACTATGGAAATAACTTAATACTTAGTTTTTCTGGTCGAATTTATAGACTGATTACCTGATACAAAATATATATAATTCTATATTTAATAATAGCTGGACTACTCGTTAAAGCCTTCTAGGTTTATCTATTGTCCTCCATCCTATTATCTATGACTTCAAGATCAACTAACTATTATTTTACATAAAAATGTATTATAAGCATACTTGGAAAACGAACTATTAACAATGATAGTTAAGATCGTTGAAGAAGTAATAATCGACTGCACCTTACTTGCGTGATGGTAGTTTAATTAGGTTAGACCAGGTTAGACAGTTTAACACTTTATTCGTCAAGCCAATGTTTGGCAGATGAGCCATTGTAATGCCCTTTGGATATAAATATATCATTAGTGGAGTAACATTTCTCTTCTTTGCTCAGTCTTCGGTTCATGTTCTTAATCCTGCCCACCTTCATCTGTTTTTATAACAAAGATATCCTTATTAACAGAATCAGTAGATATAAACACCTGTGGCAAGAGAGGAGTCAAGAGAGGTTCCGTTGAGCGCGATTTCGTGCTCGCCACTTGGCAGGTAGGAAACTAAAACAAATTCTGAAAGCCATTAAGAAACGAGAACCAATAAACACATATTAGTAAAAGAAACTGCTCCCCCAAAAAACAGGGAACAAAAATATCTACCAAGTAACTATAACAATATAGTTATAGCACTCATTTACTACTATAACAATGGAAAATAGCGAAAGAAGGTGTAATTAGCTAGAAGGATTATAAAATAACGACAACGTGTAATTATATTGTTTTCAATATTTCGGAATTGTATTCTTTACTTTCTAGACTAGCTTTAGAAAGGTATACCTATGAATGTCAGTGTTTTATTTATTTTATTTATCCATTTTCCTCAATAACCAATATTTTCCGCGAACAAATGAAGTTGGTTCATTAGTATATAACCTTTACACATTATCAGTAAGCATATTTCAATTAGGCTGACATTTTGCCGTGTAATTATTGTTACAAACGCTCGTAATTTACTGTTAACGGACTTTCAGCAGCCATAAGTATATATTGAACTTAAATCGTCAAACCGTCTAGAACAATTAGTCCTAAACTGATGTTATATTATTTCCCATTCTACATGTATAATGTTAGTAATTAACCCATTTGGGGTCTGCATCGGCTGACTTAAGTCCTGACAAGAAAGTTTATTAAAGAAAATGTTATAGCACTCATTTACTAAACGTTATTTGGAGTTTTGAGAAGAAAACTATCTGAGAACGATTAATAGCTTAATGGCGCCGCCATTAAGTCTGCCGTTTGTGGGTGAACAGTATTCTATGGAAAAACGAACTACAAAACAGACTTAGTCGTGAATCGGTCCGCATTCACATCGAAAGTTTCTGCTCGTTTCACACTTTCATGGGTTGACTGTTTTATTAAACTTTGTGTGAACAGGATTATACGACCAGACGAACAACAAAATAAACGTACTCGAGAAATAATTATCGGCCCGTATACATGGCGAAATGTTCAGCTCGTTTCACATTTGGGTGAGTTTTTGTTGTATCTGCACATCAGTGGGGTAGTGTAGCGGAAGAAAGCTGTCGGATTTCGCAGATTTCTCCGTTATCTTCGCGGAGTTTATACGAATGATTCGAACAACTTCGGTTATCAGTAGAGAGTGTAGGTTGTTCACACATACGAATCCATGCTATTGTTCTCAAGATTGCAACCGAAAAATAGAGTATTTCTTGATACGTACGTTGTCGTATAACCTTATTTATAAGCAATATAAAAATGTGAGAGAACGCAATTAGAAAATGCACTTGATCTAAAAAACATGTTCTGTAATGATAGAAAGTTTTGCTAAACTGTAGTTTTTAGGAAGAAAACCAATCATGAAACAGAAACTAAAATGCGGCTGTTTTTCAAGTTGGTTATCTGCGTACATGTTTGACTACCTTTTTAATCTCAAAACACCTGAAAGAATATGCCACACAATCAACAGGATTCGAATGTATTTCCTCAGGCAATGCTAATAGAAAACGAGCTAAACTTGAAATGACGTATTGATCACATGCCATTAACAACAGACACTATACTAGTACACAGGCTGTCAGGGACTGTAACTTACTTTTTGTTATGTCGTTTTTCTTTTCTGTTCTCTTGTCTATGCTTACTTAACATAACTTTTTCAGAATTGCCTTACGACCCAATACTGACATTTGTATTACTTTTCGTTTGTGTTCCTAAAATGAAATTAATTTTCTTGTACTTTGCCGATTGTGCTATATATAACAAGTAGCGAAAGCCCAATATATATGATAATTATAGATGTAGACATGTATGAATATATTCCAAAAAGGATTTATCTTTCAATCACCTTGTATTTATAGCTAAGACTCACCTTGTATTTCTCTAACAATCACCTTGGATTTATATTATATTTACCTTGTGGTTGATGCAGTTGATGCAGTTAGGGGCGGACAACACTGCTCTCAATATATTATTATTAAACTAGCAGGGACCCGTGCAACTTACATGAAATCAACAAATATGATAATTGTAGTAACGTAGTCTAGCCGGCTGACCGACACCTGACACAATGCAATCCCGCTAGATTGTGTACTGGAGGTTTTTATGCCCTTGTCAATGTTTAGCCCCAGGGGAGGGGGGACGGGCATACCCAGGGGTATTTGACATTTCACCTCATTTTCATGTCAAATTTCCTGCCGAGGGGAGAAGTATTGGTTAGGATGCAGTGGTAACACTGTCAATATGAACTCAAGTCGCCAAACTGCCACTACCTTGAGATCCCAAATTTTGTCTAATTCCCCACCCATGGAAGAGGGGGTGGAATCAAATCCCCTGGGTATGTACCCCCCCCCCCCCCTCCCCCCCCCCCCCCCCCCCTGGGGCTAAACATTGACAAGTGCATTAGAGTGTTGATGTTGTATTTTGATAAAAAAAGGCAATAATATCTTACGGATATCAGTTAATTTCTCAAACCGATGAACACAATTTTTTACATACCTATTGTCGAAAAAGTGCCAAAACTGACGGTCACAGGCAGCTCGAGTCATGAATTCGTGTGACGAAAAGAAATATGGTCGCCGAAAGAGCATTGATCGAAGCAGGAAAACAGAATATAAACAATAATCAAAAGCCAAGTTATTTGAATGTCTGGTTGTAGTGAGTTTATGGTCTGAAGAGCCTACGATAGTTGGGCTAGGAAACATTTTTTTTTTTATATCTAAGAAAACAGGAAACTACAGAGAACATACATGGACAAAATATATTGCTCTTAGACACACCATAGAGGTGTAAGATAAAAAAATTAACAGCCTTTTCAACGGACAGCATTTCTAACTGTGTTTGAATACCTGGTCTTACCTCGTTCGGTCGTTTGACTTCGGCCGGTTTACCTGGCGATAGGATTTCCCTAAAACATTCCCGTAAACTCGATGGCTTGCTCGCCCAGGTTTCCCCCCAAATCGATTCCCCCTAGACTCGATGGCTTGCTCGCTCAGGTTTTCCCTAAAATAGATTCCCCTAAAATCGATGGCTTGCTCGCCCAGGTTTTCCCTAAAACAGATTCCCGTAAACTCGATGGCTTTCCTGAAATGCAACCAAGACCACTTTTCACATGATTCGTCGTCTTCGTTGGGATAGCTGTGGCTGTCACTTTTTGCCACCATTTTCGGATATCGAGGGAGCCTGGGAAAGAGCGTTACACACACACACACTTAGCGTATTATTATATAAGATTATAAAATATTATATTATAATACTAAATTATATATTATCTTAATTACGATTGTACATATTATTCATAACTAGTTCTTTTATAATTCTTAAAGGGATACCCGAGTGAAAAACACATTGGGGCTCAAAAGAATCTTCAACATGTTCTTTGTTCAGAAAATGTATTAAAATTTGATAAAACGTTTTTAGTATTAAGAACGAGCACCTCAAAGTTGGCCCCGCGAAGACATGGGCGCCGCCATCTTTGTTTGCATTTACGGAAGTGACGTCACTTCGTCCCACCAGCGTATCGCGGCTACTTGTCTTTGTATGATTTTCACACGCTCGGAATTAAAGTGGATATATTTTCATCGAGATTGCAGAGGAATTATTACAGAAACCGGAATTTTGATGAAGACGACATTATGAGAAAAGTTCAGAAGACTGGGAGGAGGAAGAAAAGCATTGGGAAGGCGAGAAATTATCAGACGAACAACAAGGTCTCGTAACTGCCATTTAATAACAGCAAAACAACATGGCTTAAAAGACACGAGTGACTTCTGAATAAGTATAAGAACTACAATGTATGTGAGGTACAGTTAAGGCGTTTATCATCCTAAAAACACCTAATAAGTGAGAGAGTGAGAACGCTGGTGGGACGAAGTGACGTCACTTCCGTAAATACAAACAAAGATGGCGGCGCCCATGTCTTCGTGGGGCCAACTTTGAGGTGCTCGTTCTTAATACTAAAAACCTTTGATCAAATTTTAATACATTTTCTGAACAAAGAACATGTTGAAGATTCTTTTGAGCCCCAATGTGTTTTTCACTCGGGTATCCCTTTAACATTGTATTATTTTACAAATTTAAGTTAGGGTATCCCCATTTAGTGCTTGTTATACCGCTATGTAGATTGACACGTAAATAAATTTGTTATTATTAGTATCTCTAATATTTTGACTTGTTTTATGATACATTTTATCAAACCGTTTTTAGGGAGTACTTTTTGGGAACGTTGGTCTGAAAATATTTACATTATGGGGATTTCATTTATTATTAGGGCGGGGGTGGTTATGTCGTTTTGAGAAGCTTTGTAGTTAGGTTTGAAATTCACAGAAGGCTTATGGGGAGGGATTTATTTAGTACTACTAATGTTGAAGGCTATTATATACGCAAATGTGTCACTTTACACATGTTTTAATAGCAGGAATTAAAGCTTTCTCATTGCAGCTCACAAAGAGGCATGCAGGGGTAGAATGATGGTGGTAGTAATGTTAAAGAAGGGGGGGGGGGGGGGAGGGGGTTACAAAATATCAGATGAAGGCAAGGTGGTTGTGATTTTTTTAAGTATCATGGAAGAGTTGGATAATATTTGGAGCACACACCTAGCAATTTTACCGAGCCTCCTACTTTAATAATAGAAAGCCCCCTTACACCCTCCTTCAACTGCTTTCCTTCGACTCTAAGAATCGAGAGTATTGATATAAACATTTTCCTTTATTCAAGCCTTTTAAAATCAACATTCAATTAGTCGACAGCTGAAATAGTTGGTAATTATTCTGTTATGAAATTGATCCGCTAAATTACGGACACCCCTTTCTTTTCCTACTGTTCTTAGATATCTTTACATTTGTACCGATATTGAAATGTCGTCCTGTATTTCTGTGTGCCATAAGTGACGTCATTTAACGAACCCGCTTAATATGGATACCGCGTCTATACGGACACGTTCTGTGGTCCCTACTGTGGTGCTATTAACAGTGCTCGACTGTAATATTGATAATTGCAAGGTTTGGGACAATAAATCTGACGTATTTAATAATTCTAGTTGAACGCTTTGTTAATCTTTAACAATAACCAATCAGGTTGTCAATACAAACCTAAACTGCAATATTTATAACGATTTTTTATGCTTTTTTCATCAAACCTTCTACAGCGAGTGTTCCTTATGCTATTTGCTTTTCTACTGTCAGTTCGTTAACGGAATGTTTTTTATCATTACTAAAATTCCAGACTTTTCAGCTCAACGTCGAAAGTAGTTGTCTGGTGCACACATATTCAATAGTGCACACAATACTTTGCACTTTTTCAGTTTTTATATCTCCTTATATAAAGAATAATCTGCTAGTGGCGAGCAAATATGTACTGATATTTGTTGGTGGAGATTATAGCATTATAACATTCACAAGGGAGCTCGCGAGATATTTTTTTGTCACGTCGCAAAACCGACCTGTAATAGAGCAACCAATTGAAATGCTTTAAACTAATGGTTATGACTATGTCTTAAACTTATGGCCGTGTAACAATTTTGATAATATACTAATGGCTAAATAAATCCCCTTACCGACTGGAACGAGTTATTTTCATGAGTGTTACATATATTTATTTATGCTCCCTCGAGGAGCTATTCAACAACAATGTATTGCAATAATATATTAATATTAAATAAATAAGGAACTGATAAATAGGTAATAAATAAATAAAACTACGCATATAAAAACACTACACTAGACTCATCCATTGATAATAACAAAATATGTAATGTAGTTTTTGTAGCTTAAAAATATGGTGGACAATATTAATAACGTCATAATGTTTCCGTGACATTATATCTAGAACAATAATAATTAGCTTCATTAAACAAACTATAGTTTTCAGAAAATATATGGTTTATGTTGTAATATTTTTACCTATCATCTCGCATTTCCAACATGAAAAAGAGAAAATACATTAAAAGTCATTAATAGCTTAATACAGTCTGAATTTTATCGAGTTCAGGTTTCAATGGTTGAAGAACGTCCATCACATCAGGAATTACGAGAATTGGCGTACGAGAATTGTTGAAGGAATTAATATTACTAGGTGTTGTAGGATAACTAAGGTAGGTATTTTAAGTGGTTGACGAATTTAAATTTATAGATCAAAGGAAAACGGAAAGGTAATTTTCTTTCTAAAAGCAAGTTATTAGTTTACATGGAAGCTATAGTTTTCCCATTTATAAACACATAGATTGTTTATTAAACTAATACGTACACTCTAGTATAAAATCATTTACGTAACTTATGTAATGCATCAACAAACCAATAAATGAATAACGAATATATATACTGAGTTTATTCATATACTATTTCTATATACTACTCTGATCTATATAAATTATACTACTCTAACCGAGCCTCTATCTGGCGACTGAGCGTGTTGAAAATTCGCTGAATATTCGTTAGTAGTTATTGAGTTTTATTTGGTTAGGATGGACAGAAATAATACTGAAACCAGCCATTGCGGTAGGTAACTTCAGCTGCAGTTATCAAACTCTGAAACAGGTGGTTGGTCTTTGCGTTTTCATCAGAGCCGCTAGCCGTGGTAAACAGCAGCAGTAATTATGCAAGAAACCGATCTTGATGGAATTGTGTGGTTTAAAACATTTTTCCACGGGAATCCATATTAAACACTGTACTGAAGGTCTTTAAGGATTTCATATAAGAACTAATATTTAACATAAATGTCAAACAAACCGTTGTTCTTTGAATTATGCGGATTATGCTAATTCTAATGTGTTTGAAGTTATTAAGAACGTCACCAATACTATCTAGATCTTTTAAACCACTTTTCGGTATTTGTGACTGTCATCAAAGTTATTCCGTATCATAAATTTACTGACTTTATAACGTTTAGGAACTATGGAAAGAACTTATTATAATACCTAGTTATTCTAATCAAATTAATACATTGATGACACGTTATAAAAAAATGTATAATTATATATTTAATAATAGGAGAGGACTACTCGTATAAGCCTTCTGGGTTTATCTAGTTCTCCATCGAAGTATGTATGACTACAAGATTAACTGAAATGTATTATAAGCATACTTGGAAAATAAACTATTAACAATGAAGAAATAAGAATCAGGTTCTCCCTTCATGTAGGCAGACATGAATTACTATCAAATTGTATTGTGTATTTCGTTCTATTATTATATATTGTGTTACTTCTACTGTATTTTGATAGAAATTAATGTGTTGCCTACATGAAGGGACCATCAATAATAAACTGCACCTTCCTAGCGTGTTGGTAGCTTAATTAATTTACACCAGGTTAGACAGTTTCACACTTTAATCAAGCCAATGATTGGCATATGATAGTTTAATGCCCTGGTGAATTAACATTTCTCTTCTTTGCTTGTTCGGTTCCTGTTCTTAATCCTGCCCAGCTTCATCTGAATTTAACATCCTTTCTTGTCCGATTTTTATACCAAAGATACCCTTATTAACAGAATTAGTAGATATAGATACCGATGTGCAGAGGAGTCCAGAGCGGTTCGGTTGAGCGCTGTTGCGTGCTCGCCACTTGGAAGGTAGGAAACTAAAATAATACCTCTAAAAATCACATTCTGAAAGCCATTAAGAAATGGGTAACACTGAAGAAACACCTATTGGTAAGAGAAACTGCCACAAAAAAAAAACAGGGACCAAAAATATCTACCAAGACTATATCAATGGAAAAATAGCGAATGAATGTAGTGTAATTAGCTAGAAGGATTATAAAATAACGACAAACTATTATTATAGTTATTATAATAACTGTTATTATAGTTATTATATTTCAGAATTGTACTCTTTACTTTTCGGTCTTGCTTTAGAAACGTATACGTCATGAATGTCAATGCTTATTTTAGTTTATTTATCCATTTTACTCAATACCAAATAATTGCCGCGAACAACTGCAGTTGGTTCATTAGTATTAAACCTTTATACATTATCAGTAGGGATATTTGAATTAGGTTTCTGACATTTTTCCATTGTTACAAAGGCTTGTACTTTACTATTAACGGATTTTCGTCAGCCATAAGTGATATTGAGCTCTGATGAATATCATTTCAGGTTTATCTATTCTCCCTTTTTTTAAAGAACGGAAAACAACTCGTCTCAAACAATTAATCCCAAACTGCTGTTATAATATATCCCGTTCTATAATGTTAGTAATGAACTACCTCATTGAGGGCGTTAGTAGTTTAAGGGCTCACTATGGCTCAAATACGGCCTCCTGATTGGTCGAGAAAAAGGGGCGGCGCGATGACGTCACAAGCGGCCCCGCCGCCGTTATAGAACAAATACAGGCTCCAGATTGGCTGCAGCCGTTATAGCACAAATACAGGCTCCGGATTGGCCCCCCGTTATAGCACAAATACAGGCGCCGGAGTGGCCGCCGTTATAGAACAAATCCGGGCTCCGGAGTGGTGGACCGTAGTTCGCGCTGGGCCTATAAAAAAGTGAACCTCCCTTATAAATTTAGTGCGAACGATGAACCCTACTTGCTTTTGTGGGTGCTACGCTAAAGCCGTGAAAGGATTGGCCGGGACGTCAGAGTGTGTGTACAAGTGTGGGCAAACGGCCAATTACAAGTCGCAACCGCAAGTATTGACGTGCAGCTTTTATTTTACGGGCCAGGAAATTCCTTTGGTGAAAGCGGCTATCCCGAACGGTACTTTGTACAATACGTTCCCCAAGTGTGGCCATAATTTGTGAATGAAAGTAGGGGTGAGCCGAAGCGAGAAAAATCCGAACCGCGTGTTCTTTACGTGTACGGCACCCGCCCCCAATCCCAAGTGTGAGTTTCCTCTTGGATTTATGTTGGCAGGCCCTCCCGCGACACCTATTATGGACGGACCCTCTCCCCCCAAGAAATCCAACTCTACGCTTCGCCATGGACACCACAGGCCCCCCAAAATCCGCCACCCGTCGCTTGGACCAGTCCAACCGCCACTATGCCTCTTAAGGGTCCGCCCGTGGAGACGCCCCAGGGACCCCCGCTGGAGACTACGTTGATCCCTGCAGCGACCCCCCTGGAACCCTCCGGACCCCCTACTGGTATCACTGCCGGGGATCCCCCGCCACCCCCACCCCCTATAAGCATCCCGACAGCGTCCTGGACCCCCTGGAACAACAACAACAACAATCAGGGACAAGCGGTGCAATACCCGGGAGTCAAGAAGATCCAGATTTGGGGGACATGCCGGACAACCGGGATGAACCCACCACAAAAGCCGGTTGGGCTTTGTACAAAACGCTCTACGTCATGGTGTGTGTCCGGGAATGCATGCGACAACGTGGGCGGGACTGCGAGAGGTGTATTTATAGTCAACAGGGCCAACAGGACGAACGTTACCATTCCTGCTTATGGACTTTTACCGAGGAAAGCTTTAACACACGTGTGGTGGAGGTCCGGGATTATATTACCCTGGAGGCTCTACCGGTTACGGGCATACTGGCTTTGCACAGTTTGCACCTCCCGAGGATTATTGCTCCCCTTACTTATACCGTGTTTGAACGGCTGCAAAAATTAAAGGAGGCCGAGATTTACAAGTATTATAAACTGTATTATTTTGAAGAATGCGAAGACCCCCTCATTGCTTGCAAGAATCGTATTTGGCACGCGTTGGGACAAGCTTTGATCTACGAAGACAATCCCCAGGACTATGTTGAAATTGGTGTGTCTACTCTTTTGGCTTTATTGTAGCCCAACTATTATATGTAAGATAGGAACCCCGAGACAATAAAAGAGACTTGTGTTTGAGTAACAACAACTTTGTTTCAAATAATTTTCTAAAATTACAACAAGTGTAAAAACTATATTTACATTGGCGTTGGACCTATTTCGGGCCCAACAGAGCGAGAGAGAACACTAGTTTGACATGAGCTATCGCTCTATTATGTTAAAAAGTGCGAAATTACATGAGCAATTGCCCTAGTCTATATCGAAAAAGGTTGAGCTATCGCCCTATTATTTGTAAAGTTGGAAATTACATGTGACATCGCCCTATTATTTTGAAAAAGTAGGTAAATGAGCTATCGCTCTAATACTCGAAAAGTATGAAATGAAAATACAATGAAAATGGGTTGAGCCAACGCTCTAATAAATCCAATGGATAAACTTTACTTTCTAATTGACCATTCCATAATGTTGTTTATATTTTTCGGTAATTGGTAGATTTACCAAACCAAAGGTTTGCCCATGACGAAAAATAATAATGCTTCCAGCTCTCACATAGAAGTTATGGCGAACACGTGCGTTGCAATAATAGCAACGGGGTATACCATTTTTCTTGAGTATCCGAGACAGACCCGTAATAAAACAAGAGGGACATACAGTCTCACCGCAACAGGGTAGAGATGGTAACTGGGAATCGGGTAGTAGCCCACATTTCAAACACTAAAGAAAGGAAAAAAGAAAAAAAGAAAACGATTTAACACTCAATGTGAAAGTAAAGTTTACGCCACTGGAAACGCCCCCATCCCTCGTCCCACACCTCAGAGTAAACAGGGTGGTGGGGGCACCGTATGTAAACTATTCCAAAATTACAATGCCGCTCACAAACTGTCACATTGCAATGACTTAGAGTGCACCAACAAAATTGAAATTCGGTAATCGGCTCTATGAATAGGACCAATCGAACCGCGAGGAAGTGTCCAAAAGTTGCGATGATGGGGGATTTCCTGCCATGAATCGTTTCAACTGTAGACCCCTTTGAGCTCCCATGTTGATAAATGGGTAATAAGAAATAGAGATGGGAAAAATTACTTCTTGTGTTTTTCTTTACGTCGATCGGCCCTCTGGTTGGCCACAAACGTACGCCTCGATCTTGCTTATTATTTCTGCCGGTAGTCCATACTTCCGCAGGTAAACCGCATGGCTATGAAAGTGGATTACCGTTAAATTCTGTGGGGTCGCAGTAAAAATCTGTTTGTAAAACGAATGAATAAATAAATAAAATAAATAAATAAATAAAAAGAACGGAATGAATAATGTTTTAGAGAAATTGCTTCCGCAGAGGCGCTCTTACTAGAGCGGAGGTCCTGTGGGAGAACCCCAAGAAAATCCTATAAAAAAATAATCAAATTGGGCTTCGCGAAGTGGGGGACATTTTGCCAATAAAAACGAACGGCCTGTTAAGCAGACACCGAACGCTACACTGTCTATTAAGGGGAGGGAGAACAACTTACTTGAGCTAGGTTCATTTCCTCAACGCCTCTGATATTCTAGAAAAAAACAAAAGAAAAATTAGTGGTTGTGTTCAAAGACAAAAACAAAAATCAGCAAGGACAGCACCTCTCTCCGTCTGATGGACCCGCGGTTAGCCATAGCTTTTCTTGTTGTTTACTTTCTCTCTTCTGTAGCTGTAGAAATAAAAAATAAACCAAGGAAAAAAAGATTAGTACAAAAGCGTGTTGAATTTCAAGAGAAAGTTTCAGTCCGTCTTACCTGGCTGGTTGTTTGGTTTAAGGGCACCGAAGTTTAAGTGGACGGTAGTATTTATGGCACAAATTATGGGCTCTGATTGATGCACTTTTCTCGGTCTGGAATTGGTCCGCTAAACGGAGCGCGCGCGGTGAGTGGTCAATTTCGATCCGGTTTTAGCTCAAGCGTTTTTCGGGTGGTCCAAGAACCTCAATTTCTACCCCAAAATCTAAATGGAATCTTCCATTTTTTTTCTGGTGGCTTTACCCCTAAGGCTTCCTTAGTTTTCCCCGTTTTTTCCCGCCTCGTTCCCCGCGCGACCACCCCCAAGTCAACACAAAAGTTCACTTTTTTGTGAAAATCGGATCGAAATAAACCCACCAATCATGAAGCGCGAGCCGTGGTTGACCTTACCCTTGCCCTGGGCTAAACGGGTTGAACTAGTTTAGAGAGCCAAGGAGGGATTCGGGAAGGCTATTTAGAGGGCGAGATAGGTTGTTGGTAAAAGAAGAAAGAAAGAGGGAATCCCCCCGGGAGGGATCTAGACAATTTTGAAGAACAAGATTAGGGTTGAGGGGGCAGTTTCGAGGGTACTTTTACAAAAAGAGTTGAGCTAGAGCCAAAAACGGATTGAAATTCACCAATCCCGAGGAGTGGTCATTCTAGGGAGCCAATCACAGTCCGAGAAAAATGCACCAATCAGAGACGAGTGAAGAAAAATATAAAAGAGAGATAATATTTTTTTGGGGGATTAGTTTCACCACGATGTTCCACTTAAATTATCTAGATGAAGTATGAGAGGAAGTTACGGTTACGGTAGAAGAAGAAAAAGAGGACAACCCCTATGCCTTACCACAGCGGTCGCCGCCACCCCGCCCCTCGCCGTGGGAGTCGGAGGAAATCCTGTATTCCCCACCGCAAGCTTCTACCGACGTGGAAGAAATTCCTTTAGAAGAAATTCATGTAGAATAAAATGAGGTTATGACTTACGAAGAAGACACTTCCTGGTACAACGAGGACGACTTGTATGCGTTCCTCGAAGACACGAATTTTCCCCCGGGGGTGGAATACTCTTTGTCTCAAGATACATTTGCTATTCCCGAGGCGGGGTCTCTAGAGTGGGACGAAATAACCGAGGAGGAGGAGGTAGAGAATCTAGTCGCTGCGTTGACCTTCCCTGACGTGATTCCAGAAATTAGTGACCAAGACCTTGCCGAAGTTTTACCCGAGGACAAGGGGGACCACGACGACTACGACACCTGGGATACGGCAGCCTGGTTAAACGAGATGTTTACTACGGCCTCCCCGGTAGCCCCCACAAAACGGAAAAGCGTGGTAGAACAGCAGGGGGGCGGAAAAATATATATAAACGCTACAGAAGGAGAAGAAGGAGAAGAAGATGAAAATGAAGAAGAACAAAAAATTCGAACTGGTCCAAACAAGAACAAGAACCTGCAAAAAATTCAAGAAGACGTGCAAAGATTACGAACTGAAAATCAAATCGAAATCCCGCACGACTCTGGCTGAGGTAAGTCCCAAAGTATGACTACACTAATTTGGGTCGTGACGTCATGGCCGCGCGCGGTGGCGCGTGGGGTTAATGCTCCTGTTCGGAAATTCAAAGGAGCTGGGAGGTTTCGAAACCACGCGCGTAAGCCAAATTTTATTTTTATTGTTCTACTTTCTCTCCTCTATCCTTAATACAGAGATCCCAATTTTTTATATATTTTTATTTATAATTTTGTATTTCTTTACAAGCTCTTCAAGACGTTACCACCGCTATAGAGAGGGTCCTGGACACCACCCTCAGGTCTGCGAACCCCCAAGACCGAGTGAGGATTACCCTAGATGCACCCCGCTTGGACTACCCGCTTGCCTTGCCTTCCCTTACCTGATTATGGCCAGGATTATGGCCAGGAACTCACCCAATCCCACCAATAATTTGTGATGCAGGGCAACTTCCATGTCCACGTCTTTCACGTGGAAATACCGGGCGGGGGAAGGGGTCGGCCGGCCCGCTGCTGTACCACCGATTTGGAAAAATTCAATAAAAATCAAAACAAGTATTGTACGGATTCAAAACGAAGACGAATTATTTATGGCCAGAGGGCTGGTCACGGCACTGGCCAAGGAGCAACAGCATCCGCAGTACCACGCAATAAGCCTGGGGAGACCCGTGCCACCGCCAGGCGGGGGTCCCTATTTAACCGTGTGGGCTGCCAGAACTCAAGAAATTCTAGGATTACTTGGCAGAACAAGGCGCGGAAGTAAATTTGGTCTCCCGGGTTCACATGAATAGTAGCATCTATTCAGGCCACCTCCCGGAGGCGCAGTACCATCTTTACCTGTACCAAACGACGGACCACCACTACGACGTGATCACCAACATGAGGGGGCTGTTGAACGTCAAGTACTTTTGCCCCCTCTGTCAAAAGACCTACAACGACCCTAGACAACACCTGTGTGACACGACGTGTGGTTGCTGTGGCGTCAAGAATTGTTCTCCCCACCACCCAGGAGAAAAAAGGGATTGGAAAAATGCGAACAATGCCATCGGTGGTGCCTGAGTGAGGGTTGCTACGAGAACCACCGCCATCGCCAACCCCACAGGACGGGGCAGGAGTCCCTGTACGCAAGGGAATGGAATTATTGTGAGCGGTATACCCGCTGCGGTCAGTGTGGCATCACCGTGGACCATCTGCTCCGGGGTAAAACCACCTCTGCGGTCCACGTGTGTGGGGAATACAAGTGCCGTAGCTGCAAAACGATCGTCCCCCCGAACCATCGATGCTACATGCAACCGGTCGATCAGAAGACGCCAAGGATTGAAACAGAAGAAGAAGAAGATGAAGAAGAAGAAGTCCCGGAGAGCGTGGGCGCAGAAGTAGAAGAACAGGGAGGTGAGGACAAGTTCCGGTACCTCTTCTTCGACTTTGAAGCTGTGCCCCTGGAGGCTCAGCATGTGGTCTATTTTGCGGGGGTCTCTAAAGTGTGTGAGCTCTGTGTGACCACAGACTGGACCACCTGCCCTCAATGTGGGCACCGGAGAGTAGAATTTAAAGGCCCCACGGCTCTGCCTCGATTCTGCGATTGCCTCTTTTCGGGGGATCACGAAAACTACGTGTGTTTGGCGCACAACGCCATGGGATACGATTCGTACCTATCCTGGAGTATCTGTTCAAGAATGCCATCAAACCCAAAGTGCTCTTCCGAGGCGGCAAGGCTATGGTGGTGACCATCCCAAACTACAAGATTGTCATTAAAGATTCCCTGCTATACATCCCTCTGGCCCTCAAACAATTCCCCGTCACGTTTGGGTTTCAAGCAGAAAATCTAAACAAGCTGGATTTCCCCATCTTTTTTAACACCCCAGAGCATCAACAGTACGTGGGCCCCCTGCCGGAGTTGAAGTACTACGAACCGGATTCGTTGAGCCCCTAAGGCAAACAAGAGCTGGTAGCCTGGCACGCCGCCGAACGGGCACGCGGCGCTGTGTTTGATTTCCAAAAAGAATTGGCCCTCTACTGCCATCGGGATGTGGCCATATTACAGCGTGCGTGTTTAGCCTTTCGCTCTATGATGATGAAAGCGGCGGCGAGAGATCCGTTTACCAGGACCGTGACGCTCGCCTCCCTGTTCAACCTGGTCTTTCGCAAGAAATGTCTTCGCCCTAACACGATTGCGGTCTTACTGCGGCTCGGTTACCGCCCCAAGGACGTGCAGTCGGCGTTGGCCCTCCAATGGCTGGCCCATGTGGAGCGGCGGGACGACATTAGGCTCCAGCACACGGGCAACGAGGGAGAAAGGCGAGTGGGTCCCTACAAACTGGATGGCTACCACGCCGACACCCACCCCGCCTACGAAATCCATGGCTGCTTCTGGCACGGATGCGACCGTTGCACCCACCAAGAGAGAGTCCATCCCCTGCTCCACTGCACCATGAAAACACTGCCCGAGATAAAGTCGCGTACTTGGAGCAGCAAGCGTACCGTGTGATCCAGTACAGAGAGTGTGAAATCCGACGCGCCATGGCCTTAGACCCTACCATCGAACCTCTAGCGCCCATCCCACAATCCCAGCTTCCCCTCGATCGCAAGAAGGCCTTCTTTGGGGGCCGCACCAACGGCATCAGAACGAACTGGGAAGCCCAGGAGGGAGAATGGATGGAAGCGTTGGACGTATTTTCCCTGTACCCCAGGGTCCAAAAGACGCAACGGTTCCCTCTGGGCCATCCGGAAATTCTTACCGAGAATTTGGACCCCGCACTGCCGTACGAGGGGCTGATCCACCTAAAGATCGTACCGCCTCGCCGCTTCTTTTTTTCCAGTCCTCCCCACGCACGTGGGCGAAAAACTCCTATTTACCCTCTGCCGGACATGCGCGGAAGAAAAAACCAGGACCCCTGCACGCATAACGACGAGGCCCGGGCTTTGACAGGTACTTGGGTGAGTCACGAACTGCACGCGGCCCTGCAGTACGGCTACCGGGTGATGGAAGTCTACCGTGTAGAAACAATACGACCCCATCACCAACACCAGGGGATTGTTCACCGAGTACGTCAACACATTTCTCAATATGAAGCAAGAGGCCAGCGGGTGGCCCCCCGGCTGCAACACCGCCGCGGAGAAAACGGCCTTTATAGAGAGTTACCTGCAGGCCACGGGGATCTTGCTGGAGTGGGTGAAGATCCTCCTCCACCCTGGTCTACGGAGACTCGCGAAATGGAACCTGAACACCTTGTGGGGAAAGTTTGGGCAGAAACAGGATCCCCGACAGACGGAGTACGTGACAGAGCTGGACCGGTATTTTGAACTCATGCTGAGCGATGAGAAAGAAGTTCAAGAAATCCTGTTTGTCCACGAGGATATGGTTTAGGTGCATTATCAGGCCGCAGCGCAGCACATCGACTCCAACCCCCACACCAACGTCGTGTTTGCAGCCTACCAAACGGCGCACGCGCGCTTGAAACTGTACTCTTAACTCCATCTCTTGAAGGAGCGTGTCGTGTACCACGATACGGATAGTATTTATTTTCCACGGAAAGTGGGACAAGAGGCGCCGATAGGCCGTTTTCTAGGCGATATGACCAACGAGCTGAAAGAAGGAGAGCACATTATACGTTTTGCCTGCACGGGGCCTAAGAGTTACGGGTACGAGACGAGTCAGGGGCGTACGGTCTGCAAAGTCAAAGGATTGCGCCTTAACGTGCGCAACCGTGCGGTCGTCAACCTTGAGACCATGGTGGCCATGGTGCAAGGCCAAGGGGAACCCACACGTAAGGTTGTGACGCCGCACGCCATCCACCGCAATACCCAAGACCAGACGCTGCACACCGGCCCAGAGACCAAGACATTTCAGATGGTGTACGACAAGAGGGTGCTGCACGGCTATCATAGTTATCCTTACGGTTACTAAATCAAAGAGACAGTGCCCAGAGGAAAAAAAACTTTTTATGGTAAAAAAAGGAATTAAAACCGTTGTGTTTTTTTACAAAAGCGTGTCTTTTTCTTTAAGTCTTTTTCTTCAGTTGCCGGACGTCCCACCGGCTGATGCTCTTGCCTTTACGCTTGCCCGACGTGGTGGTCGTTCGGAGCGTCGTTTCGGTACGGCCGTCTTTCGATTTGCGTGACGTGATCTTGCGCACCGGTTGCGTGCCCCCTTGCTTGCTCCTTTTCTTCTTCCTCAAACGGTTCGCTTGGGCGATACATCGTTTCCAGAGAGCTTGTCCCAACCCCGAGGGTCTCACTAGGGTTCGTGCCATGGCGACAATGAAGGGGGTTTTAAAAAGGACGCCAATTTAAAGGCGGTTTTTCTGCCGGACCCCTGCCAAAGGAGAGGCGGTGGGTGGAACCCCGTGGGAAGGTTTTGTAAGGGGTCCTGGAGAACGGTGTTTCCCCTTGGCGGGGCGGGGTCTCTTTGTAGGGAAGTGGTGGTGGGGGGTCCTCTTGGGTCGCTGCGGAGGGAGCCCGTTTAGGATGGGCCGTGTACTCTTTCTTCTTGGAGATCAGATCCCGGGGGTGGCGTATGAGATCTTTAGGATTTGTTTTCTTCCGCTAAAAATTGCATAAAATCGCGATAGCCGGGGGACGTCCGGGTGGAAGAAGGATGCACGCCCTCTTTAATCAGATCGGCAATTTGACTGCCTGGAAGAGTTTGCCCGTAGAGTTTAACTTCACCTTGCGCATTCCAGGAAATGTTCTGGCCCCCTTTCAGCTTCAACAGATTGACCAGCACCGACGCTAAAGGTTTGCCTGGAAAGGGGGACGCGACGCAAAGCGCCCTTTTGGCCACGGCCATGAAGGGACTAGGCTGAATGTCTTCGCGGCGCCGTACGTATTTTTTAAACAAATCTTGAAACTGGGCCGCACTTTCCGGTTTCTCTGGGGTCTCTAGGACCTGGGCCATGGGCGTTTGGTACTGACTGAGCACTTTGACCCCTTTGGTCGTGTCCACACGAAGCTGTTGTTCCAACCACCGCATGGACTCTTCCGGCACCAAGACCATGCGCATGGGGTTCTTCCCCGCGGCGGCGGCCTCGGCCTCTTTCATCGCTTTTTTCGCTTGGGCGGGTGTCGTTGCACTTCGCATCGCTTCACCGAAATGCCTGTTGGGCTTGTGGCCGAGGGGTGGGGTTGTGGCGTCGTCCGTTTCTTTTTCCATGTCTGGGATTTCTTCTTCTCCTGCCACGTCTTATACTTTCTCTGGATTTGCTTCGCCGCCCGTACGGTCCTGCTGGCTTTTTTGCCTGTCATGGCATGGCGGGCCCTTTTTCGAACACCGGCCAAAAATAGCCCCCACCGGGCCGGGTCAATGCCTGCGGGCACCGGCAAGTTGCGGATTTCTTTACCCATAAGGCCACACTAGAAGGAATACTAAATTTGATCCAGAGCTTTCTTCACCCCGTAGCCCACACCAGCACTGATGGCTCCAGCCGCTGCGGCTTGACCAGCAAAAACGGCTGCGGCAATGAGGGCGACGACAGTGAAAATGAATCCCCTTCGCTGTCCCGCCGCCTTTTTAAGCTTGGCTTTCTGCAACCCCGTGGAGGACAAGAGTAAAATACTTTTCCTCACGGCCGGCGGTAGGGCCTTGTTGGCTATTTTTCGAAGTTTGACATTGATGGGGGCAAAGGCTTTCTTCCCTCTGGCGCCTATCGGAAATGTCCCGAGCAAGGCGTTGTGCACCACTTCGCTGAAGGCGTTGATTTGATTGTGGCTAGCCGCTCGGATGAGTTTATTTTTCTGGCTGAGATCCGCTTTGGCAAATTGTCGGATGAACACCGCGTGACGTTGAAGCAGGGGGGATGCCATCACCACAACTGAACGGTTTCCCTGGGGGGTCTAGACTATAAAGTTAATCCAATCCACTTTGTTCAGGCCCTCTTCGGCACGGCTGTTCAGAGTCTTCCGGGAGCGCCGTAAAGCACCCCCGCGTTGCCCCTGTCCTGGAAAGGGGGGATGGAATTTTTGTTTTGGTTGGGCCTCTTCCACACCGCCCCACGAAGTCCTTGTTGCGGGGCGCTACCCTTTGGCTTTTTCGATCTTTTTGCCGCGGGGTTCTTCTTCTTCTTGGAGCCTCCTAGTTGCTCTCCTACAAGGTGCTTTCCTAGTTTGTAGTATAGCTTTTTGTAGGAGAAACTAGGTTCCAAAACCTTGGGTGTTTTTGCTATGAGCTTAAACAGGTCAAAAACAGCGCCCGCCCCCTTTTGATCCTCCTCCAGCACGTAGGCGTGATGCTGTTTCCCCTCCTCGGAGAAAATGTTGGTGCGCAACCGGATTTGGGGTGGTGTCCGGGGGTGCAGGTCGAAGAGGAGGTAGCCAAAAGGGCGTTGGGTAGCGTCCTGGTAGGCCCGCGTCACCGCCTGCACTTGCCCTGGAAAGGCCTGCTCGGCCAATTTCCGGAGTTGCAACGAATCGCGGGCGTTTTTAAAAGCGACCAGGTAGTGCGCGTTGATAGAAATGATGCGCGCGTACTTGCCTGGGGGAAAAATGTTCTGGGTCAGGTACAGCACCGAAATGTTGTGGTGGTGCGAGCCTTTGGTGAACAGGTCCACCACCCATTCATCCTTGGAGCCTTCTTTCGTCAAATCGTCCAGGATCAAGAGGCCCGGCTGGCCGCAGAAGGGGGCGTACGGGTCGTCGGGAAGCCCCGCCACAAATTTCACCCCCAATTGTTTCTGCAGGGCTGTGAATCGGGGTTGCCAGGCGCTGCCATAGCAGTACACGATCGTGAGGGGCGGGTGGGTGAAATGGGATTTGGCGTGGTGCAGGAGTCTTTCGGTGAACACCGTTTTGCCCGATTGACTCTGCTCGGTGATCAAGATATTGCAGGGCGCTTGGAAACTGACGTCCATCGCGCCTCACCCCTTCCCAAGAATAACAAAACATTGAGGTGGGGTTATTGTTTTATTATATTTTTTATTTTCTCTCAAACTGATGACACACTGGTCGTGGAGGGGTCTGCCTTGCCGCTGCCACCGCGCCATACTCCGGCGCTGGTACTGGCGGTGCCAGACTTAGAGGTACCGGTCCCGGGCGGTTTTGGTCTTCCACCGCTGGAGGTCTTGCAGCACCTCTGCCATGGACTTTCCGTGGGCCCGGTGCAGGAGCCATAACTGTCGAAGAATTCATTCAGGCCTTGGCGCGGAAAATAAAAGGCCAACCAATGGGTTCCTGGCCCGTCGGCGTTGTCGGTATTGAGAATGAAAGAGGCGGGCCGGGTCACGCGGCGGGGTCGTAGGTCCATGGGAAACGCGCCCCGAAACGAGACGCGGAGCCACCAAACGTGGCGTGCCAAGACCGTCAATTGCGACGTGAAGGTGGTCATCCCTGCTTACAACTTTTTCACTTCTCGGCTGCCGTTGATTTCGTACGCAGCGTCAAACTCGCAGTTCACGTACACCGATAGCGTCTGGGTGACGCTTGCCTCAAACTGAAGCCGGATGCCCACCGTCCCGTACTGTTGTATGTTCATGTGAGAGGCGTTACCACTGCCTTCCGGGGTGAAGTCAAAACACAGGATGGCGTACCCCTTATCCCAATCGGTACGGGTAATGTCAATTCCATGGTTGGAGTGCATGTTGCCTTGAGCCAGGAACAAGGTATTGTAGCCGTCGAGGGTTTTCCCATTCGCAAATTAGAGGCGGGGGAAGGGGGTGGGGGTACTGTCCACCGTGACCGTCGCGCGGGTCATCCCAAACCTTTGGAAATTGAAAGGGTTCTTTTACAGATCTCTCAAACATCCGAGACTCTCCACCAAGGCAATACGCATGCGTCGGGGTATGCGACCGCCCAGGAAATCTGTTTTCTCAAAGGTGGTATCCCCCAGGGAAATGGTGAACATCCGCCCTTCTTCGCTGTTGTAAAGGTAGAGGATGGGCTGGGACACGAGTTTCACTTCGGTGTTCTTCATGAAGTCCTTGTTGCAGACACTGACGCGGCGTGCTTCAGCACGATTTTAGCGGCAGTCACTTCCGCCACCGCTTTGTCCCCTGTGAGGGCGAAGTCGGAATTCTAGGGGCACCCCGTTGAGGAGCAGTTTGTTGGAGAAGGCCGCGTCAATGTAAAACATTCCGGTCAGTTCCACCACTTTGCTGTCCGCGATGTAAGGCGCCCGCGACTCCAACCCTGTAATGGCCCCTGCGATGTGGTAAAGTTGAGCAGGGTGTTGAATTAGGCTTTGTAGGGGTAGGTTTTGGTGCTCATGGTCATCCATTCCCCGTTCAAGGCCATATCTATTTGCGACCAGAGGGAATGAAACCAATTGTTGACTGGGCCCAAATTCAAATCGGTGGTGAAATTCCCTCCATCGGCTTTCACGATGTTGGCCGTCACCTTGAAGTAACTTCTAGGCAGCACGGTGTAATAGGGACTAGCTGGGAGATAAAATACCAAGGGCGAGCCGGGCAAGAGGGCCGATTTGGGGGCGTGCTCCGACCAATAGCCTCTTTCTTCGACCGCTTGGGCCAATTCCTTTCCGAAAAAATCCAAATGGGTATTGTAGCCGACCAACATGTGCGGCAGGGGCGTCTTTCCCATTCCTGCCACCGTAGCCATGCGGGATCAATAATCGTCGTCAAAGATATCTCTCTCGACACGTGCACGCTTGGCGGGTGTAGAAGGAATGAGAGGATAGGTCTGTTTTTTCTTTCTTTTATTCTTGTTGGCCGTGGCTGCCACCGCCGACTTCTTCGTCTTTTTCTTTTTCGGTTCTACCCCCGCTATCTTTTCCAGGCCTTGGATCAACTTTTTACTTGTATGCTTGCCGAGCACGCGGGCCGCCCCGCGACTCGTGTCCTTCGCGATTTGCTTCACCACCCTCTTGCCAAATTTCTTTTTCAGGTGAGCGAGAATCTTTTTTCCTCCTTTTTTAGCCACCGCCCCCGCGACGGTTCCGGCCAGAGCTAAGGGCAATAGCCCGCCCTTGTGATTTGTGACGGATAGGGATGAGACCGCCCCCTTCTTGCTGCCCCCGGCACCCCTGGAAGACAGGAATTGAGGGTTGGAGGTGTGGGCGGGGAGAGCATGGAACACCGGTATCGAAGACCCTCCGCCAACCACATCCCCCATAGATGGCAACGGCGCCATAGAAGTAGTAGACGGTCCATTCATCCTTTCCTTTTCAGAGCGCGCTTCACAAATTCCAACGTCGCCACCACGGTAGCTTTTGAGGCGATTGAGATGCGTTAGCCTGTCTCGTCGGTTATAAGGATTTCCAGCGTGTGAAAAACCGTTTTGGCGAGCGGGAAGTATCGCATGACCGGAAAGTCCCGTTCCACCACCTTGTTGTAAGGGACCTGGGCCGAAACGACATCGCAGTACACGTACAAACTGCGCACGGGCTGGTGTTTAAAATCGCGATTGAGCAGGTAGGGTTTGGTCGTCATGAATTTCAGGCCGGAGTAATAGGTGGACCAACACTCGGGCTGGTACCCCATCAGGGTGCGTGGATTCTTGTCTTCGTTCTCGTTCTGCGAAAATATTTGGGGTATGTGCCCGTCGCCAAACCCCAGCAGCTTGGCCAGCCAAGGGCTCATGACAAGATGCGTATCCTCATGGACGATTTGGAGGGTCAGCATTAAGGTCCCTTTAGCCGGTTTGGGGTTCCAAAACCATATCACATGAGGGTAGTCGTTCGGAATGGCCACTTCGATAGCTTTGGCGTTCGCGTAGTTCCCGGGCGGTAACACAAAGGTTGTTTTGATCTTGTGATGCTTGGGAAACAAGGTAGAGCCGGAGCCCGTTGTCGCGATACTCAGGTAGTAAATGGTTCGGTCTTTCTCCGAGACCGTTGCGGGGATCAGGATGGGTTTGTCGAAACTGGACATCAACGGGGTGGAGGAGCCCGATTTTTTCACCATGCCTGCGGAATGCGCGGTGGACTTTTTGGGATCGTCCTCCAAGCCGATCATGTAGGCCAGTTGAGGGGGGAGGGCTAAAATGTACCCGTCCGTTGCGGTTTGTTTCAATTCCAGGGCGGTCTTGGCCTTTGTTTTATCGATGAATTCCGGCCAGACGTCAAATGTTTCGAGGATCGCTTGGAACCCCCCTTGCACCAAAGCCCGGCGCAGAGCATAGACCAGTTCTGTGACCGTTTCGAAAGACTGGGAATCAAAGGTGAGGGTGGTCGAGGTATTTTCTTCTTGGCGAAGTTTTTCGTAGATCAGCGAGAATTGGCGGCCTTACTTTTTAGGGAACAATTCATCCCAGGGGCGCGGAAATTGCAGGTGGCAGAGAGACATCCCCCACCGCCGGTCCAAGACCATCATCTCCGGTAGATGGATACGAACATGGGACCCAGTATTATTGGGAAAGGTATCCCGGCTGGCCACGCTAGGCAACATCATCCAGATGCGGTCGGGGTCCATACTTTTTGGGAAATGGAGGGTAACTTCCACCTTAGAGGTTTGTGGAAATGAAACAAGTTTCCCGTGCTCGTCGGTTATAAGGATTTCGAAATCCTCAAACACCGTCTTGGCCAACCGCCTGTAGTACAGGGTGGTAAAGTTGCGTTCTTGGACCGCCGCGTCGCAGGTCCCTGAAAAAAGGACTCTCAACAAGGCGGCTTTGGTATCCCCCACAATACTGGGTTCCACCAAATCACAGTACATGTAAAATGTCGCTGTCTTCTGGGGGCTGGGGAAGACCAGAGACGCGACCGCCATTTCCCAGGCCGGAGACAACTCGTACAGTTGTGGGAGGCGGATACGGAACCGGGCCGGGCCATTGGTGTAGAGGTGGGTATTCACCCTGTTGGTTAAGGTAATGTAAAATTCCTCTTCCTCCTCCATCCTCTCTCTCTCTCTCTCACCCCTTAGACGCCTCCCACTCGAACACGAATGAATCAGTCCAGCGGTCTTTTCTTTTTTCCCATACGTTTGGGTCAGGAGCTGGGCGACCGGGACTCAGCTGTTAAATTTGGTGGGGTACCCTTGCCATTTCACCAAGACTTCTTCCTGGTTCTTCTTGCCGCGGCGTTGCAACACCTTTTCGATGATAAACAGACTTTCTTTTTCTACGGACACAGGCGTCATCTCGCTTTCGTAAAAGGTCCCTTGCAACCCTTCCCCGCTCAGGTCCACCAACCGGTAGACGGGCGGCGTGCGGTAGTCCAGCCGTTGCCGCACCGTGAACACTTCCTCTGACCAGTTGGCCAGATAGCTTTTTACAAAATTGCCTTTGGTTTTGCTAATCCATACAGTGTCGCCGGGGCGGAACAACGGTTACTTCGGCTTCGGCTTCGGCGTCGTCTGATTTTCCTGGTACAAGACGGCACGTACCTCGTGGTCGTTGAAGGGTGTGACGGTGATGGGGGCGCGTCGAATGCTGCTATGGACGGTCCTGTTGTACCCGAGGACCAATTGGGGGAGGACTTTCAAATACTCTTTCTTCCCGGTGGCCGTGAAATATTTGTACATGCGCCCCCTGAGGGTCCGGTTGAACCGCTCGGCAATCCGGGCTTTGGTCTCGTTGTACGTGACGAAAAAGGCCACATCATTCTTTTTTTAAAAGGCCTGGAACTTACGGTTGGTAAATTCTGTCCCGGCATCGGTCTGCAACCGTAGCGGTTTCCGTTCGCGGAACACTTGGGTAAAGGCGCCCACCAATTCCTCCCGGTCTTGTTCTTAAGCGGGACCGCCCAAGCGTACTTGAACAACACATCGACGATGGTCAGAATGTGTTTGTACCCCTTTTTGAAGGTACTCGTGGCTTGCATGTCCACCAGGTCCGCCTGCCATTGCTCGTCGAGGGCCAGCAAGCGCACGCGCCCTCTCAGAATTGTTTTTCGAAAAGGCCGGTGCAAGGTAAACGTCAATTGCCTTTTCAGCCACGCTAAAGTGGTGGTGCGGGTCAGACCCACTTCTTTAGCCGCCTTCACCAGGCGGGCAGCACCCCCAAAGGCAGCAGGGCTGGCGGGGTTGTAATACAGAGCCTCGAGCAGCGCGGAAGGATTCTTTTTCTTCTCCTTCTTTCTCCCCATCCTCAAAATGAGACCCCTGAATAATCACTTTTCCCCCGCAGCACGCCAAGAAACAACGGAGGCGTTTAAAAATGCCATGGCACTTGAGGGACGGACCTCCTCCTCCTCCGCAGGGCATTCTGCACTGTCCCCGAGTCTAGCGCGCGGAAAATCCCTCCCTAGAAAAGAAACAACATACACCCAGCGTCGTTCCCCTTGAATGTTTTTTTTTTTTTACACTAGAAACAAAGGGGAGAAATGGGGACGTCTTTGAGAGCTTCTTGGGTTGTGGAATGCTTGCTCTCGTAGGAGCACTTCCTGCCGCTGTCTTCATACAATTTGTAGGTGTAGGTAGGGGGGTTGGTGAAAATGACGGCCGATTGCTTGATCATGCAGATCCCTTTCTTTATATCCAAGTGGACCTTCTTCAAGGCCTTCTCCAACAGCCCTGGCGCGTACATCATTGTCAACTTCTTCTTCTTGTCTTCTTCCTCCCCCTCCTCGAATAGGTCACACGCCAAACTCTGGGCCATACTGTTGAGGTAAGTGAAGGGCCCATCCGACACTTAGGTCGTCTCTCTCACCAGGGTTTCCATTGTTTGCGAGGGGTACGTGTCGTGAATTTGAGTGACGTAATGCATACCAAAACGTCTCACTTTGTTGTAGTGGGCATTGTCCTCGACCGCGTACCGCCGTTTCTGGAACAAGTGGGTGATCAGGGTTGCGACCAACTCCTTCTGCACAGCGTAATAGGTTCCTTGGACATGCGCACGGTAGGTCGTTTCCATGATCTCTAGCCAAGTCCTCCTCCCTGGTTCTGTTTCCATGAACAAGTCGTCCAGGAACGCCCTGTTTCCATGCATCATCGTAAAATGAGGTTTAAAATAGTCAACCCCAAGCAACTGCAGCATATGGAAGGTCAACCGGTCCACAAAGTAACGCCCAGCCGTCACGAACCAAGACAGATTTTCTTTCGGCTTCTTCTCCTTTCTCTTCTCGGCCATCCCCTCTTCGGCCTCCTCCTCTTCTTCATTCCTCTTCTCCCTCTTCTGTCTCTTTGCGCTCTTAGCGGTGTCGTCGTCCTCCATGGCTTCGTCGTCGTCGTCGTCGTCGTCACTCTCGATCATCTCGGCCACCCTCTTTTTGGAAACTTGTTCTTCTTTTTCTTCGTCTTTCTCCTCTTTGCCCACTTCCACTTCATACTTCGCTAGGGCTGTGTTCAAGTGGCCCACCAAGGCATTGATTTGGTTCCGCGCAGGGTTCAGTTGGGCGGCCCCTTCCCCCTTCGTCACAGGAATGGCACAAGCATTAACTTGACGATGGATCATACTCGAGGTGACCATACTGTAGCCGAAGTGGTAGGCGAGGCGGTACAACCGTTCGCTTTGCCAGGACTTTGTCCGCAATTCCTGGACGTAGTCGTACAACTCAAACTCCGAGTAGTCGTAGAGTTGGTGCCACACCAGGAGGGTGTAGCGTCCACAGATAGGCAACAGAAGGTCAAACTGTTCTTTCAGGATTTGGTTCGTGACATGGGGGAGTAAATTCTTGATAGCGTTCTCGTGGTACTGCCTCACCTGGAACTCACTTTCTTTTAAGCTCAGGCCGAGATTGAAATAGTCGTCCCAGCTCAGGGTGGTCTGGGAGTACCGCTCACACAAATGGAAGTACAGGTAAGTTAGGAAGTGCTCGTACTCTATTATGATGGATCGCTCTCTCTTGTTCCGGGGGTGTTGCTCTGTTGAGAAGTATGGGTCCGGGGGTAGGTGGTCGATGTGAAAATGGGCCCGGGCCGCCGAAACTATGTTCATATAGCGGAAACAGATAAGGTTCCCTTCTACCCTCCCCTCCGCATTCAAGGTTTCGGCGTGGTACCAATACTCACGGGGAAGGACGCGTTGGGTACGGCAACGGTGTAAGAATCCCTGCGTTCCCCAGACCAGGTCCTCACGCAGCCGCGTCTCGCATACCTCGTCCCACGTCAGCCCCAGACACTGCTTCAGGGGAAGCCAGCGGAACAAGAACCTCGCCATCACCCTAAGGAAATTGTGGCGCAAGGACTTGGGGGTCCAATTGGCGTCCTCGCTCAAATGATTTTCCAGAGCCACAGCGTCCATTTCCGCGAATTCCTCCCTGACAATTTCACGCATCATCGCTTGCAACGCTATCCGCTCTTCGGGGAGTACATCTATGGAGAGCCAATACGACAAACAGCCCGTCATCATGTCATGCAGTTCCTTCAAATACCTCTCCTCCAACAATCTCTTCACGACAGGGAACTCCTTCTTCAGCACCTGGTCTAGCTTCAACCGGTTCCAGGTCTCCCGTTCGGCCAACAGGTCTCGGTAGAGTTTACCCAAGAGGCATACGCACACCTTCCTCATATCCTCCTTGTACTTGAACATGATCACGTTGTTGTTGTCGTGCTTAAACACCCACGCGTCCTCCGCGTTCCAACCGGAAATCTTCAAGGTCAAGGCTTTGCGTTTGACCGCCCCTTGCGTTGATAGCTGCACCCTCTGGAAACAATCCCCGTTCGCGTAAGCCACTACCGCCATGTACAGGGCGGCCGAAGTGATGTGCATCGGACTCATGGGAGGGAGGGCGGTATTCCTCAACTCAGTGTTCATTATTTTCACCCTCTGGAGAAATCCTCCAAACAATTGCGCCATGTCGTCCGTCCTCTTTTCCCACAGTTTGCCTTGCCACGTTTGTAAAATACCGTACGCTTGGTCGGCAGAGAGTTGTTTTAAGCTGTCCAACGTCTCGTCCCTCAACTCTGGCGTCACGGCCACCGTACACATCTTCCCCCAAAAAGGCAGGAATTCGTTCAGGTGCTCCACCCCGAAGCCTTTGTCAGCGATCTCCCAAGCCTCGGTGAACCCTTCTTTCGGTCGAATTCGTTTCCATTGGGGGATGTCCGCGGACACCAAAACCACGTACAAATGCTGGGACAATGTTTTAAATTGTTTGCGGCTCACTTTCTCCACCTCGTCCGCCTCTAAGAATTTCATGGTGTTGATCATCTTCCCAAAGAAACCACACTTTTCGGTACTCCCGATGGAGCATAAACACAACGGCGAAGAACCAAAACAACACGAATGCCTCCTCCCCAAATGTTCACTTTTTTTATAGGCCCAGCGGGAACTACGGTCCACCACTCCGGAGCCCGGATTTGTTCTATAACGGTGGCCAAACCGGAGCCTTGATTTGTTCTATAACGGCGATGGCCAATCCGGCGCCTGGATTTGTGCCATAACGGGGGGCCAATCCGGAGCCTGTATTTGTGCTATAACGGCGGCCACTCCGGCGCCTGTATTTGTGCTATAACGGCGGCGGGGCCGCTATTGACGTCAACGCCCCGCCCCTTTTTCTCGACCAATCAGGAGCCCGTATTTTTGCCATGCATAGTGAGCCCTTAAACTACTGGCGTTTGATGAGTTGACTGTTTTGTTATATAAAACTCTGCCGTTTGTGTGTGAAGAGGATTCTGTGAACAGATGAACTATAAAATAAACTTAGTCGAGGATCGGCCCGCGTTCACGGCGAAATGTTCTGCTCGTTTGACACCGGCTTTCATGAGTTGGCTGTTTTATTAAACTCTGCCGTTTGTATGAAGAGGATTCTACGACCAGACGAACAACAAAATAAATGTACTCGGGAAATAATTATGGCCAGCATACACGGCGAAAGGTTCTGCTTGTTTCACACTTGGGTGAGTTGACTGTTTCTTTTAACTCTGCCGTTTGTGTGTGAACAGTGTTTTATGAACAAATAAACTACAAAATAAACTTACTCGATAAATAATTATCGGCCCATACACACGGCGAGAGGTTCTGCTTGTTTCACAATTGGGTAAGTTCCCTGTTCGATTTGCACATCTGTGGTGTAGTGGAGTGGATTTTACGCTGACGTCGTTATCTTAACGCAGCTTTTCCGAATATTTTCGCAAGATTGCAACCGAAAAAATAGGGTATTTCTTGATACGTACATGTACGTTGTCGTATAACCTGATAAGCGACTGAAATATCAATGTCAGAGAACGCATTTAGCAAATACACTTGATCTAATATAGATATGATCTAATATGATGTAATGATAGAAAGTTTTGCTAAACTGTAGTTTTTTTTAGAAGAAAACAAATCATTAATCGATAAGAAATGAACAAAAACTAAAATGCGGCTGTTTTTCAAGGTGGTTATCTGCGTACTTGTTTGAGTACCGTTTTACTCTCAAGATACCTGAAAGAATATGCCACACAATCAACAGGAATCCAATATATTTCCTCAGGAAATGGTAACGGAAAACGAGGTTAAATTGATATGACGTATTGATGACATGTCATTAACAACAGGCAACATACTAGTAGACAGGCTGTTAGGGACTTCATTGTCCAAAACGTTACCATGCAAAAGACATAGTAACTTTCTTTTTTAATGTCATTTTTCTTTTCTGTTTTCTTGTCTATATTTACTTTACCATTACTTTTTCAGTCTTGCCTTACGACACAATGCTGACATTAGTATTTCGATCCCATTACTTTTCGCCGTTTTTCTTCCTGAATGAAATTAATTTTCTTGTACTTTGCCCATTTACTATGACGTGGCGTCAGTGGCGAAAGCTCAATACATAGGATAATTATAGATGTAGACATGTATAAGTACATTTTTGGTCTGAAAATAATTGAATTAGGTGGATTTCGTTAATTATAGTAGGGGGGTCGGTAAGATTGTGTGGAGAGGGGTTATGTTGGTTTGGTAGCTAAGTTTGAAATTCACAGAAGGCTTATGGGTAGGGGGTTAATTAGTACTACTAATGTTGAAGGCTATTATATACGCAAATGTGTCACTTTACACATTAATCAAAGCTTTATCATTGCTTCTCACTAAGAGGCATGCTGGGGTAGAATGATGGTGGTAGTAATGTTAAACAAGGGGGGCTTACAAAATCTCAAACGACGGCAAGGGGATTTGTGAATATTTTAAGTATCATGGAAGAGTTGGATAATATTTTGAGCATACACCTAGCAAATTTCCCGACCCCTCCTGCTCTAACAATAGAAATCCCCTTACACCCTCCATCAATACCTTCCTTCGACTCTAAAAATCGAGAGTATTGATATAAACATTTTCCACTTGTTAAGACCTTTAAAATCAACATTCAATTAGTCGACAGCTGAGATAATTGGTCATTATTCTGTTATGAAATTGACCCGCTTAATACGTAAACCCCTTTCCTTTCCTGCTGTTCTTAGATATCTCTACATTCGTATCGCTATATGTACATTGACATGTCTTCCTGTCTTTTTGTGTGCCATAAGACACGTCATTTCACGAACCCGCTTAAAATGGACACCCCGTTAATACAGACAAAGTCTATTTCTATAAACAGTGTTCGACTGTAATATTAATAATGGCAAGCCTTGGGACAACAAACGCTCTCACGTACTTAAGAGCGGCCGTCTGTAAATATCGCCTAAAGTGTTTAGGATGAAAAAAAAATGAAATTCCTCAAACTTTCTCAGAATAATGGCCTGGGTGAGTGATTCATATAAATATAACTTTTAGTTGAATCTGATTTTTATTTTCGCCAAACGGCGACAAAATCGGTTTTACGGCTCTTAGACCGGTTTTTAGGAGATCGATACCACACATCGTTAACGGCTCGCCTAAAAATGAAAATAGAATTTTATAGCAATACTGTGCAGCTAAATACAAAGAAAAGATAATGCTTTCTCTTTTCATGGGTTGTTTATTACAAATTAAATATTTTATCATTTTTTTATTATTGTGTTAATTTTAGACATTTTTGGTACGCAAAATAATGACCAAATTGAGAAGCCAAAATCTCCAATGATACATGACCTGGCTATATTAGAGTATAACCTAGCGAAAGAGCAATGTTTCTTCTTCAAATACATGCAATAAAATCTTTGGGCAATTAAAACTACGAATTTTCAGGGCACCAAACGCAAGTGGCACCGACGTAAGAATACTCTCTTTTCTCACAGCGTTCGAATGCACAGAATCTAGGATGAACAGAGGAAAAAAAATGATATCAACTTCTATCAGGTTAAATTTAACACTAAAGAAGCCTGAGTAATTTCAGATAGATTATATATCGGTTTCTACCAATTATGTACAAAATCAGTGGCTTTTAGCGGTATTTTTGCGATGACATATTGTTCAATCTTTACTCATGCCGGAGCGCTGACAACTTTCAATTGATAGACTACCTTATGAGACTTCTAAGTCAATCCGAATGATCTACAGTTGAACTATTCACTGTTAGGAATGTTAAAAAGTAATTATTATGGCTTAATATGTACCTTTCATGTGGTTTCGTAGAGAATCGGTAGCTTTATAAACAGGTCTGCCGTAGTTCAACTGTCAACAGCTGAGATTGCGTTACACACAGGAAGCCCGCTTTTTCGGAACAAATGAACAACGTGTTTACGAAGCTAGAAATCTATAACTGTGGATTTCTGATTTACATCAGTTCCGATCCGGGGAACTAGTTATATTCGATATAAGATCTCAGTGTAACTGGATTTGGCTTTTATTTTTGTCTTTGAGTTTCAAACTGTATATTGGACGGCAATCGACATGTTACAATTGCTGGGAGATGGAGGGTACTTGTGCGGCGTCGGCCAGGTGTGCGGAAAGTAGCTATAAGACTGTCAGAACTCTTTTTCCAAAATGTCGAAGAAGAGAGTGCCGGAAGTCACAAGTATCTACCTCTCATTATCTGAGTACGAGGTCCGTACCATACGTTATGGAGAATGAAATGAAAAAGTCTAAAAATATATAACCCTACCAATAAGTATGAAATATTTTGCCCTTCCCCCTACAGCCAACCCTTTTTTACGACCCTCTATTTTGGGGGGTTTGAAAATGTATGACACTCCCCATGCTAAATTATATCCCATATGCCCGTTTCTCCGATCGCAGCGACCGCTGAAGAAAAGTACTTGTCAATCGTAGCGATTATATCTTGCAATCAAATGGAACTGAACCGAACTATCGGGTACAACAATAAATTCTATCCTGACGATCGTAATCGCTATGACCGCTTGAGAGTAGATTCCATGTTATCACTACGATCGCTATAAGGGACCGGACATTATTTAGCGTTGGGGGAGGGGGACTACTAGATTTGTAGGGGGTCACGATTTTTTATGCTCCCATTTAAGGGGGGTCAATTTTTTTTATGCTCCTCTTTTATAGGTTAAATATATTTATAGGCTTATCTACGGGGAGGGTAATTATTTTGTGAGACCAGAGAACTGCAAGGTCACATTTTTTGGGGCAAGCCACAATGCAGAACTAGTAGCCCCCCCCCCCCCCCCTCCCACCCCCCTACCGCTAAATAATGTCCGGTCCTTAAAGCCGACTCACCTTTACAGCGATCGCAGCGAACGACCAAATGAAAATCAGCCTACATTCGCGATGAAAGCAAACAATACGTATGGCATTATATATAAAATCTAAAAAAAGCGATAACGATCCGGGTAATGGTCGGCCTGTTTATGTCTAAAGTATGAGAGAATGCAGAATGCAGGCACCGACTGTAGGAGGAAAAGTGTATCATGTGCCAAGCAGTACTAGTAGTAGTATAGAAGTATTTTTCTGGAAGTAGCTATTCAGTCTTTATCAGCAGTGAATATATTACTTTGATGTTAAAGAGATGTTGATTTATGTTCAAGTTCTGCCCAAAAAGACCGCAAAAATGTACCGAAGGCGCTTAGGACTTAGTATTCTGTTCTTCGTTCTATCTAAGCGCTTGTGGGATCGTTTTGCGTTTTTTTTAGCCGATTTAGAGTCATGCACTACTGATGAAGAAGGCAACTCATTCAGGGACGGATCCAGGATTTTGTAAAAGTAAGAGTTTCATACCGAGAACCGAGGTTCTAAGCCTTAAACATCCCGAGGGCCGAGCTCCGAGGGATGTTTAGGGATTAGAACCGAAGGTTCGAGGTATGAAACTGACTTATATCACATTAGGCGAGGTTTTCTCAAATAGAAAGGAGGTTTAAAACTGAGGGGTCCGATCCAGATCCGGTTTTCAGAGAAAGTATAGTTCCAAAACCCGATTTTCCAAGTTATTGTGAAAACGAACCCGGATTTATGTTTTATTATTCCGAGTCGTCTTTAACCTGTCTTTTTGTGAAAAACTCGTACCCGGAAATCATAACCGCCACACAGTCCTCCTCCCACGGGTTCCATGGATTGTACAATCGGCAGAATATAACTATAGATCGGTTTCCATATGTAGATCGCTCCGATCGCTATCTATGATCGCTGCGATCGTAACGATCCTATGGTAAACCGGGCTTTATAAAGTATGACTCGTTATCTCTCTAGCAATTCCAAACCTGCCCACTCCTCCCCTCCCCTCCCCCATTTGTGGAGCATTTGACTTTTGGGAATCAGAGCTTTGCAAATACCTAACCGTGGGGCTTAGGAACGAGTGCAAATCTCTAATAAATATTGATGTGAAATCCGCAACCTTGACTCTCTTTCACCAATACACGACTTTCAATATATGCTCCACTCGTCACACACAAAGGTTTCAGTATAATGATGCTCCAGGGTAATTAAATTAATTTTATTCTTTGTTCAAATAATATAATAAATTTAATTTACCCCGGCGACACATGTTGAAACCTTTGTGCGTGATAAGTGAAACATATATCGAACGTGGGCTATTCACCACCCCAACTATTATTTGCTGGTAAAATGCCCCACCCTGGGACAGACTGCGCGGCCAAATGCTACACGTATACCCGGGCGGGGGTGGGGGGGGGGGGCAGATTTGGAATTGATAGATACATTAACTTCTCTTGTTTGGTCAACCTACATGGCCATGGCTGCAACACCATTAATCATAAAATTACGCTGGTGATAGGCAAGCGAAAAGTAAACTCACGGAAACCGAACCATAAATAACGCGGCTGCATTCACGTTTTTTTCACTCGGTGGCCATATTGGATCCAATGCGAGGTTTTGCTTGGCTAAACTCGTTCTAATATCCCTCAGTGCGAGGTTATAGCGTTACTAAAAACAAAACTGATTTTCTCGCTTTCGATCCAAGATGGCCACTGGGTGAAAATATTGAATATACGTAATTGCCATTTTAGAACTCCCGAGAGATTATTATGCGGCCGGCGTCAGCTTCGGAACCTGACCAGGTGTGCGGAAAGTAGCTATAAAACACTTTTTTTTTCTCCAAAATTTTGAGAAAAAAAGTCTAACGGATTGCTACATTTTTGCTTCAGAACCGTACTTGGGTTGCGAATTATAATAATCGGTCGGGCTCGCCAACTGGTCATACCAAAACAGTCAAGAGACATAACATAACATAACATGAAAAGAGAAAGCATTATCTTTTCTTTGTATTTAGCTGCACAGTATTGCTATAAATTTCTATTTTCATTTTTAGGCGAGCCGTTAACGATGTGTGGTATCGATCTCCTAACAACCGGTCTAAGAGCCGTAAAACCGATTTTGTCGCCGTTTGGCGAAAATATAAATCAGATTCAACTAAAAGTTATATTTATATGAATCACTCACCCAGGCCATTATTCTGAGAAAGTTTGAGGAATTTCATTTTTTTTCATCCTAAACACTTTAGGCGATATTTACAGACGGCCGCTCTTAATAATTCTAGTTGAACACTCTGCCAATATTTAATTATTAACCAATCAGATTGTCAATACAAACCTAAACTGCAATATTTAAGACATTTTTTATACTTTTATTATCAAACCTTCTATAGCGAGTGTTCAGTATGTTATTTGCTTTTCTACTGTCAGTTCGTTAACGGTTTTTTTTAAATCATTATTACAATTCCAGACTTTACAACTCAAAGTGGAAGGATAAATCATTTTTGGAATATATAATAATACATGTCTAACATCTATAATTATCATATGTATTGGGCTTTCGCCACTTTATATTGCACACTCGGCAAAGTACAAGAAAATTAATTTCATTTAGGAACAAAAACGGCGAAAAGTAATGGGATCGAAGAAATACAAATGTCAGTATAGTGTCGTAAGGCAAGACTGAGAAAGTAAACTAAAATGCGTTACCTGTCTATAGCAAACGATTGCTGTGCCTGTTTATATACCTTCAGTGACCTTTGCAATAACCCACCCGGTCCTCTTCCCAGCCTCCGCTGGGCTCTCGGCTTAGAATGCCACTGTTCTTGCGTCGCCAATCTGTGCAGGCGAGGATTTGCACGCACAGAGATTCCAAGAAGACATACCGCATTACAATTCAACACATATTACTTCAATCCAATAGACAGCAATACTATCAAAACGACTAACCTGTACCAAGTTTAATTAAACGCTTTGCAACAGATTAACACTAGTACAGAGCTCAGCACGCAGGCGCATTATAGGTGCTAAGATTCTTGGAAAGGCGTGGCCTGGGTGGCGATTTAATTTCAGTCTTTTGTGCATCTATCTAAGGCTATATTCGTCAGTTGTGTTAAATTAATGTGCGTGTCACACACACGACAAGCGTGTACAAGAATTCTTAGCAGCTGTCTATAGCAAACGTTTAATGCGCCTGTTTATAAACCTTCAGTGTTCTTTGCAATGACCCACTCGGACCTCTCCCTAGTCTCCGCTGGGCCCTCGGCTTAGAATGTCACTGTTCTTGCGTCGCCCATCTGCGCAGGCGAGAATGTGCACGCACGGAGATTCCAAGAAGACATACCGCATTACCATTCAACACATGTTACTTCAATCCAATAGACAGCAATACTATCAAAACGACTAACCTGTACAAAGTTTAATTAAACGCTTTGGAACAGATTAACACTATCACAGAGGTCAGCACGCAGGCGCAATATAGGTGCTAAGATTCTTGAAGAGGTGTGGCCTGGGTGGCGATTTAATTTCAGTCTTTTGTGCATCTATCTAAGACTATATTCGCCAGTTCTGTTAAATAATTTTGGGTGTCACACACACGACACGCCTCTATAAGGTCAACGCTGTTATCAGAAAAAGGGGCTTCCAAGGATAAAACCCATTTCGTGAGAACACGAGAGATCTTAGCACCTGTCTATAGCAAACGATTAATGTGCCTGTTTATATACCTTCAGTGTCCTTTGCAATAACCCACTGGGCCGTCTCTTCAGTCTCCGCTGGGCCCTCGGCTTAGAATGTAACTGTTCCTGAGTCGTGCATCTGCGCAGGCGAGGATTTGCACGCACGGAAATTCCTAGAAGACATACCGCATTACAATTCAACACATGGTACTACAATCCAATAGACAGCAATACTATTAAAACAACTAACCTGTACAAAGTTTAATTAAACGCTTTGCAGCAGATTAAGGGGCTTTCAAGGATAATACCAATTTCGTGAGAACACGATAGTTCTTAGCACCTGTCTATAGCAAACGATTAATGTGCCTGTTCATATACCTTCAGTGTTCTTTGCAATAACCCACTCGGCCCTCTCCCCAGTCTGCGCTGGGCCTTCGGCTTAGAATGTCACTGTTCTTGCGTCGCCCATCTGCGCAGGCGAGAATTTGCACGCACGGAGATTCCAAGAAGACATACCGCATTACAATTCAACACATGTTACTTCAATCCAATAGACAGCAATACTATCAAAACGACTAACCTGTACAAAGTTTAATTAAATTCTTTGCAACAGATTAACACTAGCACAGAGGTAAGCACACACGCGCAATATAGGTGCTAAGATTCTTGGAGAGGCGTGGCCTGGGTGGCGATTTAATTTCAGTCTTCTGTGTATCTATCAAAGGCTATATTCGTCAAGTGTGTTAAAATCATGTGCCTCTCACACACACGACACCACTCTACAAGATTCTTAGCACCTGTCTATAGCAAACGATTAATGTGCCTGTTCATATACCTTCAGTGTTCTTTGCAATAACCCACTCGGCCCACTCCCCAGTCTCCGCTGGGCCCTCGGCTTAGAATGTCGCTGTTCCTGAGTCGTCCATCTGCGCAGTCGAGGATTTGCACGCACGGAGATTCCTAGAAGACATACCGCATTACAATTCAACACATGTTACTTCAATCCAATAGACAGCAATACTATCAAAACGATTAACCTGTACAAAGTTTAATTAAACGCTTTGCAGCAGATTAATGGGCTTCCAAGGATAATACCCATTTCATGAGAAGACGATAGATCTTAGCACCTGTCTATAGCAAACGATTAATGTGCCTGTTCATATACCTTCAGTGTCCTTTGCAATAACCCATTGGGCCCTCTCTTCAGTCTCCGCTGGGCCCTCGGCTTAGAATGTAACTGTTCCTGAGTCGTGCATCTGCGCAGGCGAGGATTTGCACGCACGGAAATTCCTAGAAGACATACCGCATTACAATTCAACACATGGTACTACAATCCAATAGACAGCAATACTATTAAAACGACTAACCTGTACAAAGTTTAATTAAACGCTTTGCAGCAGATTAAGGGGCTTCCAAGGATAATACCAATTTCGTGAGAACACGATAGTTCTTAGCACCTGTCTATAGCAAACGATTAATGTGCCTGTTCATATACCTTCAGTGTTCTTTGCAATAACCCACTCGGCCCTCTCCCCAGTCTGCGCTGGGCCCTCGGCTTAGAATGTCACTGTTCTTGCGTCGCCCATCTGCGCAGGCGAGAATTTGCACGCACGGAGATTCCAAGAAGACATACCGCATTACAATTCAACACATGTTACTTCAATCCAATAGACAGCAATACTATCAAAACGACTAACCTGTACAAAGTTTAATTAAACGCTTTGCGGAAGATTAACACTAACACAGAGGTCAGCACGCAGGCGCATTTTAGGTCCTATAATTCTTGGAGAGGCGTGGCCTGGGTGGCGATTTAATTTCAGTCTTTTGTGCATCTATCTAAGGCTATATTCGTCAGTTGTGTTAAATTAAAGTGCGTGTTACACACACGACACCACTCTACAAGATTCTTAGCACGATTAATGTGCCTGTTTATATATCTTCAGTGTCCTTTGCAATAACGCACTGGGCCCTCTCGGCAGTCTCCGCTGGGCCCTCGGCTTAGAATGTCACTGTTCTTGCGTCGCCCATCTGCGCAGGCGAGAATGTGCACGCACGGAGATTCCAAGAAGACATACCGCATTACCATTCAACACATGTTACTTCAATCCAATAGCCAGCAATACTATCAAAACGACTAACCTGTACAAAGTTTAATTAAACTCTTTGCAACAGATTAACACTAGCACAGAGGTCAGCACGCAGGCGCAATATAGGTGCTAAGATTCTTGAAGAGGTGTGGCCTGGGTGGCGATTTAATTTCAGTCTTTTGTGCATCTATCTAAGGCTATATTCGCCAGTTCTTTTAAATAATTTTGGGTGGCACACACACACGACACGCCTCTACAAGGTCAACGCTGTTATCAGAAAAAGGGGCTTCCAAGGATAAAACCCATTTCGTGAGAACACGAGAGATCTTAGCACCTGTCTATAGCAAACGATTAATGTGCCTGTTTATATACCTTCAGTGTCCTTTGCAATAACCCACTGGGCCGTCTCTTCAGTCTCCGCTGGGCCCTCGGCTTAGAATGTAACTGTTCCTGAGTCGTGCATCTGCGCAGGCGAGGATTTGCACGCACGGAAATTCCTAGAAGACATACCGCATTACAATTCAACACATGGTACTACAATCCAATAGACAGCAATACTATTAAAACAACTAACCTGTACAAAGTTTAATTAAACGCTTTGCAGCAGATTAAGGGGCTTTCAAGGATAATACCAATTTCGTGAGAACACGATAGTTCTTAGCACCTGTCTATAGCAAACGATTAATGTGCCTGTTCATATACCTTCAGTGTTCTTTGCAATAACCCACTCGGCCCTCTCCCCAGTCTGCGCTGGGCCTTCGGCTTAGAATGTCACTGTTCTTGCGTCGCCCATCTGCGCAGGCGAGAATTTGCACGCACGGAGATTCCAAGAAGACATACCGCATTACAATTCAACACATGTTACTTCAATCCAATAGACAGCAATACTATCAAAACGACTAACCTGTACAAAGTTTAATTAAATTCTTTGCAACAGATTAACACTAGCACAGAGGTAAGCACACACGCGCAATATAGGTGCTAAGATTCTTGGAGAGGCGTGGCCTGGGTGGCGATTTAATTTCAGTCTTCTGTGTATCTATCAAAGGCTATATTCGTCAAGTGTGTTAAAATCATGTGCCTCTCACACACACGACACCACTCTACAAGATTCTTAGCACCTGTCTATAGCAAACGATTAATGTGCCTGTTCATATACCTTCAGTGTTCTTTGCAATAACCCACTCGGCCCACTCCCCAGTCTCCGCTGGGCCCTCGGCTTAGAATGTCGCTGTTCCTGAGTCGTCCATCTGCGCAGTCGAGGATTTGCACGCACGGAGATTCCTAGAAGACATACCGCATTACAATTCAACACATGTTACTTCAATCCAATAGACAGCAATACTATCAAAACGATTAACCTGTACAAAGTTTAATTAAACGCTTTGCAGCAGATTAAGGGGCTTCCAAGGATAATACCCATTTCATGAGAACACGATAGATCTTAGCACCTGTCTATAGCAAACGATTAATGTGCCTGTTCATATACCTTCAGTGTCCTTTGCAATAACCCATTGGGCCCTCTCTTCAGTCTCCGCTGGGCCCTCGGCTTAGAATGTAACTGTTCCTGAGTCGTGCATCTGCGCAGGCGAGGATTTGCACGCACGGAAATTCCTAGAAGACATACCGCATTACAATTCAACACATGGTACTACAATCCAATAGACAGCAATACTATTAAAACGACTAACCTGTACAAAGTTTAATTAAACGCTTTGCAGCAGATTAAGGGGCTTCCAAGGATAATACCAATTTCGTGAGAACACGATAGTTCTTAGCACCTGTCTATAGCAAACGATTAATGTGCCTGTTCATATACCTTCAGTGTTCTTTGCAATAACCCACTCGGCCCTCTCCCCAGTCTGCGCTGGGCCCTCGGCTTAGAATGTCACTGTTCTTGCGTCGCCCATCTGCGCAGGCGAGAATTTGCACGCACGGAGATTCCAAGAAGACATACCGCATTACAATTCAACACATGTTACTTCAATCCAATAGACAGCAATACTATCAAAACGACTAACCTGTACAAAGTTTAATTAAACGCTTTGCGGAAGATTAACACTAACACAGAGGTCAGCACGCAGGCGCATTTTAGGTCCTATAATTCTTGGAGAGGCGTGGCCTGGGTGGCGATTTAATTTCAGTCTTTTGTGCATCTATCTAAGGCTATATTCGTCAGTTGTGTTAAATTAAAGTGCGTGTTACACACACGACACCACTCTACAAGATTCTTAGCACGATTAATGTGCCTGTTTATATATCTTCAGTGTCCTTTGCAATAACGCACTGGGCCCTCTCGGCAGTCTCCGCTGGGCCCTCGGCTTAGAATGTCACTGTTCTTGCGTCGCCCATCTGCGCAGGCGAGAATGTGCACGCACGGAGATTCCAAGAAGACATACCGCATTACCATTCAACACATGTTACTTCAATCCAATAGCCAGCAATACTATCAAAACGACTAACCTGTACAAAGTTTAATTAAACTCTTTGCAACAGATTAACACTAGCACAGAGGTCAGCACGCAGGCGCAATATAGGTGCTAAGATTCTTGAAGAGGTGTGGCCTGGGTGGCGATTTAATTTCAGTCTTTTGTGCATCTATCTAAGGCTATATTCGCCAGTTCTTTTAAATAATTTTGGGTGGCACACACACACGACACGCCTCTACAAGGTCAACGCTGTTATCAGAAAAAGGGGCTTCCAAGGATAAAACCCATTTCGTGAGAACACGATAGATCTTAGCACCTGTCTATAGCAAACGATTAATGTGCCTGTTTATATACCTTCAGTGTCCTTTGCAATAACCCACTGGGCCCTCTCTTCAGTCTCCGCTGCGCCCTCGGCTTAGAATGTAACTGTTCCTGAGTCGTGCATCTGCGCAGGCGCGGATTTGCACGCACGGAGATTCCTAGAAGACATACCGCATTACAATTCAACATATGTTACTACAATCCAATAGACAGCAATACTATCAAAACAACGAACCTGTACAAAGTTTAATTAAACGCTTTGAAGCAGATTAAAGGGCTTCCAAGGATAATATCCATTTCGTGAGAACACGATAGATCTTAGTACCTGCCTATAGCAAACGATTAATGTGCCTGTTTATATATCTTCAGTGTCCTTTGCAATAACCCACTGGGCCCTCTCGGCAGTCTCCGCTGGGGCCTCGGCTTACGATGTCGCTGTTCCTGAGTCGCCCATCTACGCAGCCGAGGTTTTGCACGCACGGAGATTCCTAGAAGACATACCGCATTACAATTCAACACATGTTACTTCAATCCAATAGACAGCAATACTATCAAAACGACTAACCTGTACAAAGTTTAATTAAATTCTTTGCAACAGATTAACACTAGCACAGAGGTAAGCACACACGCGCAATATAGGTGCTAAGATTCTTGGAGAGGCGTGGCCTGGGTGGCGATTTAATTTCAGTCTTCTGTGTATCTATCAAAGGCTATATTCGTCAAGTGTGTTAAAATCATGTGCCTCTCACACACACGACACCACTCTACAAGATTCTTAGCACCTGTCTATAGCAAACGATTAATGTGCCTGTTCATATACCTTCAGTGTTCTTTGCAATAACCCACTCGGCCCACTCCCCAGTCTCCGCTGGGCCCTCGGCTTAGAATGTCGCTGTTCCTGAGTCGTCCATCTGCGCAGTCGAGGATTTGCACGCACGGAGATTCCTAGAAGACATACCGCATTACAATTCAACACATGTTACTTCAATCCAATAGACAGCAATACTATCAAAACGATTAACCTGTACAAAGTTTAATTAAACGCTTTGCAGCAGATTAAGGGGCTTCCAAGGATAATACCCATTTCATGAGAACACGATAGATCTTAGCACCTGTCTATAGCAAACGATTAATGTGCCTGTTCATATACCTTCAGTGTCCTTTGCAATAACCCATTGGGCCCTCTCTTCAGTCTCCGCTGGGCCCTCGGCTTAGAATGTAACTGTTCCTGAGTCGTGCATCTGCGCAGGCGAGGATTTGCACGCACGGAAATTCCTAGAAGACATACCGCATTACAATTCAACACATGGTACTACAATCCAATAGACAGCAATACTATTAAAACGACTAACCTGTACAAAGTTTAATTAAACGCTTTGCAGCAGATTAAGGGGCTTCCAAGGATAATACCAATTTCGTGAGAACACGATAGTTCTTAGCACCTGTCTATAGCAAACGATTAATGTGCCTGTTCATATACCTTCAGTGTTCTTTGCAATAACCCACTCGGCCCTCTCCCCAGTCTGCGCTGGGCCCTCGGCTTAGAATGTCACTGTTCTTGCGTCGCCCATCTGCGCAGGCGAGAATTTGCACGCACGGAGATTCCAAGAAGACATACCGCATTACAATTCAACACATGTTACTTCAATCCAATAGACAGCAATACTATCAAAACGACTAATCTGTACAAAGTTTAATTAAACGCTTTGCGGAAGATTAACACTAACACAGAGGTCAGCACGCAGGCGCATTTTAGGTCCTATAATTCTTGGAGAGGCGTGGCCTGGGTGGCGATTTAATTTCAGTCTTTTGTGCATCTATCTAAGGCTATATTCGTCAGTTGTGTTAAATTAAAGTGCGTGTTACACACACGACACCACTCTACAAGATTCTTAGCACGATTAATGTGCCTGTTTATATATCTTCAGTGTCCTTTGCAATAACGCACTGGGCCCTCTCGGCAGTCTCCGCTGGGCCCTCGGCTTAGAATGTCACTGTTCTTGCGTCGCCCATCTGCGCAGGCGAGAATGTGCACGCACGGAGATTCCAAGAAGACATACCGCATTACCATTCAACACATGTTACTTCAATCCAATAGCCAGCAATACTATCAAAACGACTAACCTGTACAAAGTTTAATTAAACTCTTTGCAACAGATTAACACTAGCACAGAGGTCAGCACGCAGGCGCAATATAGGTGCTAAGATTCTTGAAGAGGTGTGGCCTGGGTGGCGATTTAATTTCAGTATTTTGTGCATCTATCTAAGGCTATATTCGCCAGTTCTTTTAAATAATTTTGGGTGGCACACACACACGACACGCCTCTACAAGGTCAACGCTGTTATCAGAAAAAGGGGCTTCCAAGGATAAAACCCATTTCGTGAGAACACGATAGATCTTAGCACCTGTCTATAGCAAACGATTAATGTGCCTGTTTATATACCTTCAGTGTCCTTTGCAATAACCCACTGGGCCCTCTCTTCAGTCTCCGCTGCGCCCTCGGCTTAGAATGTAACTGTTCCTGAGTCGTGCATCTGCGCAGGCGCGGATTTGCACGCACGGAGATTCCTAGAAGACATACCGCATTACAATTCAACATATGTTACTACAATCCAATAGACAGCAATACTATCAAAACAACGAACCTGTACAAAGTTTAATTAAACGCTTTGAAGCAGATTAAGGGGCTTCCAAGGATAATATCCATTTCGTGAGAACACGATAGATCTTAGTACCTGCCTATAGCAAACGATTAATGTGCCTGTTTATATATCTTCAGTGTCCTTTGCAATAACCCACTGGGCCCTCTCGGCAGTCTCCGCTGGGGCCTCGGCTTACGATGTCGCTGTTCCTGAGTCGCCCATCTACGCAGCCGAGGTTTTGCACGCACGGAGATTCCTAGAAGACATACCGCATTACAATTCAACACATGTTACTACAATCCAATAGACAGCAATACTATCAAAACGACTAACCTGTACAAAGTTTAATTAAACGCTTTGCGGAAGATTAACACTAACACAGAGGTCAGCACGCAGGCGCATTTTAGGTCCTATAATTCTTGGAGAGGCGTGGCCTGGGTGGCGATTTAATTTCAGTCTTTTGTGCATCTATCTAAGGCTATATTCGTCAGTTGTGTTAAATTAAAGTGCGTGTTACACACACGACACCACTCTACAAGATTCTTAGCACGATTAATGTGCCTGTTTATATATCTTCAGTGTCCTTTGCAATAACGCACTGGGCCCTCTCGGCAGTCTCCGCTGGGCCCTCGGCTTAGAATGTTACTGTTCTTGCGTCGCCCATCTGCGCAGGCGAGAATGTGCACGCACGGAGATTCCAAGAAGACATACCGCATTACCATTCAACACATGTTACTTCAATCCAATAGCCAGCAATACTATCAAAACGACTAACCTGTACAAAGTTTAATTAAACTCTTTGCAACAGATTAACACTAGCACAGAGGTCAGCACGCACGCGCATTTTAGGTCCTAAGATTCTTGGAGAGGCGTGGCCTGGGTGGCGATTTAATTTCAGTTTTTGTGCATCTATCTAAGGCTATATTCGTCATTTGTGTTAAATTATCTTGTCACACACACGACACGCCTCTACAAGGTCAACGCTGTTATCAGAAAAAGGGGCTTCCAAGGATAAAACCCATTTTGTGAGAACACGATAGATCTTAGCACCTGTCTATAGCAAACGATTAATGTGCCTGTATATATACCTTCAGTGTCCTTTGCAGTAACCCACTGGGCCCTCTCCCCAGTCTCCGCTGGGCGCTCGGCTTAGAATGTCACTGTTCCTGCGTCTCCCATCTGCGCTGGCGAGGAGTTGGACGCTCGGAGATTCCTAGAAGACATACCGCATTACGATTCAACACATGTTACTTCAATCCAATAGACAGCAATACTATCAAAACCACTAACCTGTACAAAGTTTAATGAAACGCTTTGCAGCAGATTAAGGGGCTTCCAAGGATAATACCCATTTCGTGAGAACACGATGTATATATATATATATATATATATATATATATATATAATTGAATAGAAAATGTCAACAAGTGCAACTCAGGACTGTTATTAAAAAAATTTTTAACCTTTTTAACTGATGAAGGACGAAGGCCGAAAAGTTTTAGTATTTTTTTAATAACAGTCCTGAGTTGCTCTTGTTCACATTTTCTATTCAATTTTATAACAATTACTGTGGACAAGAATTTGGAATCAATTTTATTGATCCTCTTGGCTGTACTGTTGTCCTGAAGACATTTGGACATTACATACATACTTCTATATATATATATAATCAGAATAAAGGTGAAAGATAAAATATATAAGCCCTGAGTGGGATTCAAACCAGCGGTCTTGGTACACTAGTCCGATGCGTTAACCACTACACCATCAGGACGACCACGCTGGAAACGCAGCCGACTTTGGGTTTTTGTGGTACCGTGAGTTTTCCCAGGCATTTTCTCTTTCGGCTTCGGGACGGGAAAGCCCATAACTTCCGAACTAAGCTTTCAACCTAAGGATCATTAATGATTCACAGGCGCGCACATGCGTCCAACCTAAGAATCGCTTAGCCAGAAGGTCCGAAAGGTGAACGAGAAAATATATACAGCGAATTGCAAACGTTATGTCCCAACTATATCACAATATCAACATTGTGGGAAGGATTACCCGTCACTCGACTATTCTAACCCGTTGAGCGGTTCACTCTAAACCGTTTGCAATTCGCTGTATATATATATATATATGAGGCATGTTAACACAAAAAGAGTGTACCTTGCTAAGGCGCCTTTTGTGTTGACATGCCTCAATATGTGCACCGTTTCAGTTTCAACTGGCCGCTGTTGCTCGAAATCTTGATGGATTTTAATGCGGTTTGCAGCAAAAGAACCGTCTTTGTCTATAGAACAACTGTTGACTGCGTTTTAGCCGCACCTGGGCATTGGAAACACCCCAAAATGTCACTTTTAGTTGATCAACTGGAAAAAGGTGATAAGGTAGAAAATCTCGAAAAATTCCAAATCTCAAACAAGGAAATTATGGGATAGAAAGGCTATACATGGAAGCAAGTGTCATTTTACAACCATTGAAACCTAGACTATCAGTTATCAGCGCTTTAAACTGAGGAAATCGAGAATTCCACACAAGATGAGGCATGTTAACACAAAAAGAGTGTACCTTGCTAAGGCGCCTTTTGTGTTGACATGCCTCAATATGTGCACCGTTTCAGTTTCAACTGGCCGCTGTTGCTCGAAATCTTGATGGATTTTAATGCGGTTTGCAGCAAAAGAACCGTCTTTGTCTATAGAACAACTGTTGACTGCGTTTTAGCCGCACCTGGGCATTGGAAACACCCCAAAATGTCACTTTTAGTTGATCAACTGGAAAAAGGTGATAAGGTAGAAAATCTCGAAAAATTCCAAATCTCAAACAAGGAAATTATGGGATAGAAAGGCTATACATGGAAGCAAGTGTCATTTTACAACCATTGAAACCTAGACTATCAGTTATCAGCGCTTTAAACTGAGGAAATCGAGAATTCCACACAAGATGAGGCATGTTAACACAAAAAGAGTGTACCTTGCTAAGGCGCCTTTTGTGTTGACATGCCTCAATATGTGCACCGTTTCAGTTTCAACTGGCCGCTGTTGCTCGAAATCTTGATGGATTTTAATGCGGTTTGCAGCAAAAGAACCGTCTTTGTCTATAGAACAACTGTTGACTGCGTTTTAGCCGCACCTGGGCATTGGAAACACCCCAAAATGTCACTTTTAGTTGATCAACTGGAAAAAGGTGATAAGGTAGAAAATCTCGAAAAATTCCAAATCTCAAACAAGGAAATTATGGGATAGAAAGGCTATACATGGAAGCAAGTGTCATTTTACAACCATTGAAACCTAGACTATCAGTTATCAGCGCTTTAAACTGAGGAAATCGAGAATTCCACACAAGATGAGGCATGTTAACACAAAAAGAGTGTACCTTGCTAAGGCGCCTTTTGTGTTGACATGCCTCAATATGTGCACCGTTTCAGTTTCAACTGGCCGCTGTTGCTCGAAATCTTGATGGATTTTAATGCGGTTTGCAGCAAAAGAACCGTCTTTGTCTATAGAACAACTGTTGACTGCGTTTTAGCCGCACCTGGGCATTGGAAACACCCCAAAATGTCACTTTTAGTTGATCAACTGGAAAAAGGTGATAAGGTAGAAAATCTCGAAAAATTCCAAATCTCAAACAAGGAAATTATGGGATAGAAAGGCTATACATGGAAGCAAGTGTCATTTTACAACCATTGAAACCTAGACTATCAGTTATCAGCGCTTTAAACTGAGGAAATCGAGAATTCCACACAAGATGAGGCATGTTAACACAAAAAGAGTGTACCTTGCTAAGGCGCCTTTTGTGTTGACATGCCTCAATATGTGCACCGTTTCAGTTTCAACTGGCCGCTGTTGCTCGAAATCTTGATGGATTTTAATGCGGTTTGCAGCAAAAGAACCGTCTTTGTCTATAGAAGAACTGTTGACTGCGTTTTAGCCGCACCTGGGCATTGGAAACACCCCAAAATGTCACTTTTAGTTGATCAACTGGAAAAAGGTGATAAGGTAGAAAATCTCGAAAAAATCCAAATCTCAAACAAGGAAATTATGGGATAGAAAGGCTATACATGGAAGCAAGTGTCATTTTACAACCATTGAAACCTAGACTATCAGTTATCAGCGCTTTAAACTGAGGAAATCGAGAATTCCACACAAGATGAGGCATGTTAACACAAAAAGAGTGTACCTTGCTAAGGCGCCTTTTGTGTTGACATGCCTCAATATGTGCACCGTTTCAGTTTCAACTGGCCGCTGTTGCTCGAAATCTTGATGGATTTTAATGCGGTTTGCAGCAAAAGAACCGTCTTTGTCTATAGAACAACTGTTGACTGCGTTTTAGCCGCACCTGGGCATTGGAAACACCCCAAAATGTCACTTTTAGTTGATCAACTGGAAAAAGGTGATAAGGTAGAAAATCTCGAAAAATTCCAAATCTCAAACAAGGAAATTATGGGATAGAAAGGCTATACATGGAAGCAAGTGTCATTTTACAACCATTGAAACCTAGACTATCAGTTATCAGCGCTTTAAACTGAGGAAATCGAGAATTCCACACAAGATGAGGCATGTTAACACAAAAAGAGTGTACCTTGCTAAGGCGCCTTTTGTGTTGACATGCCTCAATATGTGCACCGTTTCAGTTTCAACTGGCCGCTGTTGCTCGAAATCTTGATGGATTTTAATGCGGTTTGCAGCAAAAGAACCGTCTTTGTCTATAGAACAACTGTTGACTGCGTTTTAGCCGCACCTGGGCATTGGAAACACCCCAAAATGTCACTTTTAGTTGATCAACTGGAAAAAGGTGATAAGGTAGAAAATCTCGAAAAATTCCAAATCTCAAACAAGGAAATTATGGGATAGAAAGGCTATACATGGAAGCAAGTGTCATTTTACAACCATTGAAACCTAGACTATCAGTTATCAGCGCTTTAAACTGAGGAAATCGAGAATTCCACACAAGATGAGGCATGTTAACACAAAAAGAGTGTACCTTGCTAAGGCGCCTTTTGTGTTGACATGCCTCAATATGTGCACCGTTTCAGTTTCAACTGGCCGCTGTTGCTCGAAATCTTGATGGATTTTAATGCGGTTTGCAGCAAAAGAACCGTCTTTGTCTATAGAACAACTGTTGACTGCGTTTTAGCCGCACCTGGGCATTGGAAACACCCCAAAATGTCACTTTTAGTTGATCAACTGGAAAAAGGTGATAAGGTAGAAAATCTCGAAAAATTCCAAATCTCAAACAAGGAAATTATGGGATAGAAAGGCTATACATGGAAGCAAGTGTCATTTTACAACCATTGAAACCTAGACTATCAGTTATCAGCGCTTTAAACTGAGGAAATCGAGAATTCCACACAAGATGAGGCATGTTAACACAAAAAGAGTGTACCTTGCTAAGGCGCCTTTTGTGTTGACATGCCTCAATATGTGCACCGTTTCAGTTTCAACTGGCCGCTGTTGCTCGAAATCTTGATGGATTTTAATGCGGTTTGCAGCAAAAGAACCGTCTTTGTCTATAGAACAACTGTTGACTGCGTTTTAGCCGCACCTGGGCATTGGAAACACCCCAAAATGTCACTTTTAGTTGATCAACTGGAAAAAGGTGATAAGGTAGAAAATCTCGAAAAATTCCAAATCTCAAACAAGGAAATTATGGGATAGAAAGGCTATACATGGAAGCAAGTGTCATTTTACAACCATTGAAACCTAGACTATCAGTTATCAGCGCTTTAAACTGAGGAAATCGAGAATTCCACACAAGATGAGGCATGTTAACACAAAAAGAGTGTACCTTGCTAAGGCGCCTTTTGTGTTGACATGCCTCAATATGTGCACCGTTTCAGTTTCAACTGGCCGCTGTTGCTCGAAATCTTGATGGATTTTAATGCGGTTTGCAGCAAAAGAACCGTCTTTGTCTATAGAACAACTGTTGACTGCGTTTTAGCCGCACCTGGGCATTGGAAACACCCCAAAATGTCACTTTTAGTTGATCAACTGGAAAAAGGTGATAAGGTAGAAAATCTCGAAAAATTCCAAATCTCAAACAAGGAAATTATGGGATAGAAAGGCTATACATGGAAGCAAGTGTCATTTTACAACCATTGAAACCTAGACTATCAGTTATCAGCGCTTTAAACTGAGGAAATCGAGAATTCCACACAAGATGAGGCATGTTAACACAAAAAGAGTGTACCTTGCTAAGGCGCCTTTTGTGTTGACATGCCTCAATATGTGCACCGTTTCAGTTTCAACTGGCCGCTGTTGCTCGAAATCTTGATGGATTTTAATGCGGTTTGCAGCAAAAGAACCGTCTTTGTCTATAGAACAACTGTTGACTGCGTTTTAGCCGCACCTGGGCATTGGAAACACCCCAAAATGTCACTTTTAGTTGATCAACTGGAAAAAGGTGATAAGGTAGAAAATCTCGAAAAATTCCAAATCTCAAACAAGGAAATTATGGGATAGAAAGGCTATACATGGAAGCAAGTGTCATTTTACAACCATTGAAACCTAGACTATCAGTTATCAGCGCTTTAAACTGAGGAAATCGAGAATTCCACACAAGATGAGGCATGTTAACACAAAAAGAGTGTACCTTGCTAAGGCGCCTTTTGTGTTGACATGCCTCAATATGTGCACCGTTTCAGTTTCAACTGGCCGCTGTTGCTCGAAATCTTGATGGATTTTAATGCGGTTTGCAGCAAAAGAACCGTCTTTGTCTATAGAACAACTGTTGACTGCGTTTTAGCCGCACCTGGGCATTGGAAACACCCCAAAATGTCACTTTTAGTTGATCAACTGGAAAAAGGTGATAAGGTAGAAAATCTCGAAAAATTCCAAATCTCAAACAAGGAAATTATGGGATAGAAAGGCTATACATGGAAGCAAGTGTCATTTTACAACCATTGAAACCTAGACTATCAGTTATCAGCGCTTTAAACTGAGGAAATCGAGAATTCCACACAAGATGAGGCATGTTAACACAAAAAGAGTGTACCTTGCTAAGGCGCCTTTTGTGTTGACATGCCTCAATATGTGCACCGTTTCAGTTTCAACTGGCCGCTGTTGCTCGAAATCTTGATGGATTTTAATGCGGTTTGCAGCAAAAGAACCGTCTTTGTCTATAGAACAACTGTTGACTGCGTTTTAGCCGCACCTGGGCATTGGAAACACCCCAAAATGTCACTTTTAGTTGATCAACTGGAAAAAGGTGATAAGGTAGAAAATCTCGAAAAATTCCAAATCTCAAACAAGGAAATTATGGGATAGAAAGGCTATACATGGAAGCAAGTGTCATTTTACAACCATTGAAACCTAGACTATCAGTTATCAGCGCTTTAAACTGAGGAAATCGAGAATTCCACACAAGATGAGGCATGTTAACACAAAAAGAGTGTACCTTGCTAAGGCGCCTTTTGTGTTGACATGCCTCAATATGTGCACCGTTTCAGTTTCAACTGGCCGCTGTTGCTCGAAATCTTGATGGATTTTAATGCGGTTTGCAGCAAAAGAACCGTCTTTGTCTATAGAACAACTGTTGACTGCGTTTTAGCCGCACCTGGGCATTGGAAACACCCCAAAATGTCACTTTTAGTTGATCAACTGGAAAAAGGTGATAAGGTAGAAAATCTCGAAAAATTCCAAATCTCAAACAAGGAAATTATGGGATAGAAAGGCTATACATGGAAGCAAGTGTCATTTTACAACCATTGAAACCTAGACTATCAGTTATCAGCGCTTTAAACTGAGGAAATCGAGAATTCCACACAAGATGAGGCATGTTAACACAAAAAGAGTGTACCTTGCTAAGGCGCCTTTTGTGTTGACATGCCTCAATATGTGCACCGTTTCAGTTTCAACTGGCCGCTGTTGCTCGAAATCTTGATGGATTTTAATGCGGTTTGCAGCAAAAGAACCGTCTTTGTCTATAGAAGAACTGTTGACTGCGTTTTAGCCGCACCTGGGCATTGGAAACACCCCAAAATGTCACTTTTAGTTGATCAACTGGAAAAAGGTGATAAGGTAGAAAATCTCGAAAAAATCCAAATCTCAAACAAGGAAATTATGGGATAGAAAGGCTATACATGGAAGCAAGTGTCATTTTACAACCATTGAAACCTAGACTATCAGTTATCAGCGCTTTAAACTGAGGAAATCGAGAATTCCACACAAGATGAGGCATGTTAACACAAAAAGAGTGTACCTTGCTAAGGCGCCTTTTGTGTTGACATGCCTCAATATGTGCACCGTTTCAGTTTCAACTGGCCGCTGTTGCTCGAAATCTTGATGGATTTTAATGCGGTTTGCAGCAAAAGAACCGTCTTTGTCTATAGAACAACTGTTGACTGCGTTTTAGCCGCACCTGGGCATTGGAAACACCCCAAAATGTCACTTTTAGTTGATCAACTGGAAAAAGGTGATAAGGTAGAAAATCTCGAAAAATTCCAAATCTCAAACAAGGAAATTATGGGATAGAAAGGCTATACATGGAAGCAAGTGTCATTTTACAACCATTGAAACCTAGACTATCAGTTATCAGCGCTTTAAACTGAGGAAATCGAGAATTCCACACAAGATGAGGCATGTTAACACAAAAAGAGTGTACCTTGCTAAGGCGCCTTTTGTGTTGACATGCCTCAATATGTGCACCGTTTCAGTTTCAACTGGCCGCTGTTGCTCGAAATCTTGATGGATTTTAATGCGGTTTGCAGCAAAAGAACCGTCTTTGTCTATAGAACAACTGTTGACTGCGTTTTAGCCGCACCTGGGCATTGGAAACACCCCAAAATGTCACTTTTAGTTGATCAACTGGAAAAAGGTGATAAGGTAGAAAATCTCGAAAAATTCCAAATCTCAAACAAGGAAATTATGGGATAGAAAGGCTATACATGGAAGCAAGTGTCATTTTACAACCATTGAAACCTAGACTATCAGTTATCAGCGCTTTAAACTGAGGAAATCGAGAATTCCACACAAGATGAGGCATGTTAACACAAAAAGAGTGTACCTTGCTAAGGCGCCTTTTGTGTTGACATGCCTCAATATGTGCACCGTTTCAGTTTCAACTGGCCGCTGTTGCTCGAAATCTTGATGGATTTTAATGCGGTTTGCAGCAAAAGAACCGTCTTTGTCTATAGAACAACTGTTGACTGCGTTTTAGCCGCACCTGGGCATTGGAAACACCCCAAAATGTCACTTTTAGTTGATCAACTGGAAAAAGGTGATAAGGTAGAAAATCTCGAAAAATTCCAAATCTCAAACAAGGAAATTATGGGATAGAAAGGCTATACATGGAAGCAAGTGTCATTTTACAACCATTGAAACCTAGACTATCAGTTATCAGCGCTTTAAACTGAGGAAATCGAGAATTCCACACAAGATGAGGCATGTTAACACAAAAAGAGTGTACCTTGCTAAGGCGCCTTTTGTGTTGACATGCCTCAATATGTGCACCGTTTCAGTTTCAACTGGCCGCTGTTGCTCGAAATCTTGATGGATTTTAATGCGGTTTGCAGCAAAAGAACCGTCTTTGTCTATAGAACAACTGTTGACTGCGTTTTAGCCGCACCTGGGCATTGGAAACACCCCAAAATGTCACTTTTAGTTGATCAACTGGAAAAAGGTGATAAGGTAGAAAATCTCGAAAAATTCCAAATCTCAAACAAGGAAATTATGGGATAGAAAGGCTATACATGGAAGCAAGTGTCATTTTACAACCATTGAAACCTAGACTATCAGTTATCAGCGCTTTAAACTGAGGAAATCGAGAATTCCACACAAGATGAGGCATGTTAACACAAAAAGAGTGTACCTTGCTAAGGCGCCTTTTGTGTTGACATGCCTCAATATGTGCACCGTTTCAGTTTCAACTGGCCGCTGTTGCTCGAAATCTTGATGGATTTTAATGCGGTTTGCAGCAAAAGAACCGTCTTTGTCTATAGAACAACTGTTGACTGCGTTTTAGCCGCACCTGGGCATTGGAAACACCCCAAAATGTCACTTTTAGTTGATCAACTGGAAAAAGGTGATAAGGTAGAAAATCTCGAAAAATTCCAAATCTCAAACAAGGAAATTATGGGATAGAAAGGCTATACATGGAAGCAAGTGTCATTTTACAACCATTGAAACCTAGACTATCAGTTATCAGCGCTTTAAACTGAGGAAATCGAGAATTCCACACAAGATGAGGCATGTTAACACAAAAAGAGTGTACCTTGCTAAGGCGCCTTTTGTGTTGACATGCCTCAATATGTGCACCGTTTCAGTTTCAACTGGCCGCTGTTGCTCGAAATCTTGATGGATTTTAATGCGGTTTGCAGCAAAAGAACCGTCTTTGTCTATAGAACAACTGTTGACTGCGTTTTAGCCGCACCTGGGCATTGGAAACACCCCAAAATGTCACTTTTAGTTGATCAACTGGAAAAAGGTGATAAGGTAGAAAATCTCGAAAAATTCCAAATCTCAAACAAGGAAATTATGGGATAGAAAGGCTATACATGGAAGCAAGTGTCATTTTACAACCATTGAAACCTAGACTATCAGTTATCAGCGCTTTAAACTGAGGAAATCGAGAATTCCACACAAGATGAGGCATGTTAACACAAAAAGAGTGTACCTTGCTAAGGCGCCTTTTGTGTTGACATGCCTCAATATGTGCACCGTTTCAGTTTCAACTGGCCGCTGTTGCTCGAAATCTTGATGGATTTTAATGCGGTTTGCAGCAAAAGAACCGTCTTTGTCTATAGAACAACTGTTGACTGCGTTTTAGCCGCACCTGGGCATTGGAAACACCCCAAAATGTCACTTTTAGTTGATCAACTGGAAAAAGGTGATAAGGTAGAAAATCTCGAAAAATTCCAAATCTCAAACAAGGAAATTATGGGATAGAAAGGCTATACATGGAAGCAAGTGTCATTTTACAACCATTGAAACCTAGACTATCAGTTATCAGCGCTTTAAACTGAGGAAATCGAGAATTCCACACAAGATGAGGCATGTTAACACAAAAAGAGTGTACCTTGCTAAGGCGCCTTTTGTGTTGACATGCCTCAATATGTGCACCGTTTCAGTTTCAACTGGCCGCTGTTGCTCGAAATCTTGATGGATTTTAATGCGGTTTGCAGCAAAAGAACCGTCTTTGTCTATAGAAGAACTGTTGACTGCGTTTTAGCCGCACCTGGGCATTGGAAACACCCCAAAATGTCACTTTTAGTTGATCAACTGGAAAAAGGTGATAAGGTAGAAAATCTCGAAAAAATCCAAATCTCAAACAAGGAAATTATGGGATAGAAAGGCTATACATGGAAGCAAGTGTCATTTTACAACCATTGAAACCTAGACTATCAGTTATCAGCGCTTTAAACTGAGGAAATCGAGAATTCCACACAAGATGAGGCATGTTAACACAAAAAGAGTGTACCTTGCTAAGGCGCCTTTTGTGTTGACATGCCTCAATATGTGCACCGTTTCAGTTTCAACTGGCCGCTGTTGCTCGAAATCTTGATGGATTTTAATGCGGTTTGCAGCAAAAGAACCGTCTTTGTCTATAGAACAACTGTTGACTGCGTTTTAGCCGCACCTGGGCATTGGAAACACCCCAAAATGTCACTTTTAGTTGATCAACTGGAAAAAGGTGATAAGGTAGAAAATCTCGAAAAATTCCAAATCTCAAACAAGGAAATTATGGGATAGAAAGGCTATACATGGAAGCAAGTGTCATTTTACAACCATTGAAACCTAGACTATCAGTTATCAGCGCTTTAAACTGAGGAAATCGAGAATTCCACACAAGATGAGGCATGTTAACACAAAAAGAGTGTACCTTGCTAAGGCGCCTTTTGTGTTGACATGCCTCAATATGTGCACCGTTTCAGTTTCAACTGGCCGCTGTTGCTCGAAATCTTGATGGATTTTAATGCGGTTTGCAGCAAAAGAACCGTCTTTGTCTATAGAACAACTGTTGACTGCGTTTTAGCCGCACCTGGGCATTGGAAACACCCCAAAATGTCACTTTTAGTTGATCAACTGGAAAAAGGTGATAAGGTAGAAAATCTCGAAAAATTCCAAATCTCAAACAAGGAAATTATGGGATAGAAAGGCTATACATGGAAGCAAGTGTCATTTTACAACCATTGAAACCTAGACTATCAGTTATCAGCGCTTTAAACTGAGGAAATCGAGAATTCCACACAAGATGAGGCATGTTAACACAAAAAGAGTGTACCTTGCTAAGGCGCCTTTTGTGTTGACATGCCTCAATATGTGCACCGTTTCAGTTTCAACTGGCCGCTGTTGCTCGAAATCTTGATGGATTTTAATGCGGTTTGCAGCAAAAGAACCGTCTTTGTCTATAGAACAACTGTTGACTGCGTTTTAGCCGCACCTGGGCATTGGAAACACCCCAAAATGTCACTTTTAGTTGATCAACTGGAAAAAGGTGATAAGGTAGAAAATCTCGAAAAATTCCAAATCTCAAACAAGGAAATTATGGGATAGAAAGGCTATACATGGAAGCAAGTGTCATTTTACAACCATTGAAACCTAGACTATCAGTTATCAGCGCTTTAAACTGAGGAAATCGAGAATTCCACACAAGATGAGGCATGTTAACACAAAAAGAGTGTACCTTGCTAAGGCGCCTTTTGTGTTGACATGCCTCAATATGTGCACCGTTTCAGTTTCAACTGGCCGCTGTTGCTCGAAATCTTGATGGATTTTAATGCGGTTTGCAGCAAAAGAACCGTCTTTGTCTATAGAACAACTGTTGACTGCGTTTTAGCCGCACCTGGGCATTGGAAACACCCCAAAATGTCACTTTTAGTTGATCAACTGGAAAAAGGTGATAAGGTAGAAAATCTCGAAAAATTCCAAATCTCAAACAAGGAAATTATGGGATAGAAAGGCTATACATGGAAGCAAGTGTCATTTTACAACCATTGAAACCTAGACTATCAGTTATCAGCGCTTTAAACTGAGGAAATCGAGAATTCCACACAAGATGAGGCATGTTAACACAAAAAGAGTGTACCTTGCTAAGGCGCCTTTTGTGTTGACATGCCTCAATATGTGCACCGTTTCAGTTTCAACTGGCCGCTGTTGCTCGAAATCTTGATGGATTTTAATGCGGTTTGCAGCAAAAGAACCGTCTTTGTCTATAGAACAACTGTTGACTGCGTTTTAGCCGCACCTGGGCATTGGAAACACCCCAAAATGTCACTTTTAGTTGATCAACTGGAAAAAGGTGATAAGGTAGAAAATCTCGAAAAATTCCAAATCTCAAACAAGGAAATTATGGGATAGAAAGGCTATACATGGAAGCAAGTGTCATTTTACAACCATTGAAACCTAGACTATCAGTTATCAGCGCTTTAAACTGAGGAAATCGAGAATTCCACACAAGATGAGGCATGTTAACACAAAAAGAGTGTACCTTGCTAAGGCGCCTTTTGTGTTGACATGCCTCAATATGTGCACCGTTTCAGTTTCAACTGGCCGCTGTTGCTCGAAATCTTGATGGATTTTAATGCGGTTTGCAGCAAAAGAACCGTCTTTGTCTATAGAAGAACTGTTGACTGCGTTTTAGCCGCACCTGGGCATTGGAAACACCCCAAAATGTCACTTTTAGTTGATCAACTGGAAAAAGGTGATAAGGTAGAAAATCTCGAAAAAATCCAAATCTCAAACAAGGAAATTATGGGATAGAAAGGCTATACATGGAAGCAAGTGTCATTTTACAACCATTGAAACCTAGACTATCAGTTATCAGCGCTTTAAACTGAGGAAATCGAGAATTCCACACAAGATGAGGCATGTTAACACAAAAAGAGTGTACCTTGCTAAGGCGCCTTTTGTGTTGACATGCCTCAATATGTGCACCGTTTCAGTTTCAACTGGCCGCTGTTGCTCGAAATCTTGATGGATTTTAATGCGGTTTGCAGCAAAAGAACCGTCTTTGTCTATAGAACAACTGTTGACTGCGTTTTAGCCGCACCTGGGCATTGGAAACACCCCAAAATGTCACTTTTAGTTGATCAACTGGAAAAAGGTGATAAGGTAGAAAATCTCGAAAAATTCCAAATCTCAAACAAGGAAATTATGGGATAGAAAGGCTATACATGGAAGCAAGTGTCATTTTACAACCATTGAAACCTAGACTATCAGTTATCAGCGCTTTAAACTGAGGAAATCGAGAATTCCACACAAGATGAGGCATGTTAACACAAAAAGAGTGTACCTTGCTAAGGCGCCTTTTGTGTTGACATGCCTCAATATGTGCACCGTTTCAGTTTCAACTGGCCGCTGTTGCTCGAAATCTTGATGGATTTTAATGCGGTTTGCAGCAAAAGAACCGTCTTTGTCTATAGAACAACTGTTGACTGCGTTTTAGCCGCACCTGGGCATTGGAAACACCCCAAAATGTCACTTTTAGTTGATCAACTGGAAAAAGGTGATAAGGTAGAAAATCTCGAAAAATTCCAAATCTCAAACAAGGAAATTATGGGATAGAAAGGCTATACATGGAAGCAAGTGTCATTTTACAACCATTGAAACCTAGACTATCAGTTATCAGCGCTTTAAACTGAGGAAATCGAGAATTCCACACAAGATGAGGCATGTTAACACAAAAAGAGTGTACCTTGCTAAGGCGCCTTTTGTGTTGACATGCCTCAATATGTGCACCGTTTCAGTTTCAACTGGCCGCTGTTGCTCGAAATCTTGATGGATTTTAATGCGGTTTGCAGCAAAAGAACCGTCTTTGTCTATAGAACAACTGTTGACTGCGTTTTAGCCGCACCTGGGCATTGGAAACACCCCAAAATGTCACTTTTAGTTGATCAACTGGAAAAAGGTGATAAGGTAGAAAATCTCGAAAAATTCCAAATCTCAAACAAGGAAATTATGGGATAGAAAGGCTATACATGGAAGCAAGTGTCATTTTACAACCATTGAAACCTAGACTATCAGTTATCAGCGCTTTAAACTGAGGAAATCGAGAATTCCACACAAGATGAGGCATGTTAACACAAAAAGAGTGTACCTTGCTAAGGCGCCTTTTGTGTTGACATGCCTCAATATGTGCACCGTTTCAGTTTCAACTGGCCGCTGTTGCTCGAAATCTTGATGGATTTTAATGCGGTTTGCAGCAAAAGAACCGTCTTTGTCTATAGAACAACTGTTGACTGCGTTTTAGCCGCACCTGGGCATTGGAAACACCCCAAAATGTCACTTTTAGTTGATCAACTGGAAAAAGGTGATAAGGTAGAAAATCTCGAAAAATTCCAAATCTCAAACAAGGAAATTATGGGATAGAAAGGCTATACATGGAAGCAAGTGTCATTTTACAACCATTGAAACCTAGACTATCAGTTATCAGCGCTTTAAACTGAGGAAATCGAGAATTCCACACAAGATGAGGCATGTTAACACAAAAAGAGTGTACCTTGCTAAGGCGCCTTTTGTGTTGACATGCCTCATATATATATATATATATATATAAAGTATGTATATAATGTCCAAATGTCTTCAGGCCAACAGCTAGTCCAGCCAAGAGGATCAATAAAATTGATTCCAAGTTCTTGTCCACAGTAATTGTTATAAAAATTGAATAGAAAAATGTGAACGAGAGCAACTCAGGACTGTTATTAAAAATTTACTAAAACGTTTCGGCCTTCGGCCTTCATCAGTTAAAAAGGTTAAAAATAATATAAAAATATATATATATATATTCCAAAAACGAGAGAAATAAAATTAGGCTGTGTAGTATAATCTGTTTGTTTTACACTACCTAGTACAACATACATAAGCTTAGCTTGGCTCATCAGAAACCATTGTAGTACATTTTGTAGCGGTCCACGGCTTATGTAGCGATGAAATCGAAACGTGCTCCTCTCCCTCCACCACTCAAGCATTTGACTCTTTGCCATGCAACAATTTGACATCTTCTGTCTGTGTGTCTGTCATCAGTGCTGTCATCAATAGCTGTCGTGGGGTGGGGGGGGGGAGGGGTTTGGTTGGGAAGAATTTGCCACCAGAAGGGAGGGATGCAGGGAATTTGAACAATGTGTATCTACTTCATGTTACATGCTGCGTGGTTTCCTCGATCAAAATTACGGTGGAATTGGAGCGAGTGGTCACTTTAGACGACTTCATTACTACAACAAATACTAAACAGCAACACAAATTATTATGCAAGAGAACATGTTTACTATCATGACAATGATATAATTATAATAATGTTTAACGATTTCAATTAATTTTGCATCTATGGTGAAAACTTTCCGCCAAAAGTGTACTACTAATAACCAGAGATAATGTAGACTGCGAACAGTCCCTCCTTTTCCCTCCATTGATAGTAATTTGCGAGCGGAGCGAGGAACAGCAAATATGGCAGGCGTTCGAGCGGAGCGAGAGGAAGAATGGGGACGAGAAAGAGGAGAAGAAAAGGAAGGACTGCAGACATCACACAGAGGAAATGATTACCGCCCCTTTAAATTTTTACGATACATGCTTTCATCGAGTTGCCTTTGTCCCACCCCTTTTCATCAAGTCGCCATTCTCAGCTCCGCCCCTTTCCGTGAAATCCGATGTAAACATAACATTGTTCCACTTGAGTCCCAAAATATACCGCCAAATGCAAACTCAGGAAAGCCCAATGTTGTCGACGACTCCGATAAAGAGGCAGAAAACCAAACCAATCTTCATATAACGATTTCTGCTGTGTTTGCAATTGCTCTTTTAACAACTATTACGGTAATTTTTGGGAAAACCGGGTCTCCACGGAAAATCTATTCCTGATGTTTTACTTCGTCGCTCGCTGTCGCCCTCCAGTAAGCAGTTTACAAAGTATGCAACTTCTATAGAATTCAAGTTCTATACTTGGGAAACTACATTAACTCATTCCGCTTCACTAAACTGAAGTTAAGCTACTTTTCTACTCCACAAAACTATCCCAGATGAAGGAAACAAAGCACGGGCCACTTCATTCAGTATTCCTGGCCATGATCCACCATTGGACATTACTATTTACTCAGATATTTCCAGGAATCCAGGACCAACTTCATTAAATTCTACAACCCACATTATTACCGACAGAGCTTATGATTTGCATATTCTTACTTATCAGTGGAATTTTCGCCCAACCGTTAACTGCACTTATTCCTGGCCTTCTATTCCTATAATAATAATAATAATAATAATAGTCTTTATTAACAAATATACCACATCAAACGTGCAATATTTTACAAAATATATAAAAAGAAAAAGAAAAAGAAGAAATATATATACATACAGTCGATGCCAAAAATGTTGTCCAGCAGAACATAATATAATACTTTAATATCCATTGTTTTGGCCTATTGTTTTGGCCTAGACAATACGCCAAAACAATGGATATTATAGTATTATATTATGTTCTGCTGGACAACCTTTTTGGCATCGACTGTATATATATAAATATAAATCTAGTAACAGTCAATTATGTTCTCACAAAGTGAAAAGACATCTATTTATAAAAATGGATTTGAACCTCTCAGTTTTTACACAAGGCAAGATATAGTTATGTCCTCTATCACGGAGTTGTCTGGATCTCTGTGGTGGAAACAGATCGTCAAGGGCAGTATGATTTTGAGAGATTCTGTTCCATAATTTCTTATCCCTAGAGTTTAAAATACTGCAAATACTGTATTTCTCCAAACAATACCCTGATCTAAAAGCTCTAGCAAACATTCTATCTATTCTACTGAGATATTTATCATAGAAACAGCATCCCCATACTTCGATGGCATAGGTGAATACAGAAATAATAAGGCTATGAAAGAGCAGATCTAAATGCTCAATTGGATACTTATAATATTTACATACTCTTAGTATATAAAGCCGACTACTAGCTTTACTCAAAAGGAATTCTACATGAGTATCCCAATTAGTGGAACGGTCTTCATGTATGTACACCTAAACTATTCCACCCAGCAACCATATAATTATCCTCGATTCAAGTTCAGAGGAACTCGAGCTGGCCGAAAATATATTCCTGTAATAGCTCACAACCGCTTTCCTTCAGCCAAGAAATCAAATAACGAGAACGGTGCTAATTTGCATAATATTATACACATTGACCTGTCAAAATCTAACGAACTGTTGAAGGAAGAACGAGATAACGAGCTATTACATCTCGCACTGTTTAACGCTCGTTCTGTTAATAATAAAGCACTGTTCATTAAGGACTACATAGTAGAAAATAATATTGACAACCTTGCACTAACTGAAACTTGGCTGAAATCCACGACATCGACAAATATAATTACGGAATTGTGCCCGAAGGGTTTTGATCTTCATCATATACTGAGAACTAACAGATCTGGCGGCGGCGTTGGATTGCTATACAACAAACTACTTAAGATCAAGAAAATTACCACGACTCAGTTCAATTCATTTGAACTTACCCCTAATATGTTTTTCAATGACTTTTCTGACCTGCATCAACACTACGCTGTATCGTCAGGAAAACCTATTATACTAGCTAGGTGATTTTAACTTTCATATCAACGATTTGTCTGATCGCCCAGCTAATCTCGTTCATGGATATGCCAGACTCATATAACCGTACTCAGCACATGTCCAGAAAAGTCGAATGAAAATGGGCAGGGTTTAATATTCTAATTATTGCTGTGCCATTCATTCTCATGATTTTATTACGTAGCTGACTGGTTCACACGGACACGTGATACAATTTTCTGAATTAATCAAAAATGGTGACTCGAGCTTGAGCGAGACGGGAGAAAAATTCAAAGTTGCCGCGGACTCCCATAAACCATCACTTCCCCCTCGGTACTAGTCCCAATTCAAAAATAAACAACAAGGAACGCCTGCTAGATAATGTTACAAGATGGCCGACTCGTTGAAGCAGCGAAGGGGGAGGAAATGCTATAGTTTTACCCAATCTGTGGCTAGTTATGAGACTCTACCAGTCCTTTGAACCTTCATTATTACACAAACTGGATTTGCAAAACCGAGCCGATTGAAGTACACAAAATGTTGGAATTAGGGTAAAATCACGAAGCAATATTCGAACTTTCAAAAGGAATCGAAGGTGAGGATAGGAACGCTCGATAAGTATTGCAAACGAAGTTATAATTTAAGCTGTTGAGGTCTTTCGTCATACTACTCCTTAAAATGGCGACTTGATTCTCAGTGCAGCGCGATATCTCCCAAAAACGACCCGATATTCAACGCTAAGTTGCCGTTTTTGTCTTCAAAGCAAAGCTTATTAGTGTGTTGTTCTATATGGAACCAATGTAAGTTGGGGGTTTTATTGTGCTTAGAAATATCAGAACATGAACATTTTAGCACCACACATTTACTGTAATGTTGAGAACGTTCCAGAGGGCAAAATTTTCTAAGTATCACGCTTCAACTGCGCATGTCCATTCGATTTTTCTGGCCATGATTTCTTAATGCCAACTCATAATAGTAACCACACCCTTAATTTAATTATCGCCAGAAGTAATGAACATATTGTTCGAGGCTCTCATGTCCACGATACAGCTCTATCTGACCATTTTGTGGTGTACTGTAATTTGTCGCTGAATAAACCTCGAGCTGCAAAGACTATGAAACTGTACCGCAAGCTACGCACTGTAAATACAAATACATTTCGCAGCGATCTTCGTAAATCCTCACTCTTCTCTTCACCTGCACCTGCACCAACTCTGACAGAACTGTGACCAATATCACTCTGTGCTGACTCGTCTTGTTGATGCTCATGCGCCTCTTTGCAAGCGTCATGTAACGTTACACCCTGCTGCACCCTGGTACACAGAAGCCATATAGCTATTGTGAAAACTACGCGTCGTAGACTAGAGAGGCAAATCTAAATTGGCTATCGACCGCCAACTTTACACAGAACAATGTGAACTTGTTAGAAATCTGATTAAGGCCTCTAAGATGAATTACTCATACCTTATAGTTAAAAATCAGTCTGACCATAAATTCATTTTCAACACTATTGACCGTATGCTTCATTGGAAACCCGAGAAGCTCTACCCAACATATGAATCCAATACTGAACTCTGCAATAAATTTATCGACTTCTTCGAATACAAAATAGTCAAGATAAGGCAACAACTTGACAACTTTGCAGTCAGTACTACTGGACTGGAAGAGGTTTATCCTGATCTTCAATGTGAACTAACTTGCTTTGCTCTTACTACAGATGAAGAACTCTCTTCCCTTATGCCAAGAAATCCTGTGCCCTAGACTCTATACCTATAATCACAAGGATAGTCAACCTGAGCTTCGACAGTGGTGATATACCAGCCTCAATGAAGCCCCTACACTGAAGAAACCTTCATTGGACCATGAATAATCCCACAATTTTAGACCAGTATCTAACCTGAAATTTATTTCTAAGGCCGTAGAAAAGGTTGCTGCTACCCGCCTCACTAATTATATTAACCAGAATGACCTCCATGATGAGCTGCAGGCAGCGTACAAACAATATCACAGATGCGAGACTGCGTTCGTTCGTGTGCAAAACGACATATTAATGTCAATTGATGAGGAGCGTGGTCTTATTCTGGTCCTGTTGGATCTCTCCGCTGTATTCGACACGGTTGACCACCATATACTGCTATCAAGGTTGTTTAAGTTCTAAGGCAAAGCCTTGAGATGTCTTCAGTCCTATCTGTCTAATCGAAAACAGTTCGTTATGATTGAGGACTCATTCTCCGTTAACCATGATCTGACCACCGGCGTCCCACAGTTTCTGTATTGGGACCCATCCTGTATCTTCTTTGCACCTCCCCTCTGGGAGATATCCCGAGGAAGCTCAAAGTGTCTTATCATCTGTATGCAGTTGGCATCCAATTATACACTACCTTCTCCATTAATAGTCATCAAAATATTGTCTCTGCTAAACTGAACGTTGAATATTGTTTACTGGATATAGAACATTGGATGGGTAAAAATATATGAGCTCAAGTTAAACAATGACAAAACTGAAGTTATGTTTCTCCACTCTCGCTACCTCTCATGCGACTATATGTCCCCACTTGCTGTTGGTAAAGACAATATACAACCATCAACGCATGCAAGGAATATTGGAGTCATCATTGATAAAACACTCTATGGACAAACAAATTAATGCATGCTATCTGTAAACCCGCGTTTTTTTCAGCTAAGGAACATTGCAAGAATTAGAAAACACTTATCTTTTAATGTAGCAGAAATATTAATCCACAACTTTGTCACGTCTAAATTAGACAACTGCAACTCTCTACTATATGGTACCTTTAAACAATTATCTAAAAAGTTACAATATGTACAGAATTCAGCAACAAAAGTCTTAACCTGTAAGAAAAAATACGATCACATTTTTCCTGTTCTTAAATACCTTCATTGGCTTCCTGTAGAAAAACGTATTATATGTAAACTTCTCTTACTGACATATAAATCTTTAAATAATTTAGCCCCGTCTTACCTACAAAACGTAGTTAAGATATATACACCTAAACGAGCACTACGTCAACGGATCATCATCCGATCAATTTCTCCTTGTTCGTCCAACTCCGAAACTTAAAACGTATGGACAACGAGCCTTTTCAGTTGCTGCACAGGAACTATGGAACATTCTTCCTTTCAACATCAGATCAAGTACTAGTCTCAATCAATTTAAGTGGAAACTAAAGTACCATTTATTTCGAAATTAGTCACAACATACTATGTACATATTACCTATTGTCTTCCTTATTAATATATTTTTACTTAGTTTAGTCATACATTTTTAATGACACTCAGCATTACATGATCACAAACATTTTCTGATTTGGTGGCTCCTGAAAGAGCTGTTGTGTATGGATGTGTTAGCTTAACACGAAGAGCCGCTCTCCATGTAAATAATTTCCAATCGGTCTACCTCTTCCAGTGCCAATAACGCAGCATTACGGCGCTTGTTTAAAGCAATCAGAAGCTCTCTGACTTCCTGCAAAGCATTCTGGAGTACACCGATGACGATCAGCGGTTCTTCTGGCCGCTCCCTTTCTACTGCTTGTAAAAGTTTTGTAAAAACGTTCTTCAAGCTGTTGTATATCGCTTTCCGTTTCGCCTAGAGCCTCGACAAAACAAAGACGTTCGTCAAGAACCTTGTCCAACGGAGAGTTCATCCTTGAGATTCGAGACCAAGCATTACATAAACATCACATTTTGCGGCTTACGTAGCGTGTCTGACGAAATATCCTAAAAGCCTAAAGAAAACTCGGTGATGCATCACCGTTTACTGCTTTAGTATTTTTGATGATGTTTTCAAATTCGTTCATCTGATTTACATACCGTTGGCCCGGGCAGACTTCAGACATCTAGTTAACATGATAGTAGATAATTACAGAATAAATACAAACATAACAATAGTAACATTTACATAACTCAGAAGAAACTATAATCAATTATTCGTACGCAGTGATCAAAGTAGCAAGAAGCTTTCGTGTTGATCACTGCCTACGTCTACCATAGCTAGGAAAGAAAAAAAGAAGGACGGACGTCGATAAAAAGTTCAGCCTCAATAAATGAAAAGAGTTATTGTCAAACATTATTAGAGTGGCTGTGAGATAAGGAGAGATTGAGTATATTTTTTCTTAAATGTAGAGGTTGAATTAGACTTGAATTAGACAGGCGACGGGGTGGGCCGTCCCTTGGGCAATACGTGCTTAGCACCCTCTGAACAAAGTCTAATTAAAACGGTAACTGGAGGCTGGGTGCCGCGATGGCATTCAGTATGGATGTCCAATTGCCCCATACCCCCCTCCCCCACCCCCCCCCCCACTCCCCCCTGCAGAGTCCGAGCAGGCGAGGGTGATGGGCCGTCGCACGGGCTCTACTGGCTTGGCCTGTACTGGCTTTTGCATCCCTTGGGACCTCTCAAAAAAGTTACTCAAAATGGGAAAGGGGGTTGCGAGCCGCGGCGGGATCCAAATTGGAGAACTATTCACCCCACCCCTGCTGCTCTCAACTTAGAGGCCCCAGTTCGCAAACTGGTAGGTTCCAGGCGTACTACCAGGTGGGATCACCCTCTCTTTTGTTATATATCTTGGTTTAAGGCATTTTAAATTCCAAATCGTTTTCATTTGGATATTAGGATCCAGGACCGTTGTCATAGGCGGCGGAGCGGTTTTAAACTGGGAAGGGGAGGGGGAAGTAGGAGGTGAACCGGGAGAAAGGGATCCCAGTTCTCAAGTATTGTTTTATGGTTAACATGGTTCACTTATTAACTCGTAGTAAAGTGACATCTTATGTACTTATTTGAATTAACATTTATGTGTTTTGAGCTTTTTAAGGTCTACTGAATTTAGCGTAGTTTTAATTTACTGCCGAAAGAACATAAAACGTTTCTTACATATATATTTTCTTTTTCATTTTTTTTTTGCAGGAGATGCAGTCGGTTTCTATCTATATTAACGTTGTGCTCCTCGCCTTATATTTACCTCAGGAACTGTCATCCTGTAAGTCAGGCAAGTATTCTAAGTTGTAGTCACTATTTTAAACAAGTATAGCGTCATAGTGTAAAGTGATAATTTTGACTTTTAATGCTAATATATATTTCTCCTGACTATTTGCTGAAAACGATAGTATGAATCATGGTAAAGGAACGTAAAGGTGCTAATGTCCTATTCTACTTGCGTATAATTTAATTGGTTAAAACTCATAAATACCATAGAAAGCCAAAAAAGTAATGTTTTCATTTCGATTAGAAAATGCGTACATGTGAATGAAGTTGCTAAAATTGTGATTCAAAGATCTTATAATAATAATAATAATAATAACAATAACAATGTTTATACAGGGGGCTCGCATCACCAAGGTGTTTTTCAGCGAGGGCCTGTTAAAATAAAAATAATAGAAATACAATAAAAAGTGTAAATATAAAGGTTAAAAATGCTATTACACTTGGTTAATGATATAGAATCTAATTAAAAATGTGTTTCTTGACGTGTTGTTTAAAAACAACCAAGGATTCGAATTCTTTTATTGACTGAACTAATTTGTTCCAGTCATAAAAACATTGGTATAAGAGCCGTTGTTTCCATAATTACGTTGAACTAAATTAAATTTGTTTTTCCCCATTCCTATTGCTGGATTGTGTTTTCTTTACGTTTTCTCAATAAAAATAGCCAACAGCGAAATGTGAAAAATAGCGTGGAGCCGCACTAATGTATAGGCTCCGAAATGCTCCCAGGGAAACCTTTGAAAATGTACAACCTTCGCCAGATAAGTACGGACCGCCCGACAAAATAAGGCTTTTCAGAACACTGAACGAACTCCTCCGACACATCGCGGCATTTTTTATGACTTCGCTTGTCCCCCCTCCCCCTCCACAATGTTGGGATAGAAAGGCAACATTTCAGTCTTCTCGAAAACCAACATTGAAATGGGGGAGGGGGGTTGTGTTAAAAATAGCTGGAAATTGCTGAAGAGGTCCGACTTAAATGGCAAGGGTTGTAGGTCCTCATGAATGATATTTCCTATATTTTGAGGGGAAATTTCAAGGAATGAGACTAGACAAGTAAAGAAAACAACTGGGGAGCCGGAGTGGCGCAGTGGTTAAGGGCCCATTGACATATTTAAATCGGGCGTTGCTAGGGAAAGTATGCAGCCTCGTAAAACCCGAAAAATTAAAGACTGGGCAGTGATTCTTGTCAAGGTGACTCTAAGGGTAAAGTCTTGTAATCTAATAACGTCATTAAGTGACGTCATGATGACGTCATCAAAATCAGAAAATGTCTAAACTCTCCAAGGATTTTTAATCTGCCAGTAATTTATCAATATATTCCGAACCTACGAATTAAGGCGCATAAAACCGAGCATGCGTTTGCAATTACGACAAAAAAATAAAGATTTTACAACACATTTCAGTCCAATTGTAAGCTTTTTTGGTGAACGAAAAGCCATAATTTTGGCATTTATTGTCGGTTTCCAAAATCCATGCTCGATTTTGTGGAGAACGTGGTCGACAACATTTTAACGGGAAAACGTTTGGTGTTTAGTGAAAGCGCGCTAAATGTTTAGGATTTTTAGAAACCGGAAGTGAAGAAATTAACGCATGCGCAAAAGTGCCTGTTTTGTGGTCGTGAAATAGTCGCAGAACTGTTGTTGCAGTAAAGTCTACAATAATTGGTCGAAAAGGAAGTGTATTTTCTCCTATTTCCTCTGACAATGGCCAGTTTTTGGGCTTGGCTGAATACTCCAGTCTGCAATGAGCTAGCTTGATTGTCTGCAATGAGCTTCGGACTGTGTGGAGCACATGCCAGGAACCCATTTCGCGGCAAACGGAAGAGCAAATATCAATCAAGCTAAAATTAGACCGAGATTCGACAACTTCCACTTGAACTCGTGGCGTTCACAACAGTTTGTTTTTCGACATCAAAAATACTTTTTTTAAAGGATTAAAACTGACCTGTACTTTAATTAGTTGCAGTGGGGTTCAATCACCAGGATTGACCAGGAACCCGAAGCATTATCTTGAGACAAAAGTGTGCATGTTTATTAATTTGTGGAAGATTTGAGTTGCAAACTTGCCTGTCGAATATCACTTGACTTCTTGAGTGGCCGTTCGTTTTTTCGTGTTTTTAGAAGCCATGTTCTCGCTGTAAGCAGTCATTTCAGCTTCTATATCTTTGACAACTATATATACTACTATTTCCAATACGTTCTTTCAATCTATCAACAGGGGGAAGAGCTCGGCTACATCTGAGAATCCAATACAAGTTTACTTTCCCATCCATCGGCGATTTCCTGACTGATATGATTTCACTGATCACTTTGTTGGCGGCGCTGTACGCTTGCCGTTAATTTTTTGCTCGGTACAAATTATTAATTATTTCCCTTTCTTTAGATTCAAGTACAGTTAGGCGCCTTTCGAGTCATGAACGATTCCTACAAAATTATCGGATTGAGTTTCTTGTCAAGTATTATTTTCTTTCACACGATAAACCAAGCTTTTCAAAAGCACTCGCTTCGGCTTGCTCCGACGTTTGAACACTTTACTTCATACATTCATGAAAATCTTTCAGGTAAACCACGAATAAAACTTACAAACATGTGTAAGTATTAACAAACTATCGGGTGGCTGGTGGACACGCATAAAACTAACCTGAGAAAACATCGTCCGAGTCGGCTGTTTTCTCAGGCTAGCATAAACCGGAAGTCAAAATCGCATCTCCTCCTGCGAGCATAGCAACGGTGTTGCATAGCATGTCAATGGCCCTTCGGCGCCTCGCCTCACATTTTTATGGCCCAGGGTCGATCACCGGACGTGACACCATATGTGAGTTGAGTTTGTTCGTATCTCGACCTTGCTCCGAGGGTTTTTCTCCGGGTTCTCCGGTTTTCCTTCTTCCACAAAAAACAACACGCTAAATTCCAAATTTCTTCTGTGAATTAGCCGGGTCCTGACTTTTATCAGGCTCTGGTTTTTCAGGTCTCGTTAGAAATTCACCTTTTTTAAGCCAGTGCTTATTGGTTTAAAGATAGCTACATTGTATGCCTCTTATAAGAAAAAGTCTAAAATACCCAACACGGAGCTATACCCGCTTGAGTTCGTGGAATAAATGTTAAATATTTATTTTTCCTATTTACAGCCTGCTTCTGCTCCGGAATGATTATACCATGAAAGTATATTAATGGACTGATGCTATGTCATAATGTACATATTAAATAATTATTAGTTTGCTTTAAAGTTCGCATAACAAAAGCTCGGTGAAACAATGAACAAAACAAAAACAATTGGAAGAAACCAAAATTATATAAATAGCAAGTATCTTAAAGTGACAGAGTAGTATATGAATTGTTGCTTCTGGCCCGATTACAACAAAATACAACGAACACACTGTTGCATTGTTGCATTTTATGACATCTCACCCTTCGGGTTCGTTATCATAAAATTCAACGAATGCAACAGTGTGTTCGTTGTATTTTGTTGTAATCGGGCCAGAGAGCAACAATTCATCTTCTACTATAGTTCATTTATTGTATTTATAATTATATATTAAATGATCGGTTTCTACCGCTTTTTTCCGGATTAAAGCAGTTTTGTCGTACTATTTTTTATCATATTTTACATTTCAACGTCCTATTAGAGAAGTGATTACTATGCAGTATATCGATCTCTTCCACTATGGATAGCATATCGTGCCTCCCCATAGAAATCTTAGTCAAGATAGTAGAGCATGCAGACCCAGAATCATTCGCAAGCATCGCAAGGACATCGAAACGCCTAAACGGTGTCGCATCTCTCGTGCGCTACAAAAACGTAGACCAAGAGTTACGTAAACGAGTACTCACTTTCGGTCTTAGGTCTACTCGTAATGACAACGATCGAGACAATTTGGCCAGGACTTTCGGTATTTCCGTAAACTACGTAGATGATAGCTTTCCTCTTGTCTACGCCAGTGAATATGGTAATCTTAATGTTATTAAGTGGCTCCTTAAGCACTTACGGTTCGATAAAACGGATGGACACACCGATTACGTTCTACGCGCTGCCTGTAAGAATGATCGTCTTGATATCGTTAAGTGGCTCACTAAGCACTTCCAGTTCACCAAAGAGGATAAAGCCGTCGGGGTTGCTATACTATGTGCCAGTATGAATGGTTATCTTAATACCGTTAAGTGGCTCGTTCGACGTTTTCAGATAACCATAGAGTACGAATACGTTCATCATGCTCTACTATGCGCCTGTAGCAATGATCATCTTAATACCGCTAAATGGCTCGTTGAGTGGCTCGTTAAGCACTCCCAGCTCACCAAAGAGGACGAAAACGCTCTACTAGATTACTACATAAATGCTTATACCACCATGTAGGATCTCTCGCAACATCCAAATTGTCCCTAGGCATTCTTGCACCTAAAGATCCAAACTTGAGCAACTGTTAGAGATATCATTAGTATACCGTATATCGCCACCTGTGGTATTAGTATACATTCTCTACTGCACGATATTAGCTTACGTTGTTATCTCCACCTATGGTACTAACATATATTCTTTACTTCACGATATTAACGTATGTTGTTATCTTAGTACGTATTAATACCACACAGATTAGACAAGTGCGTACGATTGAAGAACCTCAACGTAAACGTTACAACTAAGATACCAATTAGACATATAACATATATATGTATATTGCACGATGATTGAGACAAGAACTTGTGATTGGTTGATGCGAGGAAAGACCACGAAATGTATAAGTAAGCGTTCAAAGACGTCAGAGTATTGCTCTCAACATAACTTCCAGATAGGAAGAGGATGTGCTATATTCGTTCCATGTTTGACGTGTGGTCGAGGCTGTCGTACTATTCACGAACTTTGTGCAAAATGTGGTGCACCTCAACGCCGTACCATTCGCAATAAGAAGAACCTTGATAAGAAAATAGCTAAGGAGGCTAGTGAGTTGGAGAACCTCAGACGTCTAAAGGAATTAGACAATCACGAGAAAGATCCAAATGTGGTGGACATTTACGTTCTCGATAATGCATTGGATGACCTCTCCATTAGTGAGAAAGATCAAAATGTGGTGGACATTCACGATCTCGATAATGCATTGGATGACCTCTCCATCGGTGAGAAAGATCTAAATGCGGTAGAATCGGAGGATAAGTAGAAATCACGATACAAAAAAAAGAAAAAAATGAAGAGAAATTGTTATGCGACCTCTCTTCATTTTTTTCTTTTTTTAAAAAAACAAACAAACAATTAGACAATTGACAGGCATATGGTATACAACTAGTATGGATGATCTTATCAGATTACTTGGTCCAGAAATTTGTGCAAGCCTACATATCAAACCATTGTCGCATATCAAACCATTGTCGCATATTAACACTGGTGAAACATGTTCCGAATGTCTATGCCCGATGGAAATGCAAGCAACGGAATTCATATGTCCCACCTGTGGTCTTATTTCAGAGACTGAATCATGTGAAGAAACAACTACCAATCTTACTACTAGGTTACGCATAGTAGGGCCGGATAGCTTTAGGTATCAACATGATCTAGACCGCACAATCCCATAGCAAAGCGATAACAAAGAATTGCAACTACGAACGATTATGCGAGAACTACAGGCATACGACACTATTTATAAACAAAATTACGCCCTCTCGTTTCCCACAAATGTATTAGCAATCGTAGCCGATTCATTCATTCAAGTACAGAAAGTTTGTATCAAACGTAGCTATGCGAAACGAACTATTTTAGCTGCTATACTTTATCAAGCATGTATATAATGTGGGTTCGTTAGATCTAAAGGTGAGGTTGCTCGTTTTATGCGGCTAAACAATAAAAGCATATGTCGTGGAAATGTCTTTATACGTTCTCTACATGATGACGATAAGATCGATATAGATTTAAATACCGATCGAATAGCTCCTCACATTACAACGACTTTTGTTAAACTCGACCCCCAAGGAGTACCTAAGAATGTCCAACAAATAGTCTATGAGATTGTTCATACGGCAATAGAAAACAATATAGGTACCAGCTCTATACTTCGAACTAAAGTCGTTGGAGCGAGTTACGAGGTACTACATCGTTCGGGATCTCGTATGTCTCTTATTGACGTTGTTAAACGGTGTGGTATATATAAGGGTTCGGTCGTGCGTTTTATCAATGAGTTGATTGCTTACAATTCCCGCTTTGAGCCCATCTATAAAAAACACGGTCTAACTAGTGATAGGGTTTGATTTCGTAAAGTGAAAATAAGAGCCACATTCGATTCTTATCCCACTAGACTGCCAAGTTTTTCTCGCATTTCCTTTTGCACTTCTTGTTTGAGTTCCATTGGAATCTGTTCCACGTTTTTTTTTTCACCACCCAAAGTCTTATGACGAATTTCAGACCTCATAATCTCGTATTTATCTGCTTCAGCGAGGATTAGACTGTATTCAGAGTCGGATATATTTTCATCGCGTAGAGCCTTCGATACTAGATCACGAATCGTATTAATTTTAGCTTTTGCTAACATAGTGGTTTTCTCATGTTTAGATACTTTTATTCCTAATTTTTTAGCTCCAACGGTCGTAGATGCTGAAATTAATCCGCATAAGCCACCAATAACACCAAGTGGTAAACCAATCACTATTCCAAAACCAGTTAAGGCTACTCCCAATCCAGATCCAGATAAAATCACAGATAGACCTCCTGTTACCACTGCGATACCATGAACTATTTCTTGAGAACGCGCATATTTCTTACGTACACCTTCATAGTGTTTTTCTTGAATTTCGATATCCGAAAGCGTATCTCGGATTGTTTGTAATCGAAAATTCTTTCCAGCTCCACTAGCAAGCGATGGATAGATAGTTGGTGCTGATGGAATAAGGGGTTGAATTGAATCGCCGTCCATCGTATGTATACATATGATTCACTCATATATATTTTCTTTTTCATTTTTTTTTTGCAGGAGATGCAGTCGGTTTCTATCTATATTAACGTTGTGCTCCTCGCCTTATATTTACCTCAGGAACTGTCATCCTGTAAGTCAGGCAAGTATTCTAAGTTGTAGTCACTATTTTAAACAAGTATAGCGTCATAGTGTAAAGTGATAATTTTGACTTTTAATGCTAATATATATTTCTCCTGACTATTTGCTGAAAACGATAGTATGAATCATGGTAAAGGAACGTAAAGGTGCTAATGTCCTATTCTACTTGCGTATAATTTAATTGGTTAAAACTCATAAATACCATAGAAAGCCAAAAAAGTAATGTTTTCATTTCGATTAGAAAATGCGTACATGTGAATGAAGTTGCTAAAATTGTGATTCAAAGATCTTATAATAATAATAATAATAATAACAATAACAATGTTTATACAGGGGGCTCGCATCACCAAGGTGTTTTTCAGCGAGGGCCTGTTAAAATAAAAATAATAGAAATACAATAAAAAGTGTAAATATAAAGGTTAAAAATGCTATTACACTGGTTAATGATATAGAATCTAATTAAAAATGTGTTTCTTGACGTGTTGTTTAAAAACAACCAAGGATTCGAATTCTTTTATTGACTGAACTAATTTGTTCCAGTCATAAAAACATTGGTATAAGAGCCGTTGTTTCCATAATTACGTTGAACTAAATTAAATTTGTTTTTCCCCATTCCTATTGCTGGATTGTGTTTTCTTTACGTTTTCTCAATAAAAATAGCCAACAGCGAAATGTGAAAAATAGCGTGGAGCCGCACTAATGTATAGGCTCCGAAATGCTCCCAGGGAAACCTTTGAAAATGTACAACCTTCGCCAGATAAGTACGGACCGCCCGACAAAATAAGGCTTTTCAGAACACTGAACGAACTCCTCCGACACATCGCGGCATTTTTTATGACTTCGCTTGTCCCCCCTCCCCCTCCACAATGTTGGGATAGAAAGGCAACATTTCAGTCTTCTCGAAAACCAACATTGAAATGGGGGAGGGGGGTTGTGTTAAAAATAGCTGGAAATTGCTGAAGAGGTCCGACTTAAATGGCAAGGGTTGTAGGTCCTCATGAATGATATTTCCTATATTTTGAGGGGAAATTTCAAGGAATGAGACTAGACAAGTAAAGAAAACAACTGGGGAGCCGGAGTGGCGCAGTGGTTAAGGGCCCATTGACATATTTAAATCGGGCGTTGCTAGGGCAAGTATGCAGCCTCGTAAAACCCGAAAAATTAAAGACTGGGCAGTGATTCTTGTCAAGGTGACTCTAAGGGTAAAGTCTTGTAATCTAATAACGTCATTAAGTGACGTCATGATGACGTCATCAAAATCAGAAAATGTCTAAACTCTCCAAGGATTTTTAATCTGCCAGTAATTTATCAATATATTCCGAACCTACGAATTAAGGCGCATAAAACCGAGCATGCGTTTGCAATTACGACAAAAAAATAAAGATTTTACAACACATTTCAGTCCAATTGTAAGCTTTTTTGGTGAACGAAAAGCCATAATTTTGGCATTTATTGTCGGTTTCCAAAATCCATGCTCGATTTTGTGGAGAACGTGGTCGACAACATTTTAACGGGAAAACGTTTGGTGTTTAGTGAAAGCGCGCTAAATGTTTAGGATTTTTAGAAACCGGAAGTGAAGAAATTAACGCATGCGCAAAAGTGCCTGTTTTGTGGTCGTGAAATAGTCGCAGAACTGTTGTTGCAGTAAAGTCTACAATAATTGGTCGAAAAGGAAGTGTATTTTCTCCTATTTCCTCTGACAATGGCCAGTTTTTGGGCTTGGCTGAATACTCCAGTCTGCAATGAGCTAGCTTGATTGTCTGCAATGAGCTTCGGACTGTGTGGAGCACATGCCAGGAACCCATTTCGCGGCAAACCGAAGAGCAAATATCAATCAAGCTAAAATTAGACCGAGATTCGACAACTTCCACTTGAACTCGTGGCGTTCACAACAGTTTGTTTTTCGACATCAAAAATACTTTTTTTAAAGGATTAAAACTGACCTGTACTTTAATTAGTTGCAGTGGGGTTCAATCACCAGGATTGACCAGGAACCCGAAGCATTATCTTGAGACAAAAGTGTGCATGTTTATTAATTTGTGGAAGATTTGAGTTGCAAACTTGCCTGTCGAAAATCACTTGACTTCTTGAGTGGCCGTTCGTTTTTTCGTGTTTTTAGAAGCCATGTTCTCGCTGTAAGCAGTCATTTCAGCTTCTATATCTTTGACAACTATATATACTACTATTTCCAATACGTTCTTTCAATCTATCAACAGGGGGAAGAGCTCGGCTACATCTGAGAATCCAATACAAGTTTACTTTCCCATCCATCGGCGATTTCCTGACTGATATGATTTCACTGATCACTTTGTTGGCGGCGCTGTACGCTTGCCGTTAATTTTTTGCTCGGTACAAATTATTAATTATTTCCCTTTCTTTAGATTCAAGTACAGTTAGGCGCCTTTCGAGTCATGAACGATTCCTACAAAATTATCGGATTGAGTTTCTTGTCAAGTATTATTTTCTTTCACACGATAAACCAAGCTTTTCAAAAGCACTCGCTTCGGCTTGCTCCGACGTTTGAACACTTTACTTCATACATTCATGAAAATCTTTCAGGTAAACCACGAATAAAACTTACAAACATGTGTAAGTATTAACAAACTATCGGGTGGCTGGTGGACACGCATAAAACTAACCTGAGAAAACATCGTCCGAGTCGGCTGTTTTCTCAGGCTAGCATAAACCGGAAGTCAAAATCGCATCTCCTCCTGCGAGCATAGCAACGGTGTTGCATAGCATGTCAATGGCCCTTCGGCGCCTCGCCTCACATTTTTATGGCCCAGGGTCGATCACCGGACGTGACACCATATGTGAGTTGAGTTTGTTCGTATCTCGACCTTGCTCCGAGGGTTTTTCTCCGGGTTCTCCGGTTTTACTTCTTCCACAAAAAACAACACGCTAAATTCCAAATTTCTTCTGTGAATTAGCCGGGTCCTGACTTTTATCAGGCTCTGGTTTTTCAGGTCTCGTTAGAAATTCACCTTTTTTAAGCCAGTGCTTATTGGTTTAAAGATAGCTACATTGTATGCCTCTTATAAGAAAAAGTCTAAAATACCCAACACGGAGCTATACCCGCTTGAGTTCGTGGAATAAATGTTAAATATTTATTTTTCCTATTTACAGCCTGCTTCTGCTCCGGAATGATTATACCATGAAAGTATATTAATGGACTGATGCTATGTCATAATGTACATATTAAATAATTATTAGTTTGCTTTAAAGTTCGCATAACAAAAGCTCGGTGAAACAATGAACAAAACAAAAACAATTGGAAGAAACCAAAATTATATAAATAGCAAGTATCATAAAGTGACAGAGTAGTATATGAATTGTTGCTTCTGGCCCGATTACAACAAAATACAACGAACACACTGTTGCATTGTTGCATTTTATGACATCTCACCCTTCGGGTTCGTTATCATAAAATTCAACGAATGCAACAGTGTGTTCGTTGTATTTTGTTGTAATCGGGCCAGAGAGCAACAATTCATCTTCTACTATAGTTCATTTATTGTATTTATAATTATATATTAAATGATCGGTTTCTACCGCTTTTTTCCGGATTAAAGCAGTTTTGTCGTACTATTTTTTATCATATTTTACATTTCAACGTCCTATTAGAGAAGTGATTACTATGCAGTATATCGATCTCTTCCACTATGGATAGCATATCGTGCCTCCCCATAGAAATCTTAGTCAAGATAGTAGAGCATGCAGACCCAGAATCATTCGCAAGCATCGCAAGGACATCGAAACGCCTAAACGGTGTCGCATCTCTCGTGCGCTACAAAAACGTAGACCAAGAGTTACGTAAACGAGTACTCACTTTCGGTCTTAGGTCTACTCGTAATGACAACGATCGAGACAATTTGGCCAGGACTTTCGGTATTTCCGTAAACTACGTAGATGATAGCTTTCCTCTTGTCTACGCCAGTGAATATGGTAATCTTAATGTTATTAAGTGGCTCCTTAAGCACTTACGGTTCGATAAAACGGATGGACACACCGATTACGTTCTACGCGCTGCCTGTAAGAATGATCGTCTTGATATCGTTAAGTGGCTCACTAAGCACTTCCAGTTCACCAAAGAGGATAAAGCCGTCGGGGTTGCTATACTATGTGCCAGTATGAATGGTTATCTTAATACCGTTAAGTGGCTCGTTCGACGTTTTCAGATAACCATAGAGTACGAATACGTTCATCATGCTCTACTATGCGCCTGTAGCAATGATCATCTTAATACCGCTAAATGGCTCGTTGAGTGGCTCGTTAAGCACTCCCAGCTCACCATAGAGGACGAAAACGCTCTACTAGATTACTACATAAATGCTTATACCACCATGTAGGATCTCTCGCAACATCCAAATTGTCCCTAGGCATTCTTGCACCTAAAGATCCAAACTTGAGCAACTGTTAGAGATATCATTAGTATACCGTATATCGCCACCTGTGGTATTAGTATACATTCTCTACTGCACGATATTAGCTTACGTTGTTATCTCCACCTATGGTACTAACATATATTCTTTACTTCACGATATTAACGTATGTTGTTATCTTAGTACGTATTAATACCACACAGATTAGACAAGTGCGTACGATTGAAGAACCTCAACGTAAACGTTACAACTAAGATACCAATTAGACATATAACATATATAGGTATATTGCACGATGATTGAGACAAGAACTTGTGATTGGTTGATGCGAGGAAAGACCACGAAATGTATAAGTAAGCGTTCAAAGACGTCAGAGTATTGCTCTCAACATAACTTCCAGATAGGAAGAGGATGTGCTATATTCGTTCCATGTTTGACGTGTGGTCGAGGCTGTCGTACTATTCACGAACTTTGTGCAAAATGTGGTGCACCTCAACGCCGTACCATTCGCAATAAGAAGAACCTTGATAAGAAAATAGCTAAGGAGGCTAGTGAGTTGGAGAACCTCAGACGTCTAAAGGAATTAGACAATCACGAGAAAGATCCAAATGTGGTGGACATTTACGTTCTCGATAATGCATTGGATGACCTCTCCATTAGTGAGAAAGATCAAAATGTGGTGGACATTCACGATCTCGATAATGCATTGGATGACCTCTCCATCGGTGAGAAAGATCTAAATGCGGTAGAATCGGAGGATAAGTAGAAATCACGATACAAAAAAAAGAAAAAAATGAAGAGAAATTGTTATGCGACCTCTCTTCATTTTTTTCTTTTTTTAAAAAAACAAACAAACAATTAGACAATTGACAGGCATATGGTATACAACTAGTATGGATGATCTTATCAGATTACTTGGTCCAGAAATTTGTGCAAGCCTACATATCAAACCATTGTCGCATATCAAACCATTGTCGCATATTAACACTGGTGAAACATGTTCCGAATGTCTATGCCCGATGGAAATGCAAGGAACGGAATTCATATGTCCCACCTGTGGTCTTATTTCAGAGACTGAATCATGTGAAGAAACAACTACCAATCTTACTACTAGGTTACGCATAGTAGGGCCGGATAGCTTTAGGTATCAACATGATCTAGACCGCACAATCCCAAAGCAAAGCGATAACAAAGAATTGCAACTACGAACGATTATGCGAGAACTACAGGCATACGACACTATTTATAAACAAAATTACGCCCTATCGTTTCCCACAAATGTATTAGCAATCGTAGCCGATGCATTCATTCAAGTACAGAAAGTTTGTATCAAACGTAGCTATGCGAAACGAACTATTTTAGCTGCTATACTTTATCAAGCATGTATACAATGTGGGTTCGTTAGATCTAAAGGTGAGGTTGCTCGTTTTATGCGGCTAAACAATAAAAGCATATGTCGTGGAAATGTCTTTATACGTTCTCTACATGATGACGATAAGATCGATATAGATTTAAATACCGATCGAATAGCTCCTCACATTACAATGACTTTTGTTAAACTCGACCCCCAAGGAGTACCTAAGAATGTCCAACAAATAGTCTATGAGATTGTTCATACGGCAATAGAAAACAATATAGGTACCAGCTCTATACTTCGAACTAAAGTCGTTGGAGCGAGTTACGAGGTACTACATCGTTCGGGATCTCGTATGTCTCTTATTGACGTTGTTAAACGGTGTGGTATATATAAGGGTTCGGTCGTGCGTTTTATCAATGAGTTGATTGCTTACAATTCCCGCTTTGAGCCCATCTATAAAAAACACGGTCTAACTAGTGATAGGGTTTGATTTCGTAAAGTGAAAATAAGAGCCACATTCGATTCTTATCCCACTAGACTGCCAAGTTTTTCTCGCATTTCCTTTTGCACTTCTTGTTTGAGTTCCATTCGAAACTGTTCCACGTTTTTTTTTTCACCACCCAAAGTCTTATGACGAATTTCAGACCTCATAATCTCGTATTTATCTGCTTCAACGAGGATTAGACTGTATTCAGAGTCGGATATATTTTCATCGCGTAGAGCCTTCGATACTAGATCACGAATCGTATTAATTTTAGCTTTTGCTAACATAGTGGTTTTCTCATGTTTAGATACTTTTATTCCTAATTTTTTAGCTCCAACGGTCGTAGATGCTGAAATTAATCCGCATAAGCCACCAATAACACCAAGTGGTAAACCAATCACTATTCCAAAACCAGTTAAGGCTACTCCCAATCCAGATCCAGATAAAATCACAGATAGACCTCCTGTTACCACTGCGATACCATGAACTATTTCTTGAGAACGCGCATATTTCTTACGTACACCTTCATAGTGTTTTTCTTGAATTTCGATATCCGAAAGCGTATCTCGGATTGTTTGTAATCGAAAATTCTTTCCAGTTCCACTAGCAAGCGATGGATAGATAGTTGGTGCTGATGGAATAAGGGGTTGAATTGAATCGCCGTCCATCGTATGTATACATATGATTCACTCAAGCTTCAACACGTATCGTATAGTTCGACCACGGAAGTCTATAATGTTTCCTTCATCGTCGCGAATTGTCAGGCGAAGGTTGTTTCGTGCCGTACCTAGAGCTCGCATGGATTGGGGATTCTTTATAGAGTATGTGTTTTTTGCAAGCCAAATGCCTCGGGTCTCTATGCTAGCTAAGACGTTTGATCGATTTCCATCTATGAGTGATAAGTCAGAATCCACCACATCACAATAGACATATATTGTGTAGTTATTAGCGATCCTAAGTATGTAATTACCAGGGTCTAGTAGCAACTCATTGTCCTTTTCTTTTCCATCAAAGATGCCCAATAGTCTGTATAAACTTTTATTAACCTTTATTGGTTTCTTAACGTGTATGGTGCTATAACCAAATTCGGTATTGCTCTCGAAGCTCACGCGATTAGCAGAGATTGCGAGGTCAAAGGCACCTATGATTTTACTATAATTGTAGTGCCCTACAGCAACGTCCTTTGGGAACATTATCCCATCGTCGAGGTCCCACCTGAATGAGCCCTTCTCTGCTAGGTTATGCCAACTGTTCTCAAATGTGGTTTTAAGTAGCGAAATATTATTGATAAGAATAGGGTTATCGAAGTAGACAGTATGGTCAGACGATGTGGTGGTGACATTTAAGATACCCATTATGTATTAAAGGTATAAACTGTATATATGTATAGCTTCAATAGTTACGATGTCTTTTGTTGTGCGAGACGAAGATGATGGTCTATCTGCAGAGGACATAGCAGAGATTGCTAGGGGTGGACCAAGACTGTCGAAATCTGAGCAGACTGCTCTAATTACCGATGAAAATAAGAGGATCTCAACACTGAATACCGATCTATTGGTGAAGTTTAAGAAACAATACCCACATGCGGATTTCCATCAGTTCTATGCATCCACGAGTATACATGATTCAGGTAAATATTCAACGAGTATTTGGTTTCGATATGGGAATCATAGTTATACGGTATATGGCGATGATATATCCAAGCCACGTGCTGCCATTCAAAAACTCATCGATAATGCATTGCAGGGAATGGTTGGTGGTTTCCCATCTACGTTGACACTAGATAAGAGTGCGAAATATCCTATTCGAGCAGTTCCTTTTACTGAACCGGCACAAGATATAGATCTCACCAAGTTATGGATATACGTCACACCTACGAAGAAGTTTGAAGCAGGCGTTCCAAATATATTCAAGGAGATCGTTGTAAAGCATACGGCAGCGAATGAGTCTCGTAGATGGTTATCAGGTCCGGATTTCAAATACTGGCCTCAACAACTTAATTTTGCAACGTGGTGTGCAACTTCTGGATGCGGAGTGTCGTTGTTTGACCCCACTTTCAAAACATATCCACCAGTTGTCCAAGGGTTCCTACGATTCCACGTGTATTTCACGATACGAAGGATTCTACACGAACTTGGAGCTCCTCTACCTGGTAACCGTGCTTTCAAGCAACTTGACAATCTCTATAGCGAATCAGCTCTTGAGAAATTGTGCATCGAATTCGGTATATCTCGAACGCCAGACTTTCGGTGGGGTGGCTTAGGAGACGTCTACGTAAACTCTCATGGAAGAATGGTGAACTATACAGAGAAGTACGCACACAATACTTCGTACTCTGCGAAGTGGCCTGATGGTGACTTCAAGTTTCCTGAGGAGAGTCGAACGGACTATCAGTTTCCTTTATCGTACATTAGCAATAACAACGGTAAACAATACAATTGGTTTACACCACCAATCGGTAGAGGTTTGACGAACGCTGGGTTAGGTAGATTGAATCGATCTGTTGAGGCTTTTGGATACTGTATTCTAGGCGCTCAAAACGATCTTAACGAATCCATCGTAGATAGCTTCAACGTTAAAGAAAAGTTCAAGAGCTTAGTCGAAGGCGCTATTCTCGAAAACGATTTAGTGGTGAGCTACAAGAACTATCTTACCGCTATAATGACAACGCATAAGAGGCTCGATCTAGCAATAGCTATAGGCGTACGATTATTACCAAGCAATCTAGTGTACTATCTTGGTAAGAAAGATGGCTATAGGAATCCAACCCCGAAAGCCACGAAAGATATGACGCTAGGCACTAACGACATTAATGCAGAAGTCAAAGGACGTCCGCCCCCCATGGAAGGACCTCCAGATAAGAAATTGGTGCCGCCTCTCGAGACGCACAAGAAACGAGTTCCTATACCAAAGTCTATCCCAAAACATGAGATTAATCTCGCAGTGACATCTATTGCCGCAGCTGGAATCGCATGGACGTTGTTTCGTTAACGTCGTTTGTATTGCTCCACTACGAAGACCACTGCTGCTACGATTAACAACCAAACGTTGTTCGCTAAGACTCCAACAACGTCGGCAGCCATACTGAATACGAAACTCGCAATTGGCCCAATCATCTTAGGTAGAATCTCCTCTAACTTCTTACCCATTGCTTTCAAGGTCTTGGCAGTTGTTTTAACGACTGCTTTGGCAGCGTCTCCCAATCCTGGTACTATCGTGGAAACTGTCTTTGTCAGATTGGAAACTATTACGCCGATCACAGTACTTACCGCAGCTACCACGCTAATTATGCTGACTCCATACTTCTTGAAGATGGTCCTTATACGATCCCTAAGTGGTATACGTTCTGTCATGGCTTCTTCTATTTGGCCCAGGACTGCTTGTTTCTCCTGATCGGTCTCTATTTTATTAGTAGCGTTTTCTTTCTGAGTTTCGGTAGACGTATTTCCTCATTTAGTTCGATCCTCTCACTCAATTGGTCTTTAGCTACTACGACTTATTCTAGTGCTTTTTCTAACGTAGGCCCTAAAACTCTTTTGAGACCTTTCCCAATCCTCGTATATAACTCACCCTTCTTGGTGAACAAAGGGATTATTCGTACTTCCATACTCGCGGATAGCGACTCTACCATCAGACATGGTTGCCATCTCGAGAATGCCTCGAATTCCTACATCTGGATATTGTTCCCAGACGATCTCGAACATCTCCTGTTTTGCCTTGTCTGATAATCCTTGTTTGAAGATCACACCTCTAGTGCCGAATTTAGGATTTTCCAGGATTCTTTCGTCCGAGTTTTTCGGGTAGATGAGTTCGTCGATGTAATCGTCTATAGAAAACGAGGTTTCCTGATTCTTTGGTTTAGCGCCTTCCTTCCCGTAGTCGCGTAGGGTTTTCATTGCGACCCTTTCTCCTGGCTTTTCTGAAAATGTCGCATTCCACTCCTCCGCATCGATAGCATCGTCATCATCGTAATCTTTTCCTCTTTCAGATCCACCAGGTATTTCCTCTACAGCATCACCTTCCATGTTAAACATACCCATATATCTAGATACATTCAACATGATATCGTCAAAGTTGATTCCTAAGAAGGCGCAAAGAGAGCCTCATGCACTCAAAGCTCAACGAACCTTGTATAGGAAAACTTTCACTCCATCATCTGCCAATCCAGGTGAGACTCTATACGTAGATGTTCCAACGCTAGGAGAAGGCATAGTACTAGTACCTGGTAGCTTAGCGCTATTGGGCGACCTCGTATTATCTGGTGGACATGTGAATAACAGAGTAGTTTCGAACGTTGGACGATGCTTGGTCATACATAGAGTCTGTAAGATGGGAGCTGAAATAGTAGAAGACCTCGCCAGGTCAGACCTCCTACAAACGTATTCCGATGTATACCTATCTACGCAGGAGAGAGAATCGAGAGTGCAACAAGGTATCCAATCAGAGAACACGAATAAGCTACGATCGAAAGCGGGCGATGCAGGTACTTCGGATGCTGGAGAAAACGCGCTCCTAGCTGCGTATGGTTCCAAATATAGGATTCCGTTGGATGTCGACATTATGACGCAACAGGGAGTTCTATATACACATGCTCTAGAATATACTATTTCGTTTGAGTTGACTCTAGCGCATGCCATTGATGTCGTAGTTGGATCGGATGCTACGAAAATAGGTACGTACAAACTTACCAACATCCAACTAGAATACGAAGCAATCAAGGATGAAACGCTGGCTAGTAGTGTACTTCACAAATACGAAATAGGTGGTACTGCATTCCTATACGACCACGCCATTCGCTTCAAGACAGTAAAGATCGCTAAAGCTTCCGATGCTTTGATATCTCAGAACGTCAACGTTCCACGACGATCATTCGTTGGACTACTTCTACTATTTGTAGATCCACACACTGCTGGTACGCGAGATAGCGAAGCGTTTTCGAATCCCAATATTTTGAAGGTAGAAGTAGATGTCAACGGAATTCCCAACAGATTCTTTCCAAGCGGTATGCTTCCCCCAGATTTCTGGGAGGCTGCGAAAGGGTGGTTTGGTACATCCGATACTTCCATGACTCCAAAGAAGTTTTACGAAAGTAGATTCGCTATCCTAGTCGATTGTCGCACAGCAAAAGATTCCACCGTTCATGGTGATGGCTTGGCACAAACTGGCGGTGGAAAAGATATCGACATTCGCATACATAGAACTGCAGGAGGAAGTGGAAACGTGAACATGCACATCTACGTTCTCGCAGATGCTCAGCTCATGATATTGAACAGATCTCTGTATAGTATAACATACTGATGGATTCTCTCGTAGAGCACGTGCCGTTCAACGCACTCATAGTCGGTCCAACGAATTGTGGGAAGACTGCGTTTCTCATAGAACAACTTCGTGGATCATTTCGTGGTAAGTTCGATTACATAGTACTGATTTGTCCTACGTATGCCCACAACAAGACCTATCGCGGATTCGCAAATCGAGATCCTCGTTTCTTCGTCATATCACCACCGCAGGATGCCATCGATGCTACGTTAAGTATTTGCGCGACCTTTTGGTCAGGTACCAATACTCTATTGATTCTCGATGATTGCGTCGCATCGAAGGACGTCAAGAAACGAACTGAAAAGCTAGTAGACTTAGCATTTTCTGCACGGCACATAGGGCTTTCTATTTGGGTGCTGTCCCAACAATTAACAAGTATATGCAAACCTTTCCGTGAGAACGTAGCTATCGTAGTTGCATTTCATACCGCATCGGCCGTAGATAGCAAAAGGATATTTGATGACTACGGAGGCGGCTCGCAAGAATGCAAAGAGTTACGAACGATGCTTGGATCCTATAAGTTCGCTCGCATGTGTTTCTGTCTACGCCATCCTTTCGAGGTCATGTTAGAGCTACCCGCACCTACAACATACTATGACTGACAAAGAGATACTTGAGATATTCGGCGAGGACGTAACAGGCCCGCCACCAACCGACCTAGACGTTACATCAGACAATCGTGAATCACTTTCGATCTTAGCCGCAACAGGCGTAACGAAAGAATACCTAGGTAAGAACTTCTCCCTAGGAGACATCTCTAGACTTCCTGAGAAAGAAGTAGATAAGTTGCATAGGAGGTACCAGGCCGTCCTAGCTCAGCAAGTAACGAAAGGCTTAATCGACGGCGTGACGCGTCTAGCTACCCGCCTAGTTGCCTACCTAGTACCAATAGATTCTCAAGAAGCACTGATCAAGGATCTACAAGAAGACCCCCTAGTCCGCAACGAGATCAGTGCTGCGACTGGTCTACTATCGCTTAAAGCAGGTCGCTTAGTAGCTCTAGCTAGCGTCCTATTTCACGTATCTGGTCATATAGTCATTCCTGGTACAACTGTTGAACCTTCGCTAGTACTTACTATACCGAATCAAGATGGAAGAAGCGGACCAGATAACTGCGAATCCTCCGACGACTGCACCAACTAAGGTAAAAGACCCAAAGCGCGTTGCAGCCGGAAAGGCACTAGCGGAAAGCAACAAACGCGCTAGAGAAGCTCAGAAGAGAGAGTTGACGCGCGAAAGCGAAGTCGATGTAGAGAAAGGTCGGTTCGAAAACCTGGCTATCCTCACAGTCATCGGTACAGGCGCTACGTTGGTTGGCACGTACTATGCATACAAAAAGTATGTAGGTGGCAATAAGTGCGTTGCTGCCATTAGCACGACACGACCTGCAGCTCCGACAAAGCCAACGGTACCAGACATGGAGTAACACTTAAAGACTAGAGACTATACTATATATGTTAAGATGGATAAAGAATTGATGAAGACAGCAACCGACGCTTCTATAATTGTAGGACTCGCCGCTGGTATTGGGTGGATCGTAAAGAAGACTACCAAGGAATCTATGCTTAGCGATCCTTCTTCTTCCCTAGTAAATTACGCAAAGTGGACTGCCGTGATAGTTGGTAGCTTGTACGCGAAGCAGTATCTCGAGAAACAAAAGATCATACCGTAATGGCGGCAGCAATCGCTATGACAGTTTTCGGCGCCGTTTTGAATGCGACGGCATTTACTGGTGGTGGTATACTAGCTAGAATGATTGGAAAGGGTGATATAGATACAGAACGAGAGAGACACGATAGAGCCATTGAAAAACGAGAATCTGAAATGACAGCGTATAGAATCGAACGGCAAAGATTATACGACTTTGCACAAAACCAGGAAGGTCTTGAACGCGACGCATACAACGTTCAAAGAGACACCAACAAAGCCTTCGTGCAATCCGATAAGTTACGTAAGGCGCTTAGGCGGCTCAAAGGAATGAAAGAACCCCGCTTATCTGACTACTACCGACCCTCAAACAATCAGAAGACTGGTGAATTGCTCTACGTCGGTGGTGGAATGCTAGGCGCTGGATACGCTATTAGTAGATGGCTATAGATGCTACTAGCAACTAGTAGGCAACTAGATACGTACTAGAAACGTACTAGGTGCTGCTAGTAGGCAACTAGTAGGCAACTAGTATGCGACTAGTAGGCAACTAGTAGGCAACTAGTAGGCAACTAGATACGTACTAGAAACGTACTAGGTGCTACTAGAAACGTACTAGGTGCTGCTAGTAGGCAACTAGTAGGCAACTAGATACTACTAGGTCACTACTAAGAAAGAAAAAAAGAAAAAAGAAAAGAAAAAAAGAAGAAAGAAAGGAATAAGGACTGGTTGGATAGGTTCTTATTCTTTTTTTTTTTTTCATCTGTTGAAGGCTAGAATGCATAGACGTATAATGGATGCTAAACTTGCGAGTATCTTCTATGGTCCTATGGGCTACTGGAAAGGTCACGCTGCAATTGACAAGCTATCGGTAGCAGCGAAAGCATCGGAAGACGTAGCTAAGAGTTGGTTGGAAAAGCAATCTATATGGCAAGTATATCTACCACCACCAAAACACATTCCACGTCCGCATTGGACCGTATCGAAACCAAATGAAGTCCACCAAGCTGATTTGATATTCTTACCACACGATCGACCTGGGCGTGGACGAAAGCTATACAAGTACGCTTTAGTAGTAATCGATGTAGCTTCTCGATACAAAGAAGCCGAACCTTTAGCATCTAAAGATAGCGGCGAAGTTGCTGCGGCATTCGAACGAATCTACAAGCGTAGTCCACTCGAATGGCCAAAGACGTTGCAAGTAGACCCTGGTAGAGAATTCATGGGGCGTATGTCTGAAACGCTAGAACTACATGGTACGAAAGTTCAACGAGGCGAGGCTGGTAATCATAGAGCGCAAAGCTTCGTCGAACGAGCAAATAGAACGATAGCTGAAAGATTGTTTGGATATCAATATGCAAAAGAGATGGTACTTACATCTGAAGGATCGAATGCACGTAGTAGAGAATGGGTATTGAGGCTTCCTGATGTTATCAAGGCTATGAACAATGAAGTTACTCGACTTACTGGTAAAGAGCCTTCAAATTCTATAGAGGCACAACAAGTAAACATAAAGACTCCTACATATTCTAGAATTATTGGATTGAAAGAAAAGCGACTACCATTTGATGTTTTAGTTCGATATCTCTATGCATCTGGAGAATTGGAAGGTGGAACTAAACGAGCGACTGATCCTGTATGGAGTTTACAGACATATTATATTTCTCGAAGTGTGGTATCATCAAATCAACCTGTTCTATACTATTTAGGAAAAGATGCACCAAAGCGAGGGTTCGTTCGTGAAGAGATACAAGTGATACCACCAGATACAGAACTACCACCAAAAGGTATTCTAAGATAGAAGCAAGTCACGAATAAAGTCGTCTATATCTTCATCCTCTGTAATGACGTTTTTACGATTGTAGGATAGTGTATCGATTGCGTTCGATATTATATTGCTAATAAAATCGGCTACTTCTTCATCCTCTGGAAAAACGTATCCATGACCGTAGGCTATTGTATCTATTCCGTTTGCTGAAATCCATCTCTTACTATCGAATGGTGATAGAGATACTTTATTCATATGCATACCATACATCCTGTGACCTTCGCTTCGAAGCATATGCATGCCATGGCGGAATACTTTCTTATCTAGTAAGCAATCTTTATATTGTTCATGACGAATACGATGCTTCACAACTGCCTTCTTGGTTGCTTTGGCTTTCCTAATCTCACCACCATCTACGTTCAATATAGAATAGAGCTTTGATCGTAGTCCGACATATTCGACTATGGGAATACCTTCACATTCGTCTTTCATTTTACCAAGTACTTTCTTGTTGTCGATACTATATAGCGGATGGTCTTTGCTGTAGTTACTAGTATCATATAGATGTTTATGAGTTGCCATGTCTGTATAGATATATTCAGTTTTAATGTGTAGTAGTAGGCTATCGGTATCGGTATAAAGTAGATTACAGAGTTGTCCATATTGCTTCTTGATCTCATTGTAGTAGAAGTCATACATCAGATGCTTTGATAGATCTAGAATTGACATTCCAACGTATACTGGACGGTTAAGAAGTAGTTTGCTTTTGTAGTTATGTACTGCTGCTAGATTATCGTCAAAGATCGTCGAATGAGCATAACTAGGTTTATTCAATAGACGTTGTAGTTTTATTCCTTGTGAGGCACGCACTAATTGGATATCTACACGCTTACGTAGATTCTCCATTGTCTTACCAAATACGCTATTGTTCATCAGTTTGTATAGATCCTGCTCGAAAGTGCTCTTCGCTTGTTTTCGTAACTCTGTATTCATTCGTATGTATGGTTCCATCCATGGGGATTGATCAAATCGTAATGCCCTGTGGATCTTTTTCAAACGCATACCAAGAGATAGATACAGTTGTAGGTTGCGGTAGTGTAGCACATATCGTTCTTTGTTATATAAGTTAGGTACGAGTTTTTCCACTTTCAAAGATCCATTACCTTTATATAGTTCCTCGAATAGATCGGTTTGATACTCTGAGAACCAAGTTTTATCGACTTGCATTCTCTCTGGAGCTAGTGGATAGCTGTTATGTGCATCGTGAAGTTCTCGAGGATAATCTAGATCGACTTCAAGGATATAACCTTTATCTGAATCAATTGCATGTTCGATGATTTGTTCTTCCGTTGGTGTACACCACTCGAATCCTCCCATTGGTAGATATTGACTCATAGCATAACCATACAGATTATTAGCGTCAAGATATAGTATGTGACTATTTGGTTTATTATAATCAAAATCGGGTATACTTTGGTTATTTGCTTTGGCATAACGCTGAGACACCATAGATATACCACCACGTAGACCTTTCTCAATGAATAAATGCATGTCATAGTCAGTTAATAGTTCAAGCTCCACACCTGTCTTCTTTAACAATGCATCCCACGATAGACCAGGACTAGTATAGTAGTGAGCAGGATCCAAACCATAGTTTTGCATACATGTTGTGCGAAAGGTCTCGAACACATCTGCTATAAGAAGTACGTCAGTTTGTAGGTAAAGGTCATGGTAATCACCCAATGTCTTACAATCAAATACATTCCAAACTTTTATTGCGTGTTCGTAATCTTCGTTGGATATGTCCTCTAGAGTTAGTTAACTATAGAATGCATCTTTCGGTGGTAGAGAAGTCTCTACAAATCTATCCCATGAATCCATGTACTCATATGGATACACTCCTTTACGAGTTAATAGATTGGTTTTCTCTTGATCGTGTGTGTGTTTTGCAATTTGTTGGAATGTGTCTTCAGCTGCACTTGATACCAACTTACTAAGAGATGATGGTAAGAATTGAATACTATCAATGAATCGTAGGTTACCAAGTGAGAATGAAATATATTTCTCCATATTATTTGGTATGCAAGATATATTACCTTTAGTCTTAGAAATAGATTGCATCAATAAGTGACAATCATAACCACGTAAATTATGAAATACAACTGGAATTATAGGTGATAGACGTAATTTTAGATTACATGTTTTGTGTGCGGCACCTCGAAAATCGCCTGTGATGTGGCAATGATCACGTACTTTATCACCAATTAAGGGCTTCTGACAGATATGACAAATCGTTGCGCTATTATAAACCTTATAGTTTTTCCATGACATACATAGTGGTTTAGCCTTTTGGGCTTTGATCTTCACCTCTTCCTCTTGTATGCATCGTAGAAAACGTTCGATAGTATCCATGCCTCTATATAGTACTGGTGGTTCGCTATGACCATCGGAACGTATAACTATATAGCAAAATCCACAGGGAATATGTTCTTCTGTTTTAAGTGTGTTGCTCTTCTTTGGGTCTTGGGCAGGTCCTTCGATCTTAGTGGTTAATGCCTCAAGGTCTGCATAGATAATATAGGGTACTTTAAGCTGTTTGTGGATATTCTGGAATGAGACTTTGTTGTTATTATTGGTAGGCATTTCAATGCGTATGGCTCTGTCATTGATACCATTACACTCTGGAATGTGCTTCGTAAGAAGAGCTTCATCGGAATATCCATGTAGACATCGCTCGCAAAAGTACTTCCTATTATGATTCTTTGTTTGATCGAATAGGAGGCGATTAAAGTTCTTGATCCAACAATAGTGTTGCTTACCACTACTTTGGTCTTCTATTAGCAATAGATTAACATGCTTTAAGAAAGTCTCATTCGAAATGTGGTGTATGATCACTTGCTTTTCCTTCGAATTCCATCCAAACACATTAATCGAGATTTTGTTTTGCTTCTCTACGCGTTTTATTTGTGAGATTGGTGTTGGCGCATCCACACCATCAAAGTTAAACCCATCATCTCCTTTATATTTCGATGTCTCCTGAGGGTTTTTTATTGTTGGAAGTTTTGCTGCTTTTCTTGCTGTTGAAAGAGCTTCTGCGCGTAATGACCAACGTAAGCAATTGTCGTCTTTGTTGTTCACATTGATCACTGCTTTCTTATTAGCTATTTCTGATGGTAGTGGTAAATATGAGCCTCCACGTAGTGGTTGATATCTAGCGGTGTTTAACCATAGATTATTGACCCTATCTACGACCCAATTAGATCCTCGACTGATCCACTTCTCGATTTGGTTGTATATCTGAGCATGTGCTTCTACTATTACACTACGGATCCCATCGTCGTTGATCAAAACAGATTGAAGGCTATAAAAGGTGGCTGTCTCATATACACAACCATCAGGTTTATCAAGTACGAAAGTTATGTTTAAACCTAGCTAATTGAGCTTTTAAGGAATTACGTTCTTGAATCTCTTCCTTAAGCTTTTCGGTAGTTTGCTTACGCACACCAGCAAGAAAAGCAGCTGGATCTGCTCCTAGAGGATTATCATCCGGAATATCCATCTTCCATCCATGTAAATAATTCCTTAAAGCACGTACTCGGACAAACGCTAGTATATGATCAACCATGATGTAATAAGCTTATAGCCACACTCCTCTAATAGGGTGGTGAAATGTAATACCTCGATCTAATATGGTGTAGAAATATGATGAATGGACTATAGTAGTAAATAATGATTATGACAATATATGTTATAATACCTAGTAGCAACACTCCTCTAATAGGGTGTTAGAATATAATAATTTCGCTATAAACCAAATGTTCGAACAAATGTTAATATATGCTTAGCCCTGATATAATACATTATGATTACATTGCTTTAATAAATAATTAAAAATACAACAAATGAACTATAGTAGAAGATAAATTGTTGCTGTCTGGCCCGATCACAACAAAATGCAACGAACACACTATTGCATTCGTTGCATTTTATGATAACGAACCCGAAGGGTGAGATGTCATAAAATGCAACAAATGCAACAGTGTGTTCGTTGTATTTTGTTGTAATCGGGCCAGAAGCAACAATTCATATACTAGTGACAGAGAGGTATGTGTCGTGAGTAGGACTCGGATCCACGGCCTCCCGATCATTATCTTATTTGTGGAATTATTTATAGACATCCCCATAGTGCACTATAGATAAAATCAATAATGAAAATAAGTATTGTGTAATAATGGTGATTGATCATGGATTGACATTTTCTAAATTCTGACTCTCACCCAGCCTCCAATGCATTTCTAAATACCCGTGGATAATATTTTGTTTCATTCCCACATATTACAGTCAACCTGTATAATTCATCGTATAACACTAATTGATAATAGTAGTTTAATTCATTTGTTCATAATAACATTAGTGGTACTATAATTTGTGATCTAACTAATCATCTTTATAATATAAATTATGGTATCATCCAGAGAACGCGCGATTTCATTGGATGCTCAGCGTGCTTGATTTTCATTAAAATGCACGCTGAGAATTAATCCCAAAAAATGGTGATTGTTTTTTTCGAGTTTAATATGGACAACGTAGATAATATCATAGACTGGGAATATAATATGTTCGATTATGAGGTGTTAAGGTCTATCGAAGAAGAGGGAAAAAGTCGCTTCCCAAAACTAAAAGAAAAATATCGAGATAATTTAGCATCGGCTTCGTACTCTATTAAAGCGACCACAAAATGGGCTGCTAAAACGTTTGAAGTTGAGAAAAGACAAGACAAGACAAGACAATTTATTTCACACTGATTCGAAAACGTAAATAACAGGAGTAGCATGAAAAAAAAATACAATGGATTGAAGTCATTAGTTTAGAAATAAGGATAATACAATTCTGTGTGCAGTAGCCAAAGTAGCGCAAGGCTTTCGAGTTGGCTGCTGTAATTAGGAAAGTAAAAATAGGCTGAGCTCAGTTAAAAATTACAATGAAATAGATGACTAAACAATTTAAAGTAATTAGCATGCATATATTGATCATATTCACAGCTAGGAAGAAGAAGGTTTGATGTTAAAATTAATATATAGTATGATGTTAACAACTTATAAAGAAACGAAGAAGAAAAAAAAAACTTACATGCGATTGCCATAAAAATGAGAAAATCAGGAATTCAGGAAATCAGTGATAGTTGAGAATTAAGTTTGACGATTCAAGAGATAAGTTTTGTATTGTTTTTTGAAATAATTAGCTGATAGGTCTTTTAGGTCAGGAGGGATGGGAAAAGGAGGGAAAAGCAATGTCCACATTATAATACAGTGTTACTCATTGACAGTTTGATATAAAACATGAATGAAAATAAGAAAAGTGCGGTTTTTCTAACAGCCAGGTGTATTTAAAAACACGAGAGGTAATTAGTGACAACACAACTACAATACATGACTGAACAAGAACTCGACGGTAACTTTAATACGCTTGTTTTATGCTGAAGCCAGAAGGGTGATTACAAAGAGTACAATAGGGTTTCTCTGCTTCCATGCAGAAATTCGTTTAAGAGGTTCCTGAATGTTCCTAAATGAAAAGCGGGCAATAAAACTTGCAAAGAGTAGATCATGCGGCCATGCTAACTAAGAGAGCCTCAAAAGCTATGCAACACGGCTATCAGAGCAGCAGTTAAAACACTGTTCTAAGGATAATTAAATATCCTTCTTCAGGGCACAGATTCAGTAACCAGTGTAAACGATGCAGTTGTTGGAGAAAATAGTCGGAAATCCTCAACTCACGTGTCCAACTCAGCTACCACTAATTCGCTACCGTTTACTCTATGAATGATTTTCACAATGTACAGATTAACTTCTCCTGTGCAGACCAGAAATTGTAGAAGAAAGCACTTTGTTTCCTGCAACAGTTTTGATCAGTTGACAATTTTACAGCCCATTTGCCGGCTCTTGCAATTTCTCTCTTTCATTATTATCGATTAACACTTTCTCTTCTTAGCAGGTTATTTCGTCCATTTAAGAAACAAGCTTTTAGATCATCATTGTCAAGCTGTCACAATTGGACCAATCAGCGACGAGAAATGTTGAAAACAAGTCAAGTACAGTAAAATGGGATTTTCGTTGTCGTCAGTTTGCTTTTAGATTTTTACGCGGGTACTTAGATAGCTTAATCTCCTTCGTCTAAGTTGAGGTTTATATTATAAAACAAATAAAAGATGGTTCACCTTGTTCTATACCAAAATAATGCACTTTCGAGGTTTTGAAAAGCTGCGAAATGCACTCGCGTTCCGCTCGTGCATCCGCAGTTTTTCAAGACCTGGAGAGTGCATTGTTTAATGGTTAGAGACTGGTGTGAGTGCTTTATTGGTAATTAATGTTCAAATTTCGTGCATTGTACAAAATCCAAGCATGTGATTGGCTAATGAGCGTGCATTATTGGTGACCACAGCACTCGACCCAGACCCTCCCTTACCTAGGGAAAGGGAGACTAGTCCTTCGCTTAGTTACGTGTTTGGACGGCTTGCAAAACCTCATCGCATATTAAACAGTGAAAATGCAGACAATTACTAGAAAGGTAACGGCAGGATTGAACTCTGTTGCCTGTGTGACAGAAGATATATATTTTGAGGCGAACATTTGCATAATCGCTCGTTGGAAATGGCTGATTTGCGAGTGCTGGAAGTACAACTTTACAAGTCAACATGTGTCCGAGTGAACAAAGTCAAAGGTTTCTACAACACTCTATAGTAGTCTTACTTAAGAAATGGATTGTATTTCCGAGACCTTACTCTGTCAATAATAGGAGAAAATTAAGCGAGAATTCAGTGGATGGTTCGAAAACCCAGGATATTTGATTTGGAAAATGTTTGCATCGGAGCCGAGCACATGGCCGGAGGCCGGTTTCTAGTCAAGATTTCAATTCAACTGCCCCACTGGAATCTGCAGGTTAGTTATTTTCGATTGAAAGAAACTATTAAAGAAAGCAGACTATCTAGGAGTTAAGCCAGCTAAATAATTGATATTTGAATACATGGCTCCAAGAGAAACGTTTTCGAGTTAAATGTACAATCATACTATTCGCCTCACATTATGTTTTCAGGCAAACATTTGCATAATCGTTCTTTAGAAACGGCTGATATGCAAGCGCTGGAAGTACAACAGCTAACAAGTCAACATGTATCTGAGTAAACAAAAGTTTCTACAATACTTTAGCAGTCCAAACTGAAGAAATGGATTTTATTTCCAGCGAGACCTTACTCTGTCAATAAACGAGGAGACAATGAAGCGACAATTCAGTGGAAGGTTCGAAAACCCAGGATATTTTTATTTGGAAAATGTTTGCATCAGACTCAGAGCCGAGCAATGGAGGCCGGTTTCAAGATTTCAATTCACTGTCTTGCTGCAGGTTAGTTATTTTCGAATGAAAGAAACTATTAAAGAAAGTAGACTATCTAGGAGTTAAGCCGGCTAAATACTCGATATTTTAATACATGGCTCCAAGAGAAATGTTTTCGAGTTAAATGTACAAACATGTACTCGCAAGGCGTCAACTAAACTGACCGAACGCCAAAGTAAATTATTCTTTGCAAAGTTATCTACTTCTGTTTTTATTCATTGTCTATTGAAATGACTTTTCTTTGTGGAGATATTTACCGTAAAATGATTTAATTCATGCGAAATATTTGAATTCTTTACTGATGAAATTGTTATTGACAACTGATTTCAATTGAAATTCACGGCTGACAGTGCACTCAGTTTGAATATTAAAAGGGTTAGAGACTTTATGTTTGTACTTTATCGGCAAAATACAGTCACTTGCTGACTGTACGATGAACTCAAAATTTCTTCATACTGCATTTGGCCTTCGGCCTCATGCAGTATTCATTATTTTTCGTTCATCGTACAGTCAGCGCGTGCCTGTATTTGTCGATAAAGAACTCACAAGCAGTCTCTAACCCTTACTTAACGTTCAAATTTCGTGCATTGTACAAAATCCAAGCATGTGATTGGCTACTGAGCGTGCATTATTGGTGACCACATCACTCGACCCAGACCCTCTCTTCCCTCTGTGAGAGACTGGCCTGCTCGTGAAACGTTGCAGTGAGAACCCGGCAATTTATTTTGCAGTTCTCGTTTTGCCCTTTGTAAACACAACTTCGTCAATACCAATGGCTAATTCCCTGCTTAGTTCCAACGCCAATGGGGATAAAGAGCATCTAAGTAGGTTTGAAGATTTTACTGACACAGAAGTGTTAGATTCCATAGAAAGAGCGATTCCAACCTCAACAAAGCAGCAAACTCGCTGGGGAGTTTCGATAATGAAAGGTGACATTTTATTAGTGTGTTTTTGTGAAATGTTCTCTGTTATTGAATGAAATCCAAAATGTTTGAATGAGAATAGCTTTTGGCTTTTATTGCACTTTTTATTGTAGAATGGCTTCAAAAAAGGTTTCCCGAAGAGCAGCTCGAATATCTAAATCAAGAACTTCTTTCCGAGCGGCTGAAAAAGTTTTACCAAGAAGTGAAATGTTCGCCTGAAAAACACTACAGTCGTTCAGCTCATCTTGCCATTAGAGCCGCTATTCACCGACATCTTACCTCAGAACAAGTTGGGGGACGTTTTCCATTGTGAATGATCCTGTTTTCAAGGTCGCTAACAGTTCGCTGAATGCCAAACTCAAGAGAGTAAAAGAGGAAGGCACATGCAAAATACATCACCACTCTGCCATAATGACCCAGAAGATATAAAGAAATGTTATGAGACTGGCACATTTGGTGAATATACAGCTACATCTCTGCTACGAGTCAATTGGTTTAACATCAGTCTGTTTTTTTTGTCGACGAGGTCGGGAGAATAAGAGAAGGTTGAAGAAAACAAGTTTTCAAATAAAGCAAACAATATCGAGTTTCTCGCCATGACCGAAGAGGCAGAACGAAAAATCACCCGGGAGGATTAAGCGACAAAGCAGAGGAAGGGGACCCCAAAATGTTTGCTAATGGAACTAACAATTGTCCAGTTCAGTATTTCAGGAAATTGCTGTCGGTGCTAAACCCAGGATTAGAGGCATTGTTCTAGAAACCAAATAGAAAATTCTGTCGTGGCGACACTGTGTGGTTTGAAAAGTCGCCGCTTGGAGTTAATACGCTTGGGACAATGATGAAAGAAATATCCTCTGCAGCAAACTTAAGCCAGAAATACACAAATCATAGCATCAGAGCAACCTCAATTACTCTACTCGATAGAGCTGGTATTCCTCTGCATCGGATAATGCAAGTATCAGGACACAGGAACGAATCAGGTCGGCACTACGGCAATTATCGAGAGTTGCTGTTGCTGCGGTAGCGACTGGGTTTTGCGTACTGGAGATGGCCGACGGGTGACTGTTACATGGCGAGAAGCAAAATCGTGGTTTAATGAGAAGAAAAATCGTTTGAAACTTGAGTTGAATTATATTGAGAGAGTTTAAGATGTCTGAAACTGCATTAGAAGCTCGTTTGACAAAGATTGAAAAGATTTTGACGGATGTGAATGAATCAATTTCAGCAAAGCTGGTAGCCGTAGAAAACAAACTATCCATGGTGGTGAAAAGCCAAACATTTATTAGTGATCAATATGATAAATTCAGACTAACAATGGACAACATAATGACATATAATGTATCTTTGAGAAAGAATAACGATGATCTGAAGATCCAGTTAGCCTTGGCCGTGAAATCTATTGTCAATACAATGACGGCCGTCAATGACCTATAGCAGTATGGAAGACGCTCGATGATTGAACTGTCAGGGATACCAAGATTACCTGAAGAAAATCCTGAGGAAATAGTCCTTGACCTGTGTAAGAAACTTAGCCTAAATATAGGCTCGAGTGATATTGAAGCAGCACATAGGCTCATTGAAGCAGCACATAGGGATTCTTCGAATATCATCGTTAAATTCAACAACAGAAAACTACGAGACCAATTCTATAACGAAAGATCGAACATCAGAACAAAAACACTCATCAACCTGGGCTAATTCCATCTAGGGCACCCACCAAAATCTATATAAACGAAAGTCTTTCTCGTAGGAATAAAGAACTGTTCGCTGCCGCCATGGAGTTTAGAAGAGCCCAGAACTACAAGTTCGTCTGGTCACGAATCGAAATGGTAGTATCTTCCTGAGACAAAGCGAGAGCTTAAGGATTCTTAGAATCAGGAATGAAGCTGATCTTGTCTCTACAAGTCAATCTACAAATCTCAACACGTAAAACTTATGTTCGCTGCCGCCAGGGATCGAGCTCGAGTTTATAAGAGCACAGAATTACAAATTCTTCTGGTCACGAAATCGAAGTATTCTTATCGAGATAAGCGAGAGTCCAAGGGTACGGTATTATCATGCCTTCAATAGTCAGCAGTGGTCTTAGCTTTCAACAATATGGAAGATGTAAATTCACTTGACTGGTTAGTCTTAAATTTAGTGTGCTGATATATAAATTGATAGAGTTATTTTAATTCGTAAATTCATTCTCATTATATGGCTAGCAACGAAATTTTGTTATGTCATGTTTGTAACAGTTATGTAAATGATAATCAAAATTTAATATTTTGTGATTTATGCTACACTTGGTTACATGTTAAATGCATCAACCTCACCAAAAAAGAGTTTGAAAAACTCTCTCTCTCCTCAGAATCTTGGTTTTGCTCCAAGTGCATAAGGCAAACTTACCCATTTTCTTGTCTTAATAAATCACAGTTATTTTCTCTTTCATTTAATTTTTTAATATATGAAAAACATATTATAAATAATAATCCAATATCTCTTAACCTTCAATTAAAGGCACGTACTACTCCAGTCAGTAAAAAAGGTAATCGTAAATGTAAATTATGCAGAAAAATAGTCAAACCAAATCAAAACAGTGTTATTTGTTCAATTTGTAACACTAAAATCCATTTCAAATGTTCCTTATTATCTGAAGAGTAAATCATGCAACTCAGATCATCACAGAAACCCTGGGCATGATATATTTGTCTAACTGACTCTGTACCTTTTCAAAAAAATTGTAAACCTCTCCCAATTTAAATTTAATAGTAATTTCAGCTGCTCTTGTTTATCAAAATCTATAGCTTTAGATGACTTGGAGACAAATTCCCTGCCAAAATTAGATTTGTTATCCTTAAATTCTAAATACTTATCACCTGATTTTCAAACAAATCCTGACAATGAAATTCCTTTTGGGCCTAATTTTAATTATTATAACACTCATGAATTCCATAAATTAATTAAGATAAACAGTGGTAAATATAACAGTAACTTCTCAATATTTCATACAAATATAAGAAGCCTCAATCACAATTTTGATAAATTATCTGATTTATTGACTAGTCTTGACTTTGTATTCAATATTATTGCTGTATCAGAAACATGGAATCCAAAAGGGAAAGATTCCTCATTTAATTCTCCTAAATTATTGAATTATCATGAATTTATTAGACTACCCGGATCAACTTCTAACAGTGGTTGTGGTTTTTATATTCATAATTATATAATTTATACAATAAGAGATGACTTGACAAAGTCATTTTATTCTGATGGTGGTGAATTCCAATCACTTTGGATTGAAATTTCTAGTGAACACGATAAAAATATATTACATTGTGTCACTTATCTCCATCCGAAAGTAAAAGACCCATCAGTATTCATTGATTACCTGGACAAAACATTACATACAATAAATAAATAAAACAAGACTGTAATATTGACTGGTGAATTAAATCTTGATCTCCTAAAATCAGAATTCAAGGATTGCATAAGCAATTATTTACACATTCTGTTTTCTCATCTTATGATTCCTCAGATTACTCAACCTACTAGATTTACAGAACACTCAAACCCATCACTTATTGATCACATTTTCATTAATTCATTAAAATCAAACCTAATCTCTGGTAATCTTATACCTCATATAACTGATCATTTACCTAGTTTCTTACTCATAACTGATATCAATATATCCTTTAAATCCTCTGAAAACATACTGAGAAGAAACTACTCAAACTTTATTCCTGATAACTTCGTGAATTATATTAGAAACTTAAACCTAGATGAAAACTGGCTAATTTATCTTCTACCAATGATAAATATAATTACTTTCATGATAATCTACTTGCAACAATTGATAAACATGTTCCACTTACTAAACCTTCAAACAAAAAATTGAAACAAGAAAAAAAACCTTGGATAACAAATGGTATACGAAAATCAATAAAAAATAAAATAAGTATTTTAAACAATGTATTAGAAGTAAAATCTCTGTCCTCTTTCAAAAATACAAACATTATAGAAATAGGATTAATCATATTATTAAACACTCAAAGGCAAATTATTATTTAAATTATTTCAACAAATTTAAAAATAACATGAAAAAGACTTGGCAAGGAATCAAGAACCTCATTAATGTCTCATCATCTACTTCTAAACAGTTTTGTTTACAAGAAGATAATAAACTAATTACTGAGCCCTTAATAATAGCAAACAAATTCAACAGTTATTTTAATAAAATCGCAGCTAATCTCGTATCAAAAATGAAACCTCCTAAAAAATGTAATAAAGACTTTCTGCGATCTTGCATAAATGATAGCTTTTCCATTACCCCTGTGACTTCATTTGAAATTAAAACTTTAATTGATAATCTTGATCCTAACAAAAGTCATGGGATTTACAATTTTCCTATTAAATTATTCAAACTTGTTAACAGTGAAATTGTAATGCCACTAGAGTTTATAATTAATGAATCCTTTGTAAATGGATGCTTCCCTGATAAACTAAAAATTCAAAAAAGCATGGCTCTTCACAAAGGTGGCTCCAAACTATTTGTTAATAATTATAGACCAATATCTCTCGTACCAATATTCTCTAAGTTATTTGAACAAGTTATGCTGTGAAGACTAAAACATTTTCTAGAAACAAAACAAATACTATTTGAACACCAATATGGTTTTCAAAAAAAGAAATCAACTGTTATGGCAATACTGGACTTGCTCAATAGTATCATTGACTCCTTTGAAAAAGATATGTTTTCTTCAGTTGTTTTCCTTGATTTTGCAAAAGCATTTGACACTGTAATCCATGATATATTATTAGATAAATTTGAACACTATGGCCTAAGAGGTATTGTTCTTGACTGGTTCAAATCTTATTTATCAAATCGATATCAACTAGTTTCCATAAATGGTACTTCATCAACTAAATTAAAAGTCAATTGTGGCGTACCTCAGCTCAGTGCTTGGTCCAATCCTTTTTCTTTTATATATTAATGACATCCAAAACTCTACATCAACCTCTTTAAAATTATTTTTGTTTGCGGATGACACAAGTCTGTTCCATTCAAATAGTAGTTTAGATGAACTTGAAGCAACCATAAACAAGGGCCATGCTGAGGTTGATGAATGGTTATCTAGTAACAGGTTATCTCTAAATGTGTCAAAATCAAATTGTATTTACTTTCGTACAAAAAAAAAAAAACGATCACCAAGTCTCCAATACTGATAATTGATCAGGAAGTAATAACAGAAAAAAGCTTTACAAGATATCTTGGAGTTATAATTGACCAAAACCTAACCTGGAAAGAACACATATCTTCAATCAAAGCTATTCGTGCAGTACTGAATAAAGAATGGCACTGTCACACTAAACCTTTGTTTCAAAAATTAACTTGCCTAATACTAGATGACATACATAAACTTCACACCAGTTTATTTATGTATGACATCTTCCACAAAAATATTAGCGAAACATTTATTAGTATGTTCACCCCTCTAACTGAAATTCACTCGTATGAAACCCATCAAAAACGGAAACAAATATTTTTTATAAAACCTGTTAGAACTGACTACAGGAAAATATGTATTAATCATAACGGCATGAACATTTGGGAAATGATTCCTCAACATATCAGATCCAAAAACATAAATTTATTTAAGAAAAGTATTTCTGCTATGTTAATTAATGAATACTCAAATGAACAGTAAAATTCACTAATATTTTACTTCAACTCTACCCAATTACTATTAGAGCTACTTAAACTCCTCTCGTAATCCATCTTACGATATACTTCATTATTATTATTAGTTTATTGTTATTATTATTTTATTAATGTAATAACTAGTCTTTAATGAATTATTAGCTTCTTGTCCCTATATCTCCTGCTTGTAAAGGTGTTCCTGACTCGATAACCCCTTGGTTTATTCAGGTCCTGCCTACTCAGTAATTATTGTTCAATTTCTTATTTGTTTTTGTTTTGAGTATTGTATCAAGTCTTAAATCCTACTGCGAAAGGCAAACTTTACAACAAGAAAAGCAGCGCCGGTAAATGGACAATCGGCTGTACACCTACAGGAAAATGTTAAGCAAGTTAGTCATTCTAAGTCTAGCAGTACTATTTGTAACACAAGTCTGCAAAATTCTCCTAAATTTGTTGATTTTGGTAGCGCTCGTTTCGAGGACTGCAGCTTTGTTTTCAATTACAATGTTGGCGGTGAAACCTGCAAGTAGGACAGTGGCCAGTGCTTACATTTTCCTTCGCAAGACTTTGAATTTGTGTATATACTATATATATTTTTACATTAATGTCCACTTATTATTTTGGTTTTCAATTACTGAAAACTGAATTAAAAGATCACGTGTCTTAATTCGTTCAGTAGTTTACTTCAGTTATCAGCTAGCGAATTAAACGCATAAACAGTCACTGCAATATGCACTCGGTTTGAATATTAAAAGGGTTAGATACTTTATGTTTGTGCTTTATCGGCAAAATACAGTCACTTGCTGACTGTATGATGAACTAAAAATTTCTTCATACTGCATTCGGCCTTCCGCCTCATGCAGTATTCATTATTTTTCGCCGATACGAAAAAGCCAGAGATAAAAAACTTATTTTGGCAAAAAACCTCTGGGAAACCTATTCCCCTATCGAATGCAGTAGCACAGGGTCTCGGGAGTTAAGACCTTAAAATAATTACAAGTTCAAAAAATTTGCCTTCCGAATGCTGCACGAACGGCGAGATATGAATTGCTCTCTGTAGTTGCTCGTTATATACATGCACCATTGCATGCCGGCCTCTTGTCACCATTGACATGCCAAATATAAACAGAACTACGACACCTTGCTACAATGATGCTCTTCAGCCGTTATGAATACGCTTCCGACTTCACTTGTTCCGTCTGAAAGCTTAAACATAGTATATATGGACGCTCCTGGTAATAGCAGCAAGGAAACGGACGGAGCTGTATTTCAGATAGTATATGCACGCGCGTATTTATTCTTTGACCGCTTTTTGTGGTTGGTTATGCCAGCCAGTTATATATTTTTTCAGTCGTTGTACATGTATCTCGATCGCCCTTTCCCCATGGCCAAAGGTTTTTTCTCTTTGCTTTTAATTAATAGGTTTTCTAATTACTTGGCAGTAGGTATACCTGAAAGTGACTATATTCTTGCATTTCGTTGTTTTCTTGTAGGGCAAGGAAGCAATAGAGAAAGAGTTAGAAAGCTAACTCAGGAGGTTATGAAATCCTAACAGAGGAGATTACTAAGTGCAGCTGAGTGAAAATTAAGCCTTATTATGAAAATATCTGCGTTACGCTGTTTAGCAGGTATTTGTTTTCTGCACGTTCCGTTAATGGAATGTCCATTGTGCACAATGCGTTGTGCAACAGTTACGTAATAATGCAATATGCATATGAGTATATAAGTAGCTTAACGATTATGTTCGTCCTTCGGTATGTGAAAGCAACAACTGACTCCACATTGCAGTTATTTTATTAGAAGACGAGCGAAAACAAGAATTGGAATCCTGGACGCCACCACCGATGCAACCATTCAGTCTACCGTTGACTTATTCTTTAATCAATGCATTAACTGACAATCTGAAGCAAGTTATCAAGCCCAGGCGAAGTGACTTCGCAAAGCGCTTTTCTGAAGAGAACAGTTCGACGGTCGAGCACGTGGTAAAATAAAAAAAGCCTCGCCATGAAAATTATAGTTGAAAACGCAAAGGCAACACCAACAGTACGACCCGGTGACGACTACGCACAACAAGTCCCTATAGACAAGTTCGACGAAGCCTCCGTTGCACTAAAGTTAAATCCTACGAGAATGTATCATTCGGAGAGGAGAGCAGAAAAGAAGACGAAATATATGCGAGAGGAAAAAGGGAGATACCGAGCTTACGAGCAATCTTTTCGCATTGATAATAAACCAACACGTTGGCTGGGACCTTGTTTCAAGATAAGTATTTCTCTCATCAGATATACTACACATTGCAAGCTTTGTTTAACCTTCGTGATTGTGGCGTTGCTGACAGACCATAATCCAATATTCTCAATGAATATGTCTCTTGTATTGGTTATTCCTTTGTTAGTGCAGAATATGAAAATATCTGCGTTATGCAGTTTAGCAGGTATTTGCTTTCTGCACGTTCCGTTAATGGAATGTCCATTGTGCATAATGCGTTGTGCAACAGTTACGTAATAATGCAATATGCATATGAGTATAAGTGGCTTAACGAGTATGTTCTTCCTTCGGTCTGTGAAAGCAACTACTGACTCCACTTTGCAGTTATTTTATTTATGGTAATCTGTTATATATTTGTTCTTTATAGTGCAGCGGGTGCCAAGGCATGCAGAAAAAAACATTATCGCTGCAAAGAGCGATGACCGCTGCAATTGACCAGAACCTGTGCCGTAAACCGACCACAAAGTTAAGTTTAGTGTGACTTAGACTATTTACATTCTTGTGATTGTGACGAATTCAGTGCAGATAACAATACACTAGTTAAGGTGTCAAACGCTGCTTGATGGTCTGCGTATTTTTTTTGAGTTGAGATTTTGTAAGCGCCATATTTCGTACTTGCGATGATCAGACAAGGCTTAGATTACCATTGGCGTATACCTTTTTTCTCAGTACTTCCTGTAGAACAACAGATCTTCGTTCAAACTCTCACTATTCGTAATGCAAGCAATTTCATATATAGCTGCTTATTAAAGGTTTTATCAGAGCATAATGCCCCTCCGTTCTGCGTGAACTATTTTAACAGTCGCCTAAGGAAATAATTTAAGCTGCGATTCGTCATTGATCTCGGCACTTTAACCAATGTTTAATTAAGCCTTAATTCAAATACGAAGATTTCGTTTATTATCACAAGTTCGCGATAAAGGCACTGGTTTTTCACACCATCATGTAGGCATTCATTCAGATCACCAAAAGTATCTTGGATTTTCCTGGTCATTTAACGGCATACCTCGATATTTTACATTCTCTGGCTTCGGAATCGAGCCGGATGAACTGTCGATCCCTCCTAGCAGCCAGCTTAATCCAACGGAAAGAGTTCGTTTCGTCTCTTTTCCTTTGTAATGAAGAGAAATTATATCGGTTTTCGATGCAAGTCTGCAAATGGCTCGCATTTGTAATCATTACCATTTCATTGAAGTTCCAAATCCCGGGACGTTTCCAAATTTTAAAAGCCTGTTAGATTGCGCAATACAAGACTATTTCGATAATTAGCTAGGATCGCCGGTTCTATTATCTCAGCAGCTTTAGCAGTTGGCCCGATTTCCCGCTTTCTTACAAGGCAGATATACCTTTCTATCGAATCCAGATCAGCATGGGACCATGCCCACGAGAGCTAAAATTTTAGTATGAGAACATCGATTCGTTCTCTTAGGCCTCCACCCGTGACCCATATGGTCATATTTACCGGGTTTTGGATGGTTTCGGTTTCCCTCGACGGTATTGTAGTTGGCGATACATGGACAACTAAAGACGTTGGTCAAGGCTCGATATATCGAGAATTCAAAGTTATTATAACGTATTATGTTATATTAAACATTGCAACACAAGAGTTTACCGACAACGAAAGCGCTGCTGGAATAGCTTCTATTGGAAGCTCGAAAGTATTAGACCAGGCGGCTATTGCCTTAGACATGTTATCATATTTGCTTAGCGAAAGGCATTGTACTCTAAGCTCAGTAGATCCCCAATACTTGCAACGAAAAAGCCGATCATCTCAGTAGATTCATTGATAAGGACGACTGGTCCGTCAACCCATCTGTGTGGTAGATGTGATAGATGTCAAATGGGGTCTCCATAGTATCGACCGGTTTGCGGCGTATTACAACACGCAACTCACCAGGTTCATTATAAATTTAACACGTTAGCTCTTCGGCTATATAGGCTTTATATAAGCCTGTCAATCCGGTTTATTTGCGTGGTATCGTGCTTTACGCAATTTAGTTACCTATTTTAGCTGTTAGGTTTACCATTTTGGTGCGTTAAATTACGCTAGCTAGTTCCTAATTGTTATTGCTTACTACTTCACCAGTTAGGGGTGCGTAGTATCGGCCATTGTTTATGATGTCACCATATAGGTGTGTAAATTATTATTGCCTACGGCCGCATCACTTTGGTGCGTAGTACGGCCATTGTTTATGCATCACTATTTAGGTGTGTAAATTATGTTATTGCCTATGTTGTTAAATTATGCATAAATTGTTATTGCCGGCAATATTGCCTACTACTTAGATACGTAGTATCGACCATTTATGTGCACCATGTAGGTGTGTAGTATCGGCCATTGTTTATGATTGCACCACTTAGGGTGTAAATTACGCTATTGCCTACAAATGCACAACTCACATTCTATTTAGCTATGACATGCCTTATGATGCATCCGATCTACATAGATGTATAATCGATAAACGATATAGACAACAAAGCAGTATGCAAGTTTTATTAGCGCATATTCCGCTGTCAGTACATTGCTACGTTCATCTTTAGTTCTTTTCCACTTTGCAGATGTGTTACAATCCGAAATCCGGAAGGAAGCGACGTGCCACTATATCCATCAATACAGAGCAAGGTTCAAGGTCTCTTTGAATTGCAGTTAGATTCCAAAGTTCCATACACGGTTCAGAAAGACGGATTGGCTGGTCTAGACGGCGCACATGAGGACTACATCCAATTTGGGTGTTCCGGTTAATTCCTGCAAAGCCTCTTCATATTGAACTTTTTATTATCGAACTTTCTCAAATTGCAATCCAAAACGCGACAGGGATATTTATTAGCAAGGCCTGGGAAGGTTACGTGTCCCGTATCTCTTACGGAGAGAGGCGGTTAATCGAGCTTTTACCTTGATCTAGTTCAACATGTTCGCCACTTGTTAGGCGCATCGTTAAAAAGTCAGTTTTTTTCACGAGAGCAAGTGGTATCTCTTATGCTAGTTACGACACCCATAGCATCAAATCAGCCGCTGCCTTAAATCCTACATGTACGATTATAAACGGAGATGTATTGGATACGCACACTGGCTGGATGTGTGCCTCGAATAATTACAGGATACATGTAACATCAAACATATCGATAATGATCGTTTAGCAGTTTCCTTGGCAATCGGCCTAAAATATCGATTGCATGATTGCTATTTATTCTGAACAGATACATGTAATTTAAAGTAATGAAATTAGAGTCCTGTCGGGGGACTACAGTTGTCTCTTGGCCCCGACCTAGATTTGTAAGTCTAGTGTGATCTAATTATAACATGTATCCAGGGGAGCCAGGGTAGTGCAGTGGTATAAAGCACTAAGCTATGCCTCGTGTTTGTGATCCGGGTACAATTCTAGTTCGTGGGCTGAGTTTGTTGGTATCTCGTCCTTGCTCCGAGGGTTTTTCTTCGGGTTATCCGGTTTTCCACCGTCCAAAAAAACCAACGCGCTAAATTCCAATTTTGACTGGTTTAGCCTATTCCTGGCTTTGATCAGCCCCTATGGTAGTTGCAGGTCCCATTAAAAAAATCACAGTTTTTGTTATCCGAACAGTGGTTGTGAGGTGCATTACCAGATTGACCAGCATGTATAACCAGTCGAGGGGGAGGCGATAATCAGAATTTTATGGTATAAGTATTTAAGGTCCATTGTTTTTTGGCATATGGGACACTTCGAAAATGAATAATGAATTAGCTGTAGTGTCTGGGTATTCTGCAATCTCTACTACCAACGGGTATTAATCTCCTTGTGTAGTATATTTGTACTGTCAATTGAAAGATAGCAAATTACATCAGTTGTAAATATTGCTTTTAAATCAGGAGCCCATTACCAGGAGCGTTCCTCTGTTATGGGTTGGGTCCCCAGCACAGAGGTAGATGAGGCTATTTTTAGATTCGAAATTCCCGCGAAAAGAGGTCGCCGCCATGTTGGTGCCTTAAACAATAGATCCCTCGTTAGCTTCTTTTGTTGGGGTACCAACATTTGAATCTCTGGGGATTGAGTGAAAACCAGCAATTCGAATTCCTGCGTTGAAAGTGAGAAGAATGATAATGAGAAGTAACGTTAGCTATCTGATTGGCTAAGAATAGCCTACCTTTGTTCTTTTTCGCGCGAAACGCAATGCTAAAAATAGCCTCATCTACCTCTGTGCTGGGGTACAGACACAGTGGGGAAGATGGACGCTCCTGGTAATGGGCTCCTGTTTTAAATTGTTTTCTTTTGAGTTTCCAATTTTGTACTTCTAAAAAATAAACAAGATTGAGCTTTTATGAAATGCTATATTGTGTTTTCATATATTCTCCATGCAGTAGCTTATATACTGTTTCATATGTTCGGCATGTAGTAATTATTTAAACTCGCAAACATAAAATATATATACTGTACACTTATTGATTATAATAGATGCTACATGCACTGTACTACATGTATCACAAAATGTTACATATATGTTTGTGTGGAAGTTATTTTAGATTATATTACATACATGTATTTATGCCTCTTAAATTTAAATTGCTAAATTGCTACATCTGATTTATAGTTTTAGTGATATCTGATTCATAGTTAGTGCTGTATCTGTTTCCTACATGTAGTTTAGTGATATCTTATCCCTAGTTTAGTGCTATCTGATTCCTACTATAATGCTATCTAATTTCTATTTTAATGCTATCTAATTTTTAGTTGACTGCTATCTTATCTCTAGTTAAATGCTATTTATGCAATATCTAGTTAAATGCTATCTGATCTCTAGTTAAATGCTATCTGATCTCTAGTTAAATGCTATCTAATGTCTAGTTAAATGCTATCTAATATCCAGTTAAGTGCTATCTTATCTGTAGTTTAATGCTATCTTATCACTAGTTTAAGGCTATCTGAAAGGTAACGAATTACTAACTGAAAGCTAACTTTTTTCCTGTCTGAAATCTCTGTTAGGCTATCTGCATGGTTCCAAATAGATAGGAATTAGATATGAAAAAGATAGGAATTAGATAACTATGTCAGATAGTTGTTAACTAGTATATATGTAGATAGGAAAAAGAGTGTTCATTTTTGTAAGGGAAATGTGTAGAATGTTTATTGGCTATAATTTTGGCCACATTTTTAATACTAAAAGCACTGGCATTCGTTGAAGCATTTGCCATAATTCTTTCAGAAAGATATTTCTGGTGGCAGTATTAGGTATCCACATCTAGCTTTGTCATTCAATAAAGACAGAGTGAATAGGTATTGCACTAACTGATCATTACAGCATAAGTATGTGATGCATGCTGTGCCCCTAAATTCATTTAGATACTGATGGAAGTCTTGTAGTCTTACATATTGTGTCCGATGAGAATCGAGGTAGGTCCAACCTGTGACTGACATAACAATTGGATATTTTTTGGGTTACAAAAAATTAATATGAATCAATATAATGAAACCAGACACTAAATAACAATGCCACATCACCGTTTGCATTAATGTGCCAACCAGATAGCTTTTCATTCCTTACACAAAGCACGCCGGGCACGAATAACTGTAAAAACGGCGGGGTTGAGTGTGACAGAAAACGTAAAAGTAACGCCATTCCCTTACTTCTACTCTAAATTTTACGAAATGTTGAAAGGTTGGTAACTACATTTTGGGGGACAATTGTTTCTGTATTCTGACGTTGTTGTGACGTCATAGGGATGCCTCCTTTTTTGGTGAAAATTAACCTTTAAAACACATTTCAAATATATTACGTCATCAGAATGTCTTTATGAAATATATTCATTGGGCGTAAATTTGAACTCTCTACGATATATATATTCAAAGTTATGGACGATTCACTATTTTTATGACGTTATTAATAGTAACGAATGAAAAGTCCGAAGACTACAGCAAAGCTGATATACAACGTAAAATTCCAACACAAAGCACTACGGTTAGCTAGGCCTGACATGAAAAGCGCTCGGACTAGATTGCAGCCATAGACAGCTGTTTCGTTCTTATTAGAACTCGTCAGTATGGCATAGCAAACAGAACACAGGCTTCGGTGCCACTGCACTACCGACCCGCGACTGATCTAAGGAGCATCCAGTTTCGAGCCCACAGAAATGTTTGGTTATCGGGTCACACGTCATTACGTGTGGCGAAAAGCCAAAAACCAAACCAATCTGAACCTAACATGTCAGTGCCTTGTGAGAAATAGTTATGCTGGCCAGACCAGCTTTATAAATGATGACAATAACAGGAATATTCGGATCCATATAAGACCTACGGTACAAAAATCCATAATAGAAAAAATTAAGCAAATCTAGTCCGAGCGCTTTTCATGTCAGGCCTAGCTAACCGTAGTGCTTTGTGTTGGAATTTTACGTTGTATATCAGCTTTGCTGTAGTCTTCGGACTTTTCATTCGTTATTTTTCATATTTTTGGCTGCATAGGTCCTCACTTCGGATCCAACGTATTTTTACAGGATGTTTGTTCACGGTATTTGCTTATATTTTTTCTATTATTAATAGTGACGTCTTACTTCAAGCTTAAATCAGATTGCCGACTATAAAAATATTATTAAAGAGAATACTATGACTTGTCAGTGTTAGCCAAATGCACTTCATCGACAAAATGCCCAAAAAATTGAACTGGCTATTTTCTGAGGGTACACAAATATATGTATGACGTCATAATGACGTATACAAAACATGGGGCTTCAATTCTAAGCTGTTATACTCAAAAAAATCAAAATTCTAAAGAGAACACGTTGTTATTAGAGTTCTATTATTGTGCAAGATATGATGTACCAGTATTTCGAATTGTAAAAGTTAAAACAAGCGACATTTTCATAAATGGTCTTATGCTATTTATTTCCCGGCAATTTCTGCCGGGAAAAATTACCAAAATTCAACATTTTATAACTTTCGTTTACTTTAATCAATGGAGAACGGGTTTTCGATTATTTCATTCTCATGAACAAGACATTTTAAAAAGATATAACAAAACGTTTTTCGAGATAATAAAAATGTATAAGAAACATATTAGAAAGGATATATGACGTCATTGTGACGTCATAATAATGACGTTATTAGCTTAATTTATCAGACTATGTTTTGTTTACACTCTTCTACACCCCTACCAAAATACATTCTTCTCTGTCGAAAACTTTTAAAAATATATAAAACCCTCCGTTTTTACGATCATTTGTGCGTGGCGTGAAGTGGCCTTTTGAAACCATTGTGGGCACATTAGCCCATTATTGTTATTATTATCATTATTATTATTATAAAATATGATAATGTACTTTTTACAACCACCAAACTAAGACCTACAAGGTTACATGCATGTAACTGTTGTTGCAATATTAGAAGTTGGCAACCGGCGATCAGCTTAAAAGTTGTTGTCCATTCTGCCCTGACTTCCTTTCATTTGATAAGTCTTTTAATCATCTGTAAAACTACATGGTTGTAGCCTCTTATTTCAAATTCTAATGATAGCCCTGTACCATTTTCATAATGTTTTCTAAATTACCTTATAAAATAGTTTCGATAGTACGCGCGCTCTGATTGGCTTTAAGCCGTGTTTCTATAACTCTACAGAAACATAGACAGTTGAGCGCGCGCTTGAGCTAGTTGTGAGAATTTACGTTTTGGTTATCAAATTAAGCGAGCGTTTCCTTGCTTATATTGGTTTATTTTATAAAGGAAATAGAAAACATTTTCCCCTTGTTTCTATAGAGTTATAGAAACACTTGTGGAAGTTTGGAAGAACTCGAAATAGCTGTGGAAACACTCGCCCTTCGGGCTCGTGTTCCCACTGCGATTTCTCGTTCTCCAAAACTCCCACTCGTGTTTCTATAACTCTATAGAAACACGGGAAATGTTTTCTATTTCTTAAGTACCACTGACACAATGACTTCATATATTTGCTCAGCCTTAGTCTTATTCTGAAGTTAAACAGTCAAAGTCCAACAAGGTGGGCTGTTCACAACTGTGTATTGTTGTAGTTTAGAGTTTATTTTTCTCACAGGTATTTTTGATTATCCTACTAGGGACTGCAAATGGATAAACCGAAAATTTACATACGCTTCTTTCCAAACACAGTTGACCGTTCGGACTGTTGTATAATTATAATTATTCAATATATGCATGGCTTATTATTATTTTTTGCTAGCAATGATTACAACTAGCGTATCAGTAGTGTAGTAGCGAAGAGTTAGTAGAAGCAGTTGGAAGGATCGAGGTTCGAACTCCAGTGGAGGCACACTTTTTATTTCTATGTCATTTCTTTACTTCTTCACTCCTTACTTGTAGTTTATTGATATGTAAATAGTTTGTGTCATAAATATGATGATTAAGAACAGTTTCATTACTAGGGATGAAAATCAGGCCCTGTCCACACTGATGCGTTGTTGGAAACCTCCGTTTTTGGTTCTCCGAAAACGGATAAAAAGCTCTGCGTCCACACTAGCGTTGTCACATCGTTTTCGACATTCCACAGTATACGTAGGGGCTGAAAAACGATGATCCAAAGATCTATTTTCGTCACGAGGCTCTGCCCGGACGTTTTTTCTGTTCAATACGTATGCTCCAATAGCGTCAGCGATACTATCGGCTATTCCCGCTCTTTCCACTGCAAACAAGCTCGTCCGCCATATTGAATAGTGGTTTGTTTACGTGCTAATACGGGAAACTGGGGCTTGCATAATGAGTTGTGACGTAAGCATTTTTGAAAAGCTCCGTTTTTGCCGTCCGCACTAAAACGATAGATCTACGATTTCAAAATTCTCCACTCTGGAAAGCGTTTGCGAAAACCTCCGTTTTCATAGATAAACATCTCAGTTTTTGATCGTTTTAGTGTGGACGATCGGTAAAAACGGATAAAAAGGTATGAGTTTTCAAACGAAAACGAATTAGTGTGGACGAGGGCTCAATTGAAACACTTTCTAATTTCAACTGGTGTTTCATTGGGTTTTAAAACTCATCCACCTGACCAAATGCAGTCCTCTGATTGACTAAAAAGCTCATGAGTTATTAATGAGTTTGAGAAGTACTATTTCTCAAACGAGTTCTTGTGTTTCATCAGCGGTTCCAAACACCAAGAAAGCAATGGATCCCGAGGGGCGAATGTTTTCTCGGTGTTTGGAACCCATATACAGAAATATGGAACAATTATTACGTGGCCGCGAAGCTCAATATGCATAACTTTTCCGGGCATTTAAATTTCAACAAGAAATAGTAAGAATATATAGCGATAAAATAAAGAAACAGAAATATATCAAAAACGAAGCTTGTGATACAACCTCCCGATACCAGTTTCGAAAGATCGTAGTTTTGTGCTTTCGAACAATGTATATTTCGTTTAAATGGTTGAAGATAAAATATGCCAAAATCGAGTTCAAAACCTGCTCTTCTTACCTCTGTCTGTTGCTGTAATTGTCCGCTGATTTCAATAAATCCTATAAGTTCGATGTCCTGTAGCATCTTGGCTGGAAATGGTACACACGTTCCCGATAGCCAGTTCGAACGAACAACATTTAAACTCACAGAAGATGTCATTATTTTGGCATAAGTTACCTCAAAATCGATCACTAAAAGCGAGCCAAAAATATATAAACCAGCACATCTTGTTTAATTCGCTGTCAAATTTAACGAAATTTTCGTATGTTAATATTAAAATGAAATAACGTCTTCAGGATCAAATACGTTTGTATATTGACGTTGGTGTGACGTCATAACGAACGACTCCTTTTAAGGTCAAAGTCTGCGTTACCTCTACGTTTGAAATAAAGCATGTTATCACAACAACATAAATATGTGTTTTTGATTGCCGTAATTTTAAAGTCCCTACGATAAATATTTGCTGAGTTATTAAGAACTGAAGTTTCCTGTGACGTCACATTTTCTGACGTCATGGGTCTGACATCAGTCATGCTTTCTAAATTGAATAAACATAAAAAAAGACCATATTGCGGCTATTCATGATCAGTGTACAGTAAGTGCAGTTCCTCTTTAAAACCCGAAACATACTTGAATAGTTATTTTTAAAAGACGTTTTGAAAAATAAATGACGTCATAATGACGTTTCCTCTTTTTCACTGGGAATTTTAAAGTATTTCCTCACAAAAATCGAAAATTCTAAAAACATACGGTTGTGGGTACCGATTTACTCTTTTGATTGCTAGATTGTCGTAAACAAATATTTTGAACTCTAAAAGATGAATGAAGAAGTTATTTTGTAAATGGTTCTGTATTGAATATTTCACGCCAAATGTTGGCGGGAAAATTGACAAAATTCAAAATTTCATAACTTTTCTCCCTCTTAACCAATCGAACTCGGGTTTTCGGTTTCTTTGTTGTCGACATGATGGGAAATCGAAAATAAAAAATTTACTGATGTTCAAGGTAATTAAAACATCGAGAAACCTATTATAAATGGATACATGACGTAACTGTGACGTCATCAAGATGTCTACGGTAGATCAAATCATCGGATTTTGTTTAGGTCGTCGGTCTTCATCATCCCACAAAATTCAATCTTCTATGTTTGAAACGTTTGAAAATATAGCAAAGTGATAGATTTTAGGGTCATTTGTGCCAAGCGTGTTTTAGACATGCCGAATTTCTAGCAAAAGTAGGCTAATATTCTTGCCTATCTAGACATCAGTAAGAGTTGTTTCAGTCAAAGATGAGAAAAGAAACCTCCATGAACTCTCAAACTTCCACACAACCGCCATCTTGTTTTGTAACCTAAATCCTTCAATGTTTGCTGGGATATAAACTGGGTTTTAGTCCTTTCTCGTCTAAATAATTGTGCCCGGTGTCTGTCTGACCAAGTTCCAGCTGCTGGAGACACGACAAATCCTCCCAAAATGGCTTTTTAATCACAAGTAGCTACGTTTAAGCTAATATAACTCTCATTCCGCTTCTCTATTCTTATTTCAACGCAGAAAGTTTCGGATTTCTTTGCGTTGGAAGGTCTATAAAAAAACCTACAGTCTCACTTAGTATAAGCCGCCATTTTGAATCGGCTAGAAGTGTGGCCGCAGTATATTTCCGCTGATGTCCATAATTTCTGGTAATGCCTGATAAAACACAAATAACGAGATTGCGAAATAGTGGCTCTCAAACAAATGACGTATTCATAGATAAAAGAAAGTATTGTTTCCCTAGTATATTATTGCATACAATTATAGGCTACAAGAGTTGGTATTGTTATTTTCTCATGGTCGTTTCAACAAATGGACTGAATGATAGTGTAGTGGACAAGGCAGAGGACTATCAGCCAGTTACAAGAGATGTTCGAGTCACACTTCACACGTGGATTATTATTTCCTTCTTTTCCTTTACTTTTCGCCATTCCCATGATGTAACGCTTATTAAAATTCAAGTGTCACGATCAGTGTTTGAGCTACCTTGAACTGGCGTTTCATTTCATGGACATCAAGATTCATTTGATTGGAGATCAAGATGCATCTCAGATCGTCATGTGGAGTTTCATCGTGTATCAAGGTTCATGCACCTGACCAAAATGAGATGATTTCGCTGTTGAACTCATGAATTATTTTATAATTACAGTGAATGTAGTGTTTCATAGTTCCTTCGTTCCGTATGTGATGTGTGGTATGTTTTTACCGAGGTGAAAATAACGGCATATCACATTACATTACTAATAATTTCTCCCTAACTTTCAATGGATATAATTACTGACATTAACTTCTGTATTCGTTTTATCTACAGATTCCTTTCATGGGGTTAGGCCTAGGAGTAGAGGTATGTATTTGCATGTTATGTTACTTAATCATGCCTATATAGTCAGGGTTCTGTGTTAGTGTTATACTCCATTCATTTGTAATTGAAAGCACTCTCCGAGAAAGCGTGTCAGATGATGGAGATGCTGATAGGCCGATTGGAATGAAACTAGGTTAGGAATTGACGTTGGTGAGTTATTCCACAATCTGGTTCTGGCTTTGTTTATGAACACTTCATTTAAAAAAAAACAGGAATGAAACGTTAAGGGACATGATCATGATATATTGAACAAGATGCCTATGATGTGATCACGTATACATATTAACGAAGTATATTGTAATATAAATGATTATGGGATCATCCTAAGAACGTGCAAGTTCGATGGATGCCCAGCATGCTTGATTTTATTAGAAATGCACGCTGGAGAACACATCAAAACGAAACGTACTGGTGATTTTTTTGCGAGTTTAATATTGATAACGGAGATAATTTCATAGACAAGAAAGGAAAGGCTGATTCTACGGTAGAGAAGTTTTCTTCCAATATTTCGATCGGCACGGCCGATTTTCTTCGGGGAAAGAGGCCTTACAATGTTCCAATTTACTAGAACCTTAACGAAATAATATATATAGATTATGAATTGCACAATCATACGATAAAAACATATGTAGACAAATGAAAAGAAAGTGGAGAGTGACATAATAGGAAACAAAAATAAAATGACGTGATGATAATTGTGAAATACAAGTTAAGTTTGACCTCTATCGACAATATATGCTTCTCGCGCTTTGCCTATGCTATCTCGCCGAGAAAAAATGAAGTTCAATTTCTAGTGGAATGAACTGCATATCAGTAGGTGAATGATTATTAGTTATAAAATATTCTGAAACGGCAGTTGGTTTGGATGTGTTAGAATGATTATCTAATGTACGGCCCTGTTCGTTAAAGCGGTCTTTAAGAAAGCATTTGGATTCTTCGATATATGTAATGGGTAGAGACTGCTTGTGAGTGCTTTATCGACAAATACAGGCACGCGCTGACTGTACGATGAACGAAAAATAATGAATACTGCATGAGGCCGAAGGCCGAATGCAGTATGAAGACATTTTGAGTTCATCGTACAGTCAGCAAGTGACTGTATTATGCCGATAAAGCACAAACATAAAGTCTCTAACCCTTTTAATATTCAAACTGAGTGCACTGTCAGCAGTGAATTTTAATTGTAATACCATAGAGGTCAATAACCATTTCATAAAGAAGTCAAATATTTCGCATGAATTAAATCATTTAATTTTACGGTAAATATATCCACAAAGAGATGTCATTTCAATAGACACACTGTAAAAACTAAAGAGTTGTTTTGACTCCAAGGAGTTGTTTCAATTATTTTACCAAAGAGTCGTTTTGACCATATGTAAGAGTTATTTTAACCCCAGAGGTTGTTTTGACCCCTCTGAAGGATCAAAATGACCTTTTAGGCAGAGTCTGTTGACTCTTTAGAAGGGTAAGTAGACCCATAGAGGAGTTGACAGAGAGCCCTGTGACTCTTCGAAAGGGTCAGTGAACCCATAGTGGAGTTGACAGAGAGTCCCGTGACTCTTTGTCGGAGTCATTCGACTCGTTTGTAGTCTAAACAACCCTTCTGTAGAGTCCACTGATACTTCGAGAAAAAATTGTGGAATCCTTCAAACTAAAAATATTTTGCTACTCAGTCAAAAAAGCTAAAAAAAAAAAGATGTCTCACGGTCGTTGTATAAGAGTTTTCCCACAGTCGGGTGCGCGCGAACTATAACGCGAGCCCTATACGTCTCGCATATTTGGAGTCAATACTGGATTGAAAGGAAGTATCTGATATAAATTTGTAATTGTTTTTTTGGTATAAAAACTCCCGATCAGCTAAAATTGTTTTTGTTTCTCGCCACTCACTCAGTCGGCCGAGTGAGATTAAACCGAGTTTACCCATATTTGGAATCAAATCAGGCCTGGTGTCCTAGTCTCGAAACTGTTAGTTTTGGCGCCCAGTTTCGAACGTGGTGGAGTAGTTTTCGCTGAGAAAAATGTCCGAAGTTCTGTCCTTTCATCGTCACTAATGGAACAAGATTATCTTGAAAGAAAGGCTCGACTAACTGCTTCAGTTGTGAGGGACATCAGTTCTGGATGAGATGAGCTAATTCCGGAGAAATCGGTGAAGAAGGCCGCGATGGTAAGCATTCGAATTCAACTGAAATGAGTCATGTAAAGCTAAGTTCATGCAATACATTACGCTAAAAACACACTCACACTAAGTAATTCTTGTAATTTGCTAATTCTGCTCAAATTTTATCGACGACATTGCCGAGTACATTTGCTAGGAACTATTTGTTAACCATAAATTTAGGGCATAATATGAGGCACAACGCTCTACAAAATATGTGCGTGCTTAACAGATGCTCGGTTCACACTTTACTTCTCCGAGAGATTACTGTAGCTAATTCTAGTTTCGGACTAGTTTTTCCAGAAATAATTGTTATCTGTTTATAGCTTAGGTATTATATGTATATTGTAAGTTTTCCAAAAGGAAACTTGCCATCTACATGCATGTATTGATTTGTTGAACTCCACATTCAATATTCATGGAGTCACATGTAAGTTTAAAGGGGCACTGTCAATCAAAATGAACCTTCAAGTTTATTTATCACAAACCTACAAAAATAACACCCCGAGATAGAAGATAAATACCATTTGAATGTTCTGATCTGCATTTCAAACGTTTTAGACAGAGGATGGCAAAAGCTTATTGTAGAGACTTGATTTCGGTTACAGTGAACTGATTTGAAGTTGCTCTAAATTTCTCATCAGTATTTTTCATCCACCCGAATCTTTGGCATCCTCTATCAAAATTGTCTCAAATTTTCTCCAGTACATCTTAGACATATTCTGCTAATCTGAGTAGTTATTTCAGTCTTTCTTCATCTGAAAATGTGTCATTTGAGGATTGACATTTACCCTTTATGGTATGGTCTGGGTATTTTCTCAGGTGGGTGTATCTTCTGAATGGCGACCATCTTCACCAAGCTGTACGCTTCCACGCAGTTCGCATCACACAGCTTGGCCAAGATGACAGCCATTCAAATAATACCCGTGGCCGATCTTCTTGCAAAAACTACCAACACTGCCAGCTATGCAGGCTACTCTGCATGCTAGGACACAAGAAATATGCACAGGATTAACAGTGAAATGGCTTAGGGGGGATGGCAGTGAAAAGGCTTTGGGGGGATGCAGGTTGGCCCAGTGGTAAAACACTCGCCTCTCGCCACTGTGGTCCCGGGTTCGATTCTCGCCTCAGGCACCATATGTGAGTTATGTTTGTTGTTGTTTTCTTATCTGCATTTGAGGATTTTTCTCTGGATTCTCCAGTTTTCCTCCCTCCATAAAAATCAACCGGGAGTCGAGTGTAGTGTGTCCAAAACAGTAAAAGTAGTGGGGAGTGTGTGAGAAATAAAAGCAGCCCCCCCCCCCCCCCCCACCAGCATTATGCTTTAATACTCAGCCTGCTATAACAAATTAAATATTATTTTTTGTATGTTTATTTTAATCATGCAATACATGTCTATTTTGGTTATTAAGGAAAGAACATTCCATTTCTTGCCAGAATTTATGTAATATATTAGCATAACCCAGCTGCCATATATTGACAATCTCCCCATCTGATGGGGTAGCCAGGTGCCATCTTCCAATCGATAGTCAACCGTTCTGACCTGCAGACAAAAATTACTTAGAAAAAAATAATTTTTTCACAGTTTTCTTGATCGCTAAGTTGATAGAACGTTGGCTTGGTTAATATATATATATATATATATATCATCCCTTACTCAATTTGAACTCATGAGCTATGTTTTATTTTGTAAAAAGGGTGAATCTGATGTGGAACAAGAAGCTGGAAGAATAACTACCCCAAGACTGATATGCACTGGATCAATGGACAATGTACAAAGTTTCTTATTGGCTGCGAAAGGGATGATTGTCTGTCATTAATATGCCATACATACGTAATTTTGGAAAACAGTCGTAATATTGATTGGAATTTTGTGGGTTACTAAATATGCATTCAGTACGGTTTATTTAAAGGATTCAGATGTCATAAAATTGAAAGAATATGTATTCATCTTTCTGGAATTATAAATACTTAGGGAGTGTTCATTATTTATGGGTTGGGGGGGGGGGGGAGGTCGGTTAAATCATGGGGGGGGGGGCAAACAAGTTTTAACAAGAGAAGCAGATGAAACGCCAACGACCCCCCAAGCCATAAATAATTAACACTCCCTTAGTTTATTAGTCAGCTAAGCACCTATTTACAGCTGTACATTTGTGCATGTTCCTAGGTTTTGATCTCACTCGATTACAAAGGCTCTGCCTGCTTGATTATGTTAGGGAGCAGGTCAAAACACATGCTCCACATAGGGACCCATTTCTTTCAACAGACACAGCTGTAAGCGCATGGTACCACCCCCATTTTTGAACATCTGTTTTCCATTCTGGGGGGCCTACCCGTAGTGGTAATTTTACAGAGAAAATGAAATGATAATGTAAAACAAAACATGCAGTGTATTTGTTTCTAGATTATGCCTTTTAGATATTTAAGAACAAATTATTTTTAATATTGAGTTTTCTCTCCAGTGGAGATGGCTGGCAGCAGCCCCGCCCCCTACCCCAAAATGGGTCCGTTGAAAAGGCATGTGTTTTGACCTGCTCCCTTAGTGTGTACAACAAATAATAGTGCGCTGTTTGGTTAGATTTCAAAATGAATGTAATAGACCCTTTCACTCGCCTGTTTGTTGCCCTATTTCAGGCCATGTGACCAGTTCTCCAGAGGATTTACGGTAGATCTTTGTTTTCCAATAGTCCAGTTTCGTAGTCTAATTTACCTCTGTACGTGATAACTGTAGACGCATGTGCTCAGTGTTAGCCTCATCTTGGTGTTAAACATTTGGACATAAATTCCAGCAAGAAAGTGAACTATTCACAACTCTGCGTATTGTTGTAGTTTTGAGTTTTACACCTTCTCGCTGGTATTTATGAATATTTAACCTTCAAATGAGGCTAACACTGAGCACATGCGTCTACAGTCATCACATTCAGCAGTCATTTCCGAATACGAAACAGAACTATTATAGAAATTGAAGGGCTCTGTGCAAAGAGGGCATAAGTGATTCCTGATCATGTTCTAAATTCTCCCTTAGAAAACACAGAAATTGAAGGAGAATTTAGAATGTGATCAAGAGTCACTTATGTCCTTTTTGCACACAGCCCTTCAATTGATATTTTTCTCTTGAGATACAGAAAAACAAAACAACTTTACTCAAGGGAGATGTCAGGTCGTTTGGAATGGGGCAACAAAGTGGATACAACTTACCGTAAACACCCGTAGATAAGCCGCACCTTTTTACCCAAAAATTTCGTTCAAAATCGGGGGTGCGGCTTATCTACGGGAATACCTAGAAAGGAGACCCAACATTAACATATATTTACATATCATGAACCTGTTTGAAGCTTTTATCATGCGACGGTGCATATATTACAATCAGGTTCAAATCGCATCCAATCGTGTAATATAGCAATTTAAGCATAATCATTGGAAAAACACGCAATTTGAAAGAATTAAAGCAAAAACTCTTCAAAGACCTACCTAATATATTAGAATTTCGTGCTTATTTACCTTGCAAAACATGCTGATTCGCTGCGCTTGTCAAAGCATGCATCTAAATAACCAGGCATTCTTCGCAATTTTACACGTGGAAGATTGGCACTAGTTAATGAAAATCCAAGATGGCGAACCTCAGACCTACTCGTGCAAGTATAGTTTCGCCAGAAAACCTTTCTTGCTCTAGCGATTAAAGATTTTCTAATTATTTTGTGTATTTTTCAAAAAAAGGGATTTACCTTAAATTCAAGGTTCAAAACTTGGGGTGCGGCTTATACACGGGTGTTTGCGGTAATGCCATGTATTTATGGTCTGCAGTCATACTCGATTACAAATTGCACTCCTGCTTCAAAGTCATGCAATTTTGTAATGACCCATACGATTCAGACCAAATTAATTGCACTCCACTCAGTTCTGTTAATTACCATTATCATTTTTTGTAGTTAGTTCTAAAGTTTAACTCTAACTTACAATATTATTAGGGACATTGTCAATCATGAACCTTGAAAGTTATTTTAAAGTAAATTACAATAGTAACACCTTAGTTAGAAGAGAAATACAATGTGAATATCCTGATTTTTTTTATAGAGGATGGCAAAGATTAAAACTGGGTTACCAAAGTTTATTATATAAACTAGATTTTGGTTACAGTGAGCTCTAAATTTATCATAAAAGCAATATTTTTCATTGGAATCACTTTCATTTTTCACTCGAATCTTTGCCATCCTTCATCTAAATTGTCATTGAACTTTTTGGAAAGCATAATAAGCTAATCTGAGTAGTTAATTTTGTCTTCTGCCAGGATAAAGTTTGTCATTTGGGGGTTTACAGTGTCCCTTTAACAGTTTATATTTATTTGGAAATATGTTATCATCAATAATATTGCAATACTTCAACATTAAATCAGTCTTTTTTAGTGCAATTTCCGAATTCATTTTCCCAGTATGTTTATTTTGACATTATCAATGTTATATAGACTAAATTGCTTGAAGTATTAAATGAAAATATCTATTTTACTGTTATGTTGTTGTATTCCTTTCCCAATATCGTATGTTAAATTAGATCATTGCATGGGGGCACAAAGCCACCTACATCATGTAGGTTTTAGGAGGGTGGGGCAATGTTTTTGAGGTAAGTGCAGATATAAAAATGACTTCTGAAGAATAGATTAGTCATTCAACCTTTTAAAGAGCCAGAAAGAGTCAAAACAACTCCTTTAAGAGTAGATTACTGATTTGACCCTTCAAAGAGCCATTTTAAGACTACCCCAGAAAGAGTCTAAACAACTCAGTTGAAGAGTAGTAACGACTCTTCAAAGAGTAGCGGTAAAAGGGGTCAAAACGACTCTTTTCGAGGGGTCGTCCTGGGGAAAAAAACTAACCCTTTCCAGGGGTCAAAACTACTCTTATAGTTTTACAGTGCAATGAATAAAAACAGGACTTTTAATATCCAAGAAGATAACTTTGCAAATAATATTTTACTTTGGCGTTCGGTCAGTATAGTTGACTTTAACTCTTAGATAGTCTACTTTCTTTAATAGTTTCTTTCATTCGAAAATAACTAACCTGCAGATTCCAGTGAATTGAAATCTTGAAAGCGGCCTCCATGTGCTCGGCTCTGATGCAAACATTTTCCAAATAAAAAATCCTAGGTTTTCGAACCTTCCACTGAATTGTCGCTTCATTGTCTCCACTTATTGACAGAGTAATGTCTCGCCGGAAATAAAATCCATTTCTTCAGTAAGACTGCTAGAGTTTTGTAGAAACTTTTGTTTACTCGGACACATTTTGACTTGTTAGTTATTGTACTTCCAGCGCTTGCAAATCAGCCATTTCTAACGAACGATTATGCAAATGTTTGCCTCAAAACATAATTTGAGGCGAATAGTATGATTGTACATTTAACTCGAAAACTTTTCTCTTGGAGCCATGTATTCAAATATCAATTATTTAGCCGGCTTAACTCCTAGATAGTCTGCTTTCTTTAATAGTTTCTTTCATTCGAAAATAACTAACCGGCAGATTCCAGTGGGGCAGTGAATTGAATTCTTGACTTGAAACCGGCCTCCGGCCATGTGCTCGGCTCCGATGCAAACATTTTCCAAATTAAAAATTCTGGGTTTTCGAACCATCCACTGAATTCTCGCTTAATTTTCTCCTTTTATTGACAGAGTAAGGTGTCGGAAATAAAATCAATTTCTTAAGTAAGACTACAGATAACTAGAGTGTTTTAGAATCTTTTGTTCACTCTGACACATGTTGACTTGTAAAGCACTGTAAAAAGTAAATCCTAGATTTAAGGGGTTTTTGCCTTTAAAAAGTGTCAATACGTAAGGGTTGTTTTCCCTTGATTTCAGGGTTGTCGTTCCTTGATTTAAGGCACTGTAAAAAGTAAGGTCTTGTTTTAAGTGGTCCTCTCCTAATTTTAATGGGTTAAGTCCCTTAAAAAAGTGTTAATAAGTAAGGGTTGTTTTCCCTTGATTTCAGGGTTGTTGTTCCTTGATTTAAGGCACTGTAAAAAGCCAGGTCTTGTTTTAATGAGTCGTCTCCTAATTTTAAGGGGTGAAGCCCCTTAAAAAAGTGTCAATGTGTAAGGGTACTTTATCCCTGAATTTAGGGAAATAAGATTTCAAATTTCAGGGAATTACCCTCATTTTTAGGAACCTCAAAACACCTGATGTAAGGGTAGTTTGTCCTTAATTTAAGGAAATAATATTTTAAATTCAAGGTAAAGTCCTTATTTCCAAAGACCTCAAAACTCCTTATTTAAAGGTATATTCCCCTTATGTTAAGGGAATGAAATTTAAAATTCCAGGGAGCATATCCTCATATTAAGTGACCTCTTTACCCCTTATGTAAGGGGTAGATCTGCTTAGAATGTAAAATTGAGGAAACCCTATTTTAAGGCAAACCAGCCACCCAAACAAAAACAGTGAATTCTCAATATCAACTGAAGGTTTCTTTTATTATATTTTAACTTACACTATATGTAAATTAACTGCTGCATGCTACTTGAAATTACTAATGGCACATGCATATATCAATTATTGTGTAATGTACCCCAAAATACAAAGCAGTCACATGTCACAGTATACATGTAGCTTACATGATATCATATGGTATTAAACCGACAAAGCTCGGCAGCAATATGTTCATTCGATAGTATTTCCTTATAAATGAAGAATTCACAATAAATTGCTCCTGTACAAATAGCAGAGGCCCTATAAAATTAAACATTCTGACGGTTCGACTAAATATAATATACATGGTTCAAAATTAAATAACTTTTAGGGGATTTTCTAGGCTTTTTTCGTATGCTGTTTTTTTGCCGGATGTTTAGATAAATGAAATGGACAGCAGTGATTTCACCGATTATAAGACATGTTATTTGGCATTTTTACTGCAAAAATCACTGACAAGGGTGACAAAATTGTTGGCTATCACTGGCAGCTATTTTGAACCCTGATATAGTTCCCAATCAAAATGAGATTAACAAGATATATATAACTAACTGCCCCAACAAACCAAGCAGTGACACATATAGTTGACTGTGACTCAATTATAACAGCTAGAGGAAGATGCTTAAACATTATTTTGCTCTAGCATGTTTGGTAAATGTAAGAGCTTAAGGGTGTCAGCACCAGTTCTACAAAGGTTGCATATGTCACACCTGTGATATGTATCCCATGCTATGCTTTAGTTGTTAAAGAGGTACACCGCATAAAAGTGGTGCTAGTAGGTTTCGGTAGTATAAATGCTTCAAAGAGCTAGAGTACATTTAATTCATCAAAATCTTACATGTCAATGAAAGTTCAAAAAAGCTGCACAATGTGCTAGCTCACAAAACTTTAAATGTAGAACACTGCAACTGACGTTTGAACTCCTGTGCTTTCTTGCGCTTCTTGGATGATGGAGAGCTGACAGAGATGCATCACAACCTCACATCTTGATCCTCAAACTCTGAATAAAAGAATGAAAGTACATTACTAGTCATGAATATTTACATTAGATTTCACCATACATAGGGAAAAAAAAACATTAATGGTAATTTGCCAAAACCCATCAGACATTAATGGGAAGACTTTCCCAGGAAAAGTTAAACTCTTCACATTAATGTCAGATGGGTTTTGGCGAATTCCCTTTTTTTTTGGGTGGAAAATTTTCCCTGTGATAATTAATCTGCCATCATGATCAGGTGGGGTGCTGACTGAGCGTCAGGGGCATTAAATGGCAGTGTACTATAAACATACATTTACTATTAACTTAATTACATATAATTATAGCCATACATTTCCTAAAAAACAACAGTACATTAACCCAGGCCTGCCTGCCTGTTCCCTCGCAATAGCTATCATGCTGGTCTAATATTTTACTTGAGCTGTTACTTAAAAAGTAAATTATATTACCTTTGGGCAGTTTTCTGAAGATTCATCCTTGATGCCATTGTGACAAATTTGGAGGCATGCACTTTCCAGGTGCTGAGCAACTTGTCTGCAGTTGTTTCTGATGTTATTCCTTGAAGTACCAATACTCTACATAATTCTTTTTCAAGCTTGAAAAAGAGCAAAAAGATCACATTTTCAATTTTCAGTCATCAGGTTAAATTAAGTAAAACATAAAATGTTTTTCTAACTTTCACCGGGCGCGAAAAAAATATTAAAAAGCTTGCCTGAAGCCTGGGTTAGTACAAAACTGCTAGAGCAATGAAAATAGCTCGCAGAAGAACAAGGATGTAAAAGGTCGATTGCCCCAAAAAATGCCATCATTCGAATTTTTCAGACTTTTTCAACTTTCTCCAGAAAAGCTCTTACTTCGCATCGGTCCGAAACAGAACACTCTTTAAATTCAAGCTGAACGTCCTCCACTCATCATCAATATAATTCTTCCATACCTGCATAAATATAAAGTGTTTTGAAGAACCGATTACCGAACGGTTTGAGTCAATACTTAGTTAGTACTTTCCCGCCGAGATAGCTGACAGTCGGCCGGCCGAAACGAGAGCGATGAGATTTTCCCATGGGAAGTTTATATTCTTCACCTTAGATTTTCGTAAAGTTTTACATGTGAACTGCTAAAATAAAAAAGATGAGTGAGTTACTATACCAAGTCGTCCGAATAATAAGCAAGCGAAAAGCTTAGAGAGTTCAGCAGCGAGAGTTCGGCCGGCGCTATTTTTGGGGGCCAAACGAGTTGGTATAAAAAGAACAAATAAATGCATAAAACCGCATGTTTTCCTATTAGGAACAGTCCAAACGAAAACACAAATGCTACTTACCCGTAATCATGCCCGTGATTAGGGGAGAAAGGCCTTCTTCTCTCCTTTAAATCTGATAATTCTTCGGAGACAAGTTCACGTACCTCCGACACGCTCGCCATGCTGATGCTGACGAGAAACGACCTTTAGTCACGTGACTAGTGCATGCCTTGTGATTGGTAGGGCCTGATGAAAACTCACAATGTGATTGGTTCCGAATGGAGACAAAGAAAACTTCGCGCGAAAATTAGGCGAAACGGGGAGTCGCAGTGATCCAAGATGGCGGCAACTCCGAGTCCTCTCACCTCTGTGATCCAGGTTGATATGTGATTTGAGTTTGTTGGTATCTCGAACTTGCTCCGAGTGTTTTTCTCCAGGTTCTCTGATTTTCCTTCCTCCACAAACCAACACGCTAAATTCCAATTCGATCTGTGATTTCTGAAGCATCTTTTAACTCACTTCTACGATGTGCACAAAGATGGAAACTTTGATATGATATGCGGGCTAGATTCTTGCTCAAAAACTTTCACCTGAACCTGTACCCCTTAAAATTAAGGGCTTAGCACTTGATTTTTAATCTCTACCCTTATAATCAATGATGGCATACCACTTAATTTTGAATCTCTACCCTTAAATTGAAGGCTTAGTACTTGATTTGGAATCTCTACCTTTAAATGTAAGGACACCACTTGATTTTGAGTCTCTATCCTTATAATCAAGTATGGGATACCACTTAATTTTGAACAGCTCTACCCTTAAATTTAAGGCTTAGTAGTTGATTTGGAATCTCTACCTTTAAATGCAACGACACCACTTGATTTGGGTCTCTACCCTTATAATCAAGTATGGGATACCACTTAATTTTGAACAGCTCTACCATTAAATTTAAGGCTTAGTACTTGATTTGGAATCTCTACCCTTAAATTTAAGGAAACCACTTGAGTTTGAATCTCTACCCTTAAAATTAAGTATGGGATACCACTCAATTTTGAAACTCTACCCTTAACTTTTAGGGCTATACCACTTGATTTTGAATCTCTACCTTAAATTGAAGGATACACCACTTGATTTCGAATTATTACCCTTACCTCTTGGAGTCAGCTACTTAATTTTTAATAATTATCCTTAAATCTAGGGGTTAGCCATTTAATTTTGAATCTCCTATCCTTAAGTCTAGGATCTACTTTTTACAGTGATTGTACTTCCAGCACTCGCAAATCAGCCATTTCCAACGAGCGATTATGCAAATGTTCGCCTCACAATATATATCTTCAATCCTGCCGTTACCTTTCTAGTAATTGTCTGCATTTTCACTGTTTAATATGCGATTGTAATGAGGTTTTCCAAGCCGTCCAAACACGTAACTAAGCGAAGGACTAGGTCTCCCTTTCCCTAGGTAAGAGAGGGTCTGGGTCGAGTGCTGTGGTCACCAATAATGCACGCTCATTAGCCAATCATATGCTTGGATTTTGTACAATGGGCGAAATTTGAACATTAATGAGCGTTACAGCGTTTACATTGGGTCATGTAAATTATGTTTTTAGAATTACAGTAAATGTGGTGTTTAATAGCCGATTAATTCTAGAGTGGAATGTGTAATCATTTCGGCCATTGTCAATGCATTTACAAGTTAAAGAATTAGTGGCACAATTACAAATATTGAACTGATAGGAACGTTATTAGGTCTGCTAGTTGTTAGTTGAGCTCTTACTAAAATATCACAAAGGTTATTATTACGTCGATATGCGACTAGAGGAACAGATGTAAATATATTTTTGTATCGATTAGAAGACAACAATATATTAAAATGTTTGTGAATAATAGGAGAACAAGAATGTAAATCAGGGTTAAAGGTTATCACGAGGGGTACTCGGTTAGATTGGTTGTTAGTTTGTTTGAGCTCTAGTGCTTCGGCGTGGGTTATGGTATTGACAAGATCTATTTATTTGATAAGACAATGATGGTTATGGCCTCGCGCACGATGTTGGTGATCACCTTTTAACACAGTCTAACGCTATTTCACCATGAAATGAAGAAACTTCATTTTTCACAGGAAGATGATATGATGTAGTTCGTGTGCACCGCGAGGAGTGAAAATCGTTTTCTGAAGTTTCGAAACGATTTTAAAAATCACTTATTTTCTAAAGCGACTTAATGTTAGCTGTTTTTTTAACCTATTTTTCATCCCAATAGGAAAACTTCGAAATCACTCACCTTCAAAACGAGCCCCAACATCCGGCAAAAGGTTATACATTTGTGATGCACATTAACTATATCGTGCCTTTTATGTTAGGTTCGATGAGGGCACCATTAGGGCACTATAAAGGCACGATAATATTCAGGCAAAGGCTCGATGAAGGCACGATCCAAGGCTCGATGAAAGCACGATGCCAGGCTCATAACGTTTGCATAATCACTGCACAAACCAACCTGAGTTTATAAGCTATGACTTTCAGGCGGGACCACAAAAATGGATTTTCTAAAGTGAGAGAAATACCGAAAAACACCCAAAATGCATAATAAAATTCAAGTTGAAGAGTAGTCTTCTGTCACTTCTTTCTCCTTGTGAATGAAACTGTTTTCAGGTTTTGACAAATTGGGCCCATGCACTTTTAGTGCCTGATCAAGGTTTTAGATGTTATACATGCAGTCATGTCGTTACTCAAGTCAGAAGCACTATGAAAGAAAAGAGATGAAAATTAAGACTGGACCATGTAGTATTTGCAATAATCTTTTCAGTCTGTGGTTTAGCTTGAAAAATCCGGCTATCTGTGGTTCAGTTAAAACTGCGAGCCATACTATTAAAAACTGTCAGCTTTATTTGAGTATACATAGTTTCAAAGAAATGTTGCTCAGATTGACCATACTACATGTACATCTATCAGCCAAGGAATTAATCCCTATTTGCATATCTTTCTTATGTACAAATATACAGTTTCTTCATTTTGGATGCACCATACGCTTGAGAATTGTTTTGATGAAGGATGGCAAAGAGTGGGTGCAATGTACGTACTGTTTTTTTAAGAGAGTCGAGAGATTTAGAGAATCGGTTCACTCTGTGTAACCGAATTCAGTTTCTAGAATAATCGCCTTTTTCATCTGATCCACTTAATCTTTACAATCCTATATCAGGCATATCAGGACATTGAAATGGTATAATAACTTATCTCTTTATTATATGGCATCTCCGTGAGGGGGCAACCATTCAGATTGCAGCAGCCAGAATCATCTTGTTCAGCGAGCAAACGTTTTCATCTTGACCGCTCAAGATTTTCCAAATTCCTTCACAACTCTTCGTATATTTTGAAAGAAACTATAAACAACTTGTCACATGAAGGCAAATACTAATTTAAAGTATCTTTTTAATTTCCGTTTATCGGCTAAAATTCAACTTTATAGAGCATGATTTAAAGATGCATTCATGAGATGGTGCCCACCCAGGTTTCGACCCAGGCTTTTACTTACGCGGTCATGGATCAGGAAAGGTCACATTTACACGATTTCAAACAAGCGTAGAATATAAAGTATTCACTTTAAGCCAAAACTTTCTTCACAGAAGTTCATAAGCTATCAAAATTGCACAAGGGTGATTTAAGATTTAACTTTAAGTTCATTAGTGCGTGAGATTAAAGTTTCATTAGAAGAACAGATGCGGCGAAGTCTGAGCAAGGCTGAAAAGTACATAATGCCAAATATATACCACTTAAAAAAATATCAAGACGGCAACAGAAAGTTAACAGTAAACCCTGGCTGACTGCAGGTATTAGAGTTTCGATACAAATAAAAAATAAAATGTTTAAAAAATTCATCAAGACCAAGTCAGAATATTATGCATCTAAACTACGTCACTATCGTAATAAGATTAATCATCTAATTAGACTGAGTAAAAGACAATATTATAATGAATACTTTTCTGTTTATTCAAATAATAGTAAAAAGACTTGGTTAGGTATTAAACAAATAATTTCAACAAAACCTCAAAACCCATCTACACCTACTAAATTGATCATTGACAATATTGAAATAACTGCAACTAAATACATAGCTAATGAGTTTAATAATTACTTTGTTAATATTGGTAACCAATTGTCTAATAATATTCCACCTGTTGATGTGCACCCCACTCATTATTTACCACCTAAAGACCCTGGGAGTTTTCTTCTATTTCCTACTTCTTCCTCTGAGATTGAGAATGAAATTTCTAGCTTAAATATAAGTAAAGCATCTGGCCCTTTTAGTATTCCTACGAAAATCTTAAAGCTTCTAAAGGACTTAGTTTCTAAACCTTTAGAGATTCTTTATAATTGCTCTTTTTCATTAGGCATAGTACCTGACCATTTCAAAGTTGCACGGGTTCTTCCAGTGTTCAAAAAGGGCTCAGAAACTTCCTTAAATAATTATCGTCCAATATCTCTTTTGCCAATTTTTAATAGAATTTTGGAAAAATTAATGTATAAAAGATTAATGAATTTCTTGACTAAAAATAATATTCTCCATAATAAGCAATTTGGCTTTAGAGAAAGTCATTCTACAGACCATGCTATTTTATGTATAATTGATAAAATACAAACTGCAATTGAAAATGGACTCTTTTCCTGTGGAATATTCCTTGATTTGAGTAAAGCTTTTGATACGGTTAATCACTCAATTTTATTAGATAAATTAGATCATTATGGTATACGTGGTGTAGCTAAAGACTGGTTTTCTTCATACCTCAGTAACAGAAAGCAATTTGTTTCAATAGGTAGCGCTTCTTCTGAACACCTTCCCATCTCTTGTGGAGTTCCTCATGGGTCAGTTCTTGGCCCTTTATTGTTTCTATTGTATATTAATGATTTTAATCTCTGTTCTAAAATTCTAGACTTTCACCTTTTTGCTGACGATTCTAATCTGTTCTATGCTAATACAAGTCTGACTTTGCTTGAATCTGTATTAAATAATGAACTTAAAAGTATACAAACTTGGCTTTGTGCCAATAAATTATCTCTCAATATTAGCAAATCCAATTTCGTCATTTTTCACCCACCTCAAAAGAAACGTACCTTTATACCTAAATTGGTTATTGATAATAAATATTTAAAAGAAGAAAAATGTATACAGTACTTGGGAATAATGTTAGACTCACATTTAAATTGGAAATGCCATGTTAATCATGTGATGAAAAAATTGAAAAGGAACATCGGATTAATCTCAAAAGTTAGATACTTCGTAAATAGCAGTACTCTAGTTAATCTTTATTATGCTCTCATACATCCTTTCCTTTCTTATAATTTAATTGCCTGGGGAAATACTTATGAATCTAATATTAAACCTCTATTCCTTCTCCAGAAACGGGCACTTCGTATCATGACTTTCTCCTCCTTCACAGAGCATACCAATCCTATTTTTAAGTCTTTACATATAATTGAACTTTATGACCTCATTCAGTTACATACAGCAATCTTTATGTTTAAATGTTATCATCATCTCTTGCCCTCAGCTTTTAATAACTTTTTCACTCCAATCAAGAATATACATAATTACAATACTAGACTGGCCTCCAAGTCCTCATTTGCTCTCTCAAAACACCTACTAATTATGGCATTTTTAATATACGATTCCAGGGACCAAAAGTCTGGAATCAAATAGACGAACCAATGAAATCATTAAATCTGTCTTTATTCAAAAAACATCTAAAGAAGTCTTTTGTTGATAATTACTAAACCACTTGTGTTCTTTTCTATTGTATCTATAATAATAATTTATTATCTCTCACGCTCTCATCCATATATTCTTTGTTTGTCTGTTTTCTGCATGTGTGTACACGTCCTGTACTTGTGTGCCTTGCCGACCTGCATTTTTCTAACGTTTTTGTCATCTATTTAAACAAGGAGTTCCAGCTTTGACAAGCCCTTATGGTTTTTTTGCATCTCCTGTACCCAATTTTGTTTGTTCATTTATGTAATTTGAAATTCTCATGTATTATTTTTGTAATTTATGGGTCAAATAAAATTTACTGTTACTGTTACTGTTACATTACTGGAGAAAAAAATATTCTAATATTCGCCTTGACAGTAATTATGTGATTAATCTTTCTAACAACCAGTATTTGAAATTATGTGAAATAAAACAACAAAGAGCTGGTAAATAAGACTTTGTTGTTCTATAGCTTGAACTATAACATTCAAATCTCCTTCTTTTCACCTACTCATACGTATTCAGTAGCCAACTCGAAAGCTATATGCTACTTTGGCTCCTGTGCACAACAATTATTGATTTTCCTCAAATATATACTCTTATTATCTATTATTATGTTATGTTATGCTTCTACCTTCTATATTCTCCCATCTTATTGTAAATAATGAGAAAGTGCTAAATAAATTTGAACTTGAAATTGAGCGTATTCTACGGTAAATAACATAACACCCCTGATAGGCGTCGCCGAATAAATAAGTAATGGCTGAAAGGGAACTGTAATTCGAATGCAATCACAGTGCGGATTCCCTCTGAATGCCTCTAACAATCCTTATAGAGAATAGGGATTAAATAAATGGATGATAGATAGGGTCTTTAATGGGGGCACGTTTCTTTAAGTAATTTCAGCATACCAAGGGAGAAGCGATGTCATTGACCAAGGGTCTAAATGGTTACGCCAATAACGACAGAGGAGATGGATAAGGGAACTGGGTCGCCAACATGGCGGTATGGAATTTTGAGCTTCGTGAAATTGGAGAGTTTTTGCCGAGGTACAGTTACTAATAAGTCCGCTATGGCTGAGAAAAAAAAGAGAATAGGTAATATCAAAATCAGAAGTGAGAAGAAGTAGAGTTTCTGAGAGCTCGAAAAGTGAGAGCAATGAGATGTTGGGGTCTTTCTAGGTGTATCAACATCCTGAAATTCTGGACAATGAACAACTGTATTGTTCTGTTGAAAACGGTCTGCCAACCATCGTCAGATATAAAAGTATCTCTAGCTTACAAAGCAAAAGCATCCAATCTGGCACACACATTTCTTCAACCCGCTTGTTCTAAAAGTCTGCTGAGATTAGTTCTTCGAAGGCTTTCTTTACCCCACATTCTTGCTCTACTCTGGACAGAACTTCATTGATTAACTTCTTGGATTCGAAGTTTTCTCCCTGTTTAATAATGCAGCACTGAGCGATCAGGTTGGATAGTTTCTCGCCATGATGTGTGCACACATCATCTATATCACTCGATCATGACTGCCTTTACTTTGCTTCGGATCTTCCTGCTCTTCGTCTCAGGCGCGTAATCGGGATCATTCTCTATATCCCTGACGGAAGAGCACGGAGAATTTAAGGACGAGTTTGTAGATGGTGATCCCGTGGTACTTGCGGGCGAATTTGGATAACTTGTTGCATGACCTGCCGGTGAATTCGACAAAGTCGTAATTGGAGCCTGGGAGAACTTAGCGGGATTTTGCTCATTTCTGTTGGTGGGCTTCCAACGCTTTTTGGCGGGCTTTCTCTGGAACGACTTGAAGCCACTAAACGAGCCTTTAAATCAGCAATTTCACAGCAACATGAAGCAAGTTTGGTTTTAAGCTGATTGTTCTGCTCGGTAGGTCATTGATTGAGCCATTCAGGTCAAATCCATTGGTGACTTCCCCAGCTTTTCTTTCTCGGATATAATTCCCGTTAATCAGGCCTCGTATCTAAAAAAATATCTGAGATTTCAATAGCAATGCTTTTTGTGTTTTTTTTCTACGAAGATTCACAGCGATTACTGCAAATGCCGTGCCATCATATACGTTATTTGTTGTTTTGTAGCCACTGAAAAACAACTTCGACGACAATGGCACGCCATTTCCAACATGGAGATCTTCGATATTTCATATGGAAGCAACTCGAAAATGTTCTTGCAGCAGAACTTTCTCGGTGCTGTACCGCATACTTCAAAGTTCAGGGCATACCATGTCTTGCAAGGATCTAAATATGGTGAGAATACTCGATAAAAAATCACAAAACAGCATACTCGAGAGTGGAGCTCGGTATGACGATTGCGAGACTAATAATACAAAGTTCACCTTTCCGAAATTCATATCTGCTGCGCAAAATGATTCTTTGCCATATATGTCCTGATCCAATTTTGTGGAGCTCATATTTAACCAAAAAGTATGGTTTTCTTTAACTGAATCTAAATACAACCTTCGCACCAAAGGTATTCGACGACGTAGTGATAATTAGATCAGGCGAATAATCTGACGCCGCTGCGTACAGGATTCTATTGTAAATGTGGATCCCTGTTGCGTGCAGTAAAAACAGGCTTGCGGCTTGGCATGCTTTGTGAGTTCCACATACCGCTGCCAGACATCTGAGAGTTCAAGTACCTGATTATTTTCAGCGGCATAACGAAGTTCATTGAAGAGAAATATCATCGCAAGGTCAGTGTCTGTTATTTTGTTTTTAAAGGGTTATACTTATAAGCACTTAAGCACTTTTTATGGTATTTCCCTTCTGCAGCAATGAGGTCACTAATTCCTGCCAAGCGCAATCTGATTGTGCTGTCCAGATGGGCAACATGAATGATTGCATCGCTCACACTAAAGGAAATAACATAAAACCATTGCTCCTTTATTTGGCTTTAACTCTTGGCAGTATATGCATAGAAACCAGACCATAGGGGGTGTGGATCTCCTAGACCTTGTGCATTTTGCAGCATCCAATAGTTTGTCCGCAGACTGCTTTCTACGCTTAGAGGAGTTGTTGCTGCTCTGTCTACTCTCAGTCAAGCGCTCGATTTTCCCTTTGTTTGTAAAGTCAGAGTAGAACTTCTGCTGCCAGAAAACAGCAGGTGTATCAGATAGAGAATATTTTGCCTCCACTACACAATTCAGACACACACAGTCACGTAGGATACTTGGGCATGTCGGTCAGCCGAGCCCAACAGCGTTTATTCATATAATTGCTCATAATAGCTTACAGGCATTCGTTCTTCAACTTTTAGTCTCTATTTACTACTATTATTAATTATTGCGACACTGCCGGATACGAAAACCCAAAACCACTGTGTGGACTAAACGGGAACGTATACTCCCACCAATGCAGTGCCGCCAACTCTGGGAGCTGAGGTCATCTAAATACATTTATTCCGATATGATAAATACAATCTTATGCCGATTTAAATTAAACTCGGACGATTCTAACCTAGCCAGAATGGTTTCCCTTAATGTTCGTTATGCCTCCGGCTTCTCGATCCAATCATTTAAAAAAAAAAAAAATGAAGCAAGGTAGCAAGGCTGACCTAGAATGAATTCAACCTCTAAACGGTCACCTACTTATGGCACACTACATTACCCATAATTCTCAGCACTACTCTCCCCAGGCTTCTGTTCCGTGCCAGCAAAATATTCATTTCTGTGAATTTCGTACCTCAACTAACATAAATTACACATTGTGTTACACCGAAATATGTTCGATCGCTTCTTGATAATTGGCATCGTGGAGATCATTTCTGGCCTTAGCGGCTTCCTGTAATCTATCTAAGCCTCTTGGGGTACCTTTCTGAATATCTTCTACACTTTCACTGCTCTAAATAATGCACAATTCTTGCTGAAGATGTTCTCCTTTACGTTTTGCATTGCAAGACGCCAATTGGATTTTCTCAACCGCTGACCAAATGATTTTTTTTGCAAATGTATATTAATGATAACGATAAGCGTAAGGCTATATAAAGAAGTTTTAAAATGCTTTTGGGAAGGCATTCTGATCGGCATACATGTTTCCTCAAAATTAGACCATGGTGGTTAGAAACACTTTTAATCACGTTGTCGATCACATGATGTGCCAATGCCAGTTAAACAAGTTTTGATTGTCAAGAATGATAAACATTATTTAAAGGTATGCATAAAGTTCGATTATGGACGTCCCTGTATAGGTAATAGTAATAAACAACTATATAGCCTCATTTTTATGCGCGATTTTGACGTCATATTTTAAATGCTTAAAAACATAGCTTTATCTTAAAAATTGAGCTTGGCAACATTGTTTTTTGAAATCAGCATACTTTAAGACTATGCGGTCCCATGCTCGTTTGGTCATTGCTAATCACATAACAATATAACAACCGAAAGACGCATGCGTCCTGTAAGTTGCGTCCCACATGGAAATAAACTCACATGACCGAGCGTATAAATACTGTTGTGAAGGAATTTCAAGTAGCCGCATGTGATCCAAGGATAAAGCTAGCTATGTACACACGACGGTGGTCCCTCGTGGCTTTGGGTTCCTGTAGCTGGTCTCCCATGCAGTCCGATGAATGCACCTCGAGTTCCCTTGGAAACTTAAGGCCGGTTATACCAGCGCCTCGACATCCGATGGGAGACCATGATATCAGACGAAAGTAATGCACAAGTTTAGGTCGTGGCTCACAGTGTAGGGTGGAGTCTGTATATCATGCGCCGTGGTCTAGTGGTTTTTCTTCGCTGTTTTGACTTGTTTTAAGAGTCATATTAAAATGTTTCAAACATAAAATATACCAAACAAAGCGGTTTTCAATTTTCTACGCAGTTATTAGCATATCAGTCAGTGATCTAAGTTTGTGTTGAACAAAGTTTGCGCTTACGCTGGATCGGACGGCAATAAATATATTTCTCATGTGCCTTAGTGAGCTCTTAAGGCATAGTCCATGCAGTCTTACTAATCTAAACCTGTAAATAATACCGAAGTCAATTATAATATAAAGCAGGTTTACAACATACGAATATTCTTGTTTGGCTTACATTTGCCCATACAAATCTCATCTACTGTCCATATCCTTGCCATATCATGGGGACAGTGTGGGCTATTATCGTCTCTGCCCAGATATTTCCCATTCATATGGGTTTAATATGGGATTCATACGAGCAATGAAACATCTGTCCATGCATCCCCCAAAAGCAAAACTGGTGTCACCAGAACCTCTATAAGAACCACTTTCACCGTTTTCCTTCCTTCACCATTTTCGTTCCTAGAGAGGTTTTTGCTTTCTTTGCCGGGCCCGGCTTTCACTGTATTTGTTCTACTGTATTTCTTCAGCTTCTGACCACATTTGGTTCTCACACAGGTATCATTTTACTCTGGCCGCTGATTTTCTACTATATCTACTACTGTACTACTTCTACCACATCGACAGACGCGCTACGACTTGTGTGGGGCTGGGAGCTTTCTACCCCACACAAGCCGATCTACCACATGTGGCCCGCCGAGGTTTGAACACCAGACTTGTGAATGGCTCCCATTTCAATCACACGCCCAGCGTTAAACCCGTTGGGCCACATGTGCTAGACGTTGACGTAGGTGTAAAATATTGTATTTATGTCTTCCACAAGACGATCGCCCACGCGTTGTCTCGAAATTTGCATACGAACCCGACATACGAATTAATGTATACGGAGTTCTTTGTAAAGTTGAAAGAAAACCCCTGTTTATTTCTCTCATAGGACATGTCGATTTTTATCCCACTAGACTGCCATGTTGTGCTCGCAGTTCTTGCTTGAGTTCGGCTCGAATTTGTTCTACGCTTTTTTCACCTGTTCGCCCGAACCTGAACTAGCCGAAGTTGTATGGCGAATTTCGACCTTCATAGCTTCATATTTTTCTGCCTCGGCGAGGATGAGATTATATTCAGAATCAGACACATTTTCATCACGTAGGGCTTTTGACACGAGACCACTAATCGTATTAATTTTCGCTCTCGCCAACATAGCGGTTTTCTCATGTTTAGAAACTTTTATTCCAAGCGTTTTAGCCTCAATAGTCGTAGCGGCCGAAATTATCCCACAGAGTCCGCCGATAACGCCAAGTGGCAGGCCAATTATGACACCAAAACCGGTTAGAGCAGTCGCCAAGCCTGAGCTTGATAAAAGCACAGATAGACTACCTGTTGCCACAGCGACACCGTGTACTATTCCCTGCGCATGGGCTATTTTTTACGCACCACTTCGTAGTGTTGTTCTTGGGCTTTGATGCTCTCGAGCGTATCACGGACATCTCGCCGACGAAAGTTCTCTTGCCCTCCTAGGCCGAGCTGGGGATAGACCTGTGGTGCCGTTGGAATTGTTTTAATCGAATCGCTTGCCATCGTATATATGTATACGTATGATTTACTCAATCTTCAATACGAAACGTAGAGGTCGACCACGGAAGTCCATGATATTATTTTTACCATCGCGAACAGTCAGGCGAAGGCTGTTTCTCATTGTCCCTAGAGCTCGGATTTTTGTTGAGGCCATCAAATAATAGGTCCTTCTGGTAAACCAGGTGCCTTCTACGCTAAAGCTAGCTAGTACTGTCGACCGCTTTCCCTCAAGGTGATAATTCGGAATCCACCACATCACAGTGGATATATAATGTTTGGATATATTCGATTATCAGGCCGTATTCTCCCACTTTTAGTGTTACGTTTCCATCCTCATCTTCATTTCCTTTGATACTAAGTATTTCACAGAGATTTTTACTGAACTTGATTGTTTTCTTCACATCTAGGACCCAATACTTTTTACTGGATATGTCTATAAATTTAACGATGCCAGCATCAACTGCATAGTTGAATTGATCCATGAGGGTAGCTCTATTATAATTCCCCGGATTAATTGTGTATGGGAACCCCACACCTTCGACTTCCCACTGAAACGTAGCCTTCTCTAGTAGATTCAACCAACTGTTCTCAATAGTGGTTTCGAGTAGCGAAATATTCTGTATACGAATAGGGTGGTCAAAGTAGACCGTATGGTCAGCCGTAGGACAGGTGACATTTAAGATTACCATTTTCGCAATATTAAAGCCTGAAGCTTACTTCGATATCAGAGTCTGGTTGTATGTTCAATAAGCATGCCAAAAAGAGTTCATTTCGAGGGGGATTGGAGTGACTATGTTGCGCCTCGCAATGCCAAGGCCTTTGCAGCCTTTAAGAAAAAATATCCCAATGCGGATTTTGAGAAGTTCTCAGCTAAGACAGTTGTATCCGATATACATGATGAGTCGACATACGAGAATAGGATCATGTTTTACGACAGTGGACAATATTGGAATATGGGCGGTCTAATACCAGCAGGCGTACGAAAACGGCTAAACGAAGCGTTACGCGAGACTGTGGGTTTCCCACTCCCCTTCAGAAGGACGGATTTTAAGTATCCAGTTCCAGCTGTCCCTGGGCACACATCGCTAAAGACATATACCCCTTCCTACAAACTCAAAAGATTTATGTAGCAAGGGATCAGTTCTTCACGTTGCAACCGAAAGATATATTTCAAGAGCTGGGGCTCAAGCCTAGGTCCTAGAGCCCTTTTGAGATCATTACCCATCTTTTTGTATCGATCTCCTTTCTTAGTGGTCAAAGGTATAGGCTCATCTTTGCTACCCATCGCGTGGAGCATGATTCTACCACCCTCGATAATCTTACCATCCTTTCCGATCTTATTAGCCTCGATAGATACCTCTAATGTACCACGTATACCTACATCTGGGTAGAACCGCTTTATCGTCTCGGCCATATCTTCGCTTGTTGCTTTTGAGATTTTGTCTGTGAATACCATCCCCTTCCTCACCTCGATGAATGATGTTTCAGCCTGGCTGTCCTTTGGCCTAGCACCTTGTGCAGTATAGTCGTGTCTGGTTTTCATTTCTATCTTCTCACCACCTACTGGGCCGTCTGGTATGGGTGGGAACACGCGATTCATCTCATCATGCAGTCTAGAAAGGTGGTCATCTTCGGTGCGGCGCCTGCCTTCTTCAGCCTCGACTCTATCCCTAGTTTCAGATTGATATGAAACATCAGTCTCTTCGAAACGCCCCTCTTCCATCGTATTGAAGAGGAGACTTTAATATATTCAATTCATATGTTGTGAAACAAGCATGATATCATCACCCCTTCGACGGCCAACCCCATGGAAACTTTGGTTGTCAATGTTCCCACGATAGGTGAAAATAGGCTTCTAGTGCCTGGCAGTCTAGCACTCAGTGCCAATATCGCTCTATCCGGTGGTGACGCAAACAACCGCTTGGTGGCCAATGTTGGACGCTGCCTAGTCTCCCAGCGAGTCGTAAGAATGGGCACTACTACCTTAGAAGACTGTAGTAGACCAGATCTACTGCAGGTATATAGTGATCTCTACCTATCTACCGTAGAACGAGAGAATCGCATAGAGCAGGGAGATCATGTCAGTAGCATATGTAAATCTGGACACTATCACCTTAGGAATATAGGGAAAATTAGGAAATACCTTGATGAAAAATCAACTGAAACTCTTATACATGCGTTCGTTACTGCAAAACTAGATTATTGTAATTCACTTCTTCATGGACTCACTAAGCATCAATTAGATAGAATGCAGTCAGTATTAAATACAGCTGCTCGCATCGTTACACTTACACGTAAATATGATCACATAACCCCAGTTCTAATTAGATTGCACTGGCTGCCAGTCTCACAGCGCATAATTTTTAAGGTTTTACTATTAGTTTATAAGGCCCTTAATGGCCTATCGCCACAATATATTACAGAACTACTCAAATATCGCCCTAATGTTCGCACGCTGCGCTCTACTGAACAGAAATTATTAGTCATTCCTAAGTCACGCACAGTCTCATATGGTGACAGAGCTTTTTCTGTAGTGGGTCCAAAAGTCTGGAATACATTACCGTTATCAATCCGCCTCTCACCAAATGTAGATATTTTTAAAAAGTCACTAAAGACACATCTTTTTAAACTAGCCTATAATTGATGTACAATATTTTAATTTGATTTGATTTTAATTTCTTACGTCATTGTCCATAGGGAAAATTTTTAGGTTGATTATTTTTAAAAATATTGTAAATAGGTTATTTCATTTTAGTTTTAATTATTCAATTCTTTATATAATATTCAATGTAAAGCGCCATGAAAAATTAGTTGATATGGCGCTATATAAATAAACTTATTATTATTATTATTATATTCAATCCGCCAATGTTAACAAACTTCGCTCGAATTCTGGCGATAAAGACTCCTCGATTGAGGTCGATAAGGCGACACTGACTGCATATGGTAGCGTGTATAAGATACCTATTGATCACGATATTATCACAAATCATGGGGTCTTTTATCCGCACGCGATTCGAGAAAAGATGGCCTTCCATTTGACGCTGGCACCAGCCACAGACGTCATAGTCGGATCTGACAGCACAAAAATAGGCACATATAAACTCTCAAACATTGAGCTCGAATATGAAGTCATTGAAAGTCTCGATCTTGCTGTACAGGCCCAGGAGTCTAAGACAGCGGTAAAGCCTTCCTGTACAACCACGCTGAGTACTTCAAAACAGTCTCAGTCAACCTAGCAACTGACACACTTATATCTGAAAGCGTTGGCGTACTTCGTCGATCTTTCACTGGTATCCTCTATTCCTTTGGGATGCTACCAAGGGATTTATGGAAATAGGCAAAGAATTGGTTTTGTGCATCGTCGGGACGACAAAACGGAGAAGCCACCACGGCCATGACACATAAGAAGTTCTTCGAGAACGAGTTCGCCGTACTCATCGATTGTCGCACGTCTCAAAACAGTATATCTCATGGAGATGGTCTGGCCCAACTAGATACGGGAGCAAATATTCGCCTACGGATTCATTGCACAGGCGGCGGCACAGGGACTGTGATTATGCATATATTCGTGTTTTCTGATGCTCGTCGGAGACAGCGGGAGACGGAGACAGCGGGTGCTACCGCAATCGAGACAAATGCGGAGGACACCACCAAAGGTAGCAACCTTAAAACTAAAGGTATGATATAGCATTTGAAGTCATACCATAGGCCCTGTATTATCGATGACATAATTATGGTTGAGAACAAACTTATGAAAACGTTATCAGACGCAGCTATATTAATTGGACTTGCGGCAGGTATCGGATGGGTCGGGAAAAAGGTCGTCAAAGAGCCTATGACTGGCGATCCTTCATCTAACGTTTTGAACTACACGAAGTGGGTAGCCGTGTTGTCTGGTAGCCTTGCTGCTAAGCAATACCTCGAGGATAAGAAGTATATACCGCCTATTGCGTAACATAACATGGCATCGATAATAGTGGCGGCAGTTTCTTTCGCTATAGCGGGTGTCGCTGCGAGATACGGCGCTAAATACATCGAGAAAGCGGTCGTCGGACCGGATGGCGCCGATGCAATTGCCGTAGAGACAGAACGGTACGATAGAGCTATGGAAAAGTCCCATGCCGATATGGTTGCCTATGAAAAGCGACGAGAAGAAATAGCTACCTGGGTCAGGGGAAAAGGAAAAACACAGTACTATAATGATAAGGACCTATCTAATGATGATCGAACTCGCGATTTGTTCCTTAAAGTCCATGTGGGGCTACACCCTTTGAAAAAGCCCCATCTCCCCGAATATTATCGACCATCGAGTTCCAAGAAAACTGCTGAATTGGTGGCCCTAGGTGGTGGGGTGTTTGCGGCTGGATACGTTGCCACCCGATTTCTATGAGAAAAACAAACAAAACAATTACTAGGTAATTACTAGGCAATTACTAGATTACTAAATGAATTACTAGGTAATTACTAGATTACTAAATTAACTACTAGGTAATTACTAGATTACTAGGTAATTTTTCTGCCTGTTGAAGATTGATAGCAAAGCTATATATGGGATACGTAATATAGCAGGTTCATTTCAAAGCCATGGACGTTCCAGACTTGGTGGCTATAGAGACTGAAAGACACGATAGAGCCCTTGAGAAATATCAAGCTGATTGGGCTACTTTCCAGGAGACCCGCGAAAATTTGGTAGGCTGGGTCCAAGAGCAGAAACGTATGCGGCGCCACTCCCACGAAGATCTATCCAATTTGGCTCAAGCTCGAATCCTATTCAATACAACCCAAGTAGGGCTAGACCATATAAGTCTGCAGGATACGAAGGAGCCTCGTTTCTCCGATTACTACCGGCCATCAAGGCCTTGGCGTCATAATTTGCCCACCAAATTGTGTTTTTGTGTGGTGGGGTGCTCGTTCTAGGATATGTTGCCACCCGATGGCTATAGCTATGCTTTTTAAAACGGGCTTTTTACGTTCGTCGTAAAGTTGGTTTCTGCACCCATTTGAAGCTATTCGTATATATATACATAGCAGAGGCAACTTTCAACGAAAAGGGAAACCATGCGAGTCAAGTAGAACTTCGAGAGGCAACTTTCGATGAAAACGGAAAACGCGCAAGTTAATAATAACTTCGGGACACATATAAAACACAAGGAAAGTATCGTACACGTAGTATCATTTAATGTGAAGGCTAAAGGAATCGAAAACTTTGTCCACACTTATGCTTTACTAGCCCTCAACTCTCCTCTTTCATATTGTACCAATTCGCTACTAACCGAGTTAGGTTTCGAAGACGAGGTAGAGTCCGTAGGGCTTAAGTCGCTAAAGGACGCAGCCAAGAGCCTCCCCTTAGTAAATCTAGAATTGCAAATTCTTAAGGAGGATGGATTCATTAATCTTAATGGTGCTGTGCTTTGCCCGACTGAATTCGTAAACAATACGTACATTGCTGCGCTTTTCCCCGATTTTCCTACATCCAATGGATACGAAATCGGTTTGGTAATAGGGCACGAACACATGGTAGACTTCGGTATCAAATATAAAGGGTCGATAATGCTCAAGTGGAATACAGAGCCCCGCCACATCAAAAGTCTACTCCATGTGGAGGGTGGATACTTCGACCTTATACCACTATATGTATGATACGAACTGGACTTGCTACTAGAAAAAAAGAATAAGAACTCGTTGGCTCTCAACCAGTCTTCATTCTTTTGTTCTGCTTGTTGAAGGTTCGACCTATCACTTCGTAATAATGAATCGCAAACTCAATAGTAAGCTGAGCCTACAATACTATAGCCCCCAAGGCTATTGGAAAGGGCTCGTTGCAATCAAACATCTTGCAACAGCAACTGACATCCCCGAAGATACGGCTCGGATGTGGCTGGAAAAACAGGCTATGTGGCAGATCTATTTACCGGCACCTCAATATGTACCACGACCTAAATTTAATGTCTCTACGCCAAACGAGGTCCATCAGGCCGACCTGCTCTTCCTTCGGCACGATCGTCCTGGGTGTGGACGAAAACTATATAAATATGCACTTACAGTTGTGGATGTCGCATCCAGATACAAAGAAGCCGAGCCATTAGGCACTAAAGAAGCTAAAGAAGTCGCTGCGGCGTTCGAGCGAATCTATAAGCGAAGTCCACTGACATGGCCAAAACGTTTACAAGTCGATCCAGGACGTGAGTTTATGGGTGCCGTTACTCCACTACTGGCCAAGCATAAAGTTTATGTAAGGCGTGGACGTGTGGATATCCATAGAGATCAAGCAATTGTTGAGCGATTGAACCGAACCCTATCCGAAAGGCTATTTGGGCACCAATATGCTCAAGAAATGGTGCTTGCTTCGCAGGGAAGGGACGATAGGTCGGTTGAGTGGGTAGCTCGTTTACCTGCAGTCGTAGAAGCTTTGAATAGTGAGCCTACGCGTTTGACGGGAAAACAACCGGCTTTAGCGATTACCGGAAAGGAAATCGAATCGAAGCCGGCAGAACCTGCACACTATGGACGCTTTGTTGGTCTCAAAGAGAAAAGGCTTCCATTCGACGTTGGTGTTCGATATCTATATGTTCCTGGTGAGCTGGAAGGTGGTCGCCGCCGTGCAACTGATCCGATATGGAGTTTGGAAACATATAGTATTTCACGTAGTATGGTTTCTTCGGGGCAGCCAGTCCTGTACTATTTGTATTCGGAGGACGTTTCGAAGAAACAACCAAAGCGTGGATTTGTGCGAGAAGAGCTACAAGTGGTGCCTAGGGATACAGAACTGCCTCTGAATGGAATCTTAAGCTAATAACTCCTCAATGAGGTCATCGAAGTTTAGGCAACAGAGTTGCATTTCTGAAAGGATATCTTTGTGTCCATAGGCTAGGGTATCAATTCCATTTTCGGAGATCCAGCGCTTACTATCGAATGGTGATAGCGATACCTTATTAAGGTGCTGCCCATAGATGTGATGGCCTTCCGAGCGCAGTACATCCATCCCATGCCGGAAGGTTTTCTTAGCAAATAGCGACTCCTTGTACTGCTCGTGGCGGATATGCTTCTTCACAACTGCCTTGCGGATGCCTTTAGCCTTTCTAATGTTTTTCCCGCCGGCCTCTAGGATGGAATACATCTTGGGTCGAAGGCCTACATACTCGGCGATTGGACGCCCGGCACACTCGTCCTTCATCTTTCCAAGGACTTTCTTGTTTGCCATGCTACGTAGTGGATGCTCCTTAGGGTAGTCAAATGTGTCATAGAGATCTTCGTGGGTAGCCATGTCGGCATACACATCATCTGTCTGGACCTCAAGGAGTAGGCTGTCCGTGTCTGTATAGATCAGCTGGCATCGGTCTCCATACTGTCCAAGCAGCTGGTTGTAGTAGAAATCGTACATCAGATGCTTTGATAGGTCAAGAATGCTAATCCCCACGTAGACTGGGCGGTTCAATGTCAGTCGACTTTTGTGCATTTGCAGAGCTGCCAGATCATCATCAAAGATGTTTGCCCGCGCGAAGGCTGGGCTGGCAATCAGGCGTCTGAGTTTGTCCTCTTCGCTGGCACGCACTAGATTGACATTGACACGCTTGCGCAAGTTCTCCATGGTTTGGCCAAAGACGCTGTTGTTCATCAACTTGTACAGGTCCTTTTCGAAGTCACTGGTTGCATTCTTCCGGAGCTCGGTGTTTTTTTCGGATATAAGGCTCCATCCATGGGCTTTGGTCGAATCGTAGTGCTCGGCGTACCTTTTTCAATCGCATGCCTAGGGATAGGTAGAGCTGTAGATTGTGGTAGTGGAGTACATATCGCTCTTTGTCGCGGAGGTTTGGCACCAGCTTTTCAACCTCTATTGACGACCCTTTTAGTCTGTGCTGATACTCTGACATCCACTCCTTTGGGATCTTCATGCGCTCTGGTGCTAGAGGATAGGCATTGTGTGAGTTGTGTAGTTGTGGGGGGTATTCGAGATCCACTTCCAGTATGTAGCCCTTGAGGCTGTCAGATAGATGGTCTGCTATAGTATTGGATAGTTCTCGTAGATCCTCTACCCATTCAAAGCCACCTGTTGGTAGTGGCTGACTCATTGCCCATCCATATAGGTTGTTGGCATCGAGGTATTGGATGTATGTTGTGGGCTTGGATTGGTCGTAGCACTCAACCAGAGGATTGTTGGCTCTTGGATACCATAGATATACCTCCGCGAAGACCTTTCTCTATGAAGAGATGCTGGTCATAGTCCACTAGCAGCTCGAGCTCCACACCTGTAGTCTTCAAGAGCGCATCCCAAGAGAGACCAGGGCTGGTGTAGTAGTGTGCAGGATCCAAGCCGTACTGATGTAGACATGTTTTCCGAAAGGTCTCAAAAACATCTGCCAGGAGAAGCACATCAGTTCGGAGATATAGGTCGTGGTAGTCTCCCATATCTTTACAGTCAAAAGTGCTCCAGACCTTTTGAGCGTGGGCACAGTCCTCATCGGAAATGCCTTCAACTAATAGCTTGCTGTAGAAGTCGGCTTGTGGTGGGAGTGGCTCTGCAAACCGATTCCAGCTATCCATATACCCATACGGGTAAACACCCTTCGGTGCGAGAAGGTGAGCATTCGCTGGTGTGTGTAGTATTGTGATGGAAAGGCATGACTTATCGAGCTGTTTTTGACTCTCAACACCACACTGAGGGCATGTTCCCACAATCAGCCAATCCTCGTTGATAACGACTTTCTCGTCCTCCTCGCAGGTCTTACACTTGTCGGGGGTTGCCCCAATGGTGTTACACACTAGCTTGTCTAGGGATGCCAAGAGGAACTGAGCGCTGTCGATGAATCGCAGCTGGCCTAGGGAGAATGATATGTACTTATCTGTGTTATTGGGGATACATGCGATCTGTCCCTCCATCTTGGAAATAGCCTACATTATGAGATGTGAGTCGTAACCCCGCAAGTTGTGGAATACGACTGGAATTATTGTGGTTTTTGGGCTAAACCGAAGCTTGAGGTTACAGGCATTATGGGCTGCACCTCTATACTTACCCGTGATGTGGCAGTGGTCACGAACTGAGTCATTGTAGAGTGGCTTATCACATACATGGCAGATGGTAGTCATGTTGTGGGTCAACTTGTCCATTGGGGTCATCCATATTGCTTTAGGGTTAGCCAAAACTGCCTTGATTTTCAATTCTTCTTGTTGCATTCCCACCAGGAACCTTTCTGCGGCATCCAAACCTCTGTAAACAACTGGAGGCTCCGTATGGCCATCACATCGCACGACGACGTAGCCAAAGCCACAAGCCTCATGATGCTGTGTTTTCTGAGTATTACTCTTTTTGGGATCCAGCTCTTGTCCTGCGATCTTTGTGGTCAAAGCCTCAAAGTCAGCATATATAACATACGGAGCTGGAAGCTGTCTGTGGTGGTTTTGGAAGTAGAGCTTGTTTTCACCCTCTTCAGGCATTTCCACTCTCACTGCGGTTTTCCCTATACCTTGACACTCAGTCTTATGGGCTTCCAGGAGGTCTTCTCGGGAGTACCCATGCAGGCACCGCTCCCGTGGTGTTTGCTATGATTGTAGAGGAGGCGGTTCAAGTCCTTGATCCAGGTATAGTGGTACTTTCCGGACTTCTCTGTGAGCAACATGTTGATGTGGCGGATTTCCCCACGTTGCTTGCTAATCCTGTAGACTACCACCCCTTTCTACCACCCAAAAACGTTTATTGCGAGATCGTTTTGCTTCTCCACACGTGTTATTTGTGAGATTGGTGTTGGTGAGCTTATCCCATCTAAGTTCAATCCATCGTCTTCTTGATACTTTGATGTTCTCTGTGGGTCTTTCGCAACTGGAAACATTGCTGCACGTAGTGTCCAACGAAAACAGTTGTCATCGTTGTTTTTTACATTGATCACGGCTTTCTTCTTTGCAACTTCCGTAGGTAGTTCGATGTAGGATCCGCCTCTCAGAGGTTGATAGGGAGCTATATTTAGCCAAAGCAGGATGATGCGGTCAACAACCCATCCAGAGCCTCTATGCGTCCACTTCTCTAGGCCCTCTAGAATCATTGGGATAGCCCTCTCTAAGGTCTCATGAATCTCGTGGGTCTGCATGACAACCTCCTGTTTATGGCGTATCGTAGGGTCAGTAGACTCTTGGCTGCCGTCTGGATGGTCCTTCCTGAGCTGCACCTTCAGCGCAAGTTGAAACTTCACACCATGCAGGGCTTGGATTTCTTCCACCAATTTCTGACGAATCTCATGGCGTGCACGTGCGTCTTCTAGAAAGGACCTTGGATCGGCACCTAGTTCGTGACCTTCAGGAACATCCATCTGCCACCCGTGCAGATATCTACCAATAGCCCATGGGGTTCGCTTCAATGTAAGATGTTGTTGCTGTTCTTCCATATTGGTTCGTATATTATAGTAGAGTTATTGTTTAAATGGTATATATAATATGGAGTACAAGCACGTGCCTAATTTTCATTAATGTTAGGATTAGGGTGGTAGGTAGGACAGTTCTTCTTCTTATGTCTCCACAAAGCAAAGTAGCAGCTTAGCTCTCCTCCACAATTCTCACAAATGTATTGCTTCGGAACTTTAACGCAAGGAGTCTTACGCTTCTCCAGGTGGCGCTTTAAGTTCCCCTTCCTATTAAAATTCCTGCCACAGGCTTCGCATTCCATTCTGTATATTATGGTGGAGCTATTGTCTAAATGGATGTATACAATATGAGAAAACTCGAAGCTCGAAAATGTGGTGAGAAAACTCGAAGCTCGAAAATGTGGTGCAACCTCCTATATAGTAGTATGAACAGTGGGCGGTTCTGGCGTAGTGATTCTGATAACGTTGTGAGTGGCCTCTGGGGCACGAACAACGTTAGCAGATGAGGCTGCGCTTCATATGGGTTTTACGCGAATAAAGAACCATTTTAGCCCATGCATCCCCCATATACTTCCCATGTATTTACCAGATGCTGGGAATAGTATGGGCCTCTACCTATGCCTGTCTTGTTTCGCCCATACAAATTCCACCTTGTACTCATATCTGTGCAATATCATGGGAATCGTATGGGTTATTAACCTGTCTGCCCATACAATTCCCATACATATGCATATGTATGGCAATTGTATGGGCAGACAGGTTAATAACCCATACGATATGGGTTTCACTGATATGAGATGTGTTTTCCATATGCTTTCCATATATGGGTTTCATATGGGATGTGCTGCCCATGTATTTTCCATATGATATCATTTGAAACCCTTACTTTTCCAATATATGGAAATCGCATGGGTTATTATCCTGTCTGCCATACAATTCCCATTCATATGGGTTTCATATGGGATCTGTTTCCCATATGCTTTCCATATATGGGTTTCATATGGGATGTGCTGCCCATGTACTTTCCATATGATTTCATTTTAAACCCTTACTTTTCCCATATATGGTTTCTGAATGGTAGGTAAACCCATATTTGTCCCATGTAACAAAAACTAAAACCCATATAGTTCCCATGCCAGACCCATGTACATCTCATGTAATACCTACATGTCATACCCATGTCATACCCATATGTTTGGTTTGGTAAGGGAGGCTTTCGGTTAGACACAAATGACTCAATACAAGATTTCAAACATGAAATTAATGGCCTTATAACCGGTCAGTTATGAATACCACGTCAGTTATGAATACCACAATGACCACCTTCTTTTGGTCAATCCTCTTCCTCCAGGTTTCCGTCATGTGTTGAGAAGCCCTTTTTGTACGCCCACTGATGCACACTGACGTTATCCGGATTTCCTCTCATATCTGTAGTAACGACGCGATTGACACATTTACCTATTATCCACCTAGGCACACTCATCATATGCACAGATCTGTAGTTGTCCCAGTCGGTTGTGTCGTTCTTTTTGTAAACTGCCTTGGTCTTGGCCACAGTGATTTGAACACTGCTCTGCGAGACCAGAAGGCTTTGCAGGCTTTTTGCAGGCTCTGGTGCTATTGTACAGTGGTTGCACGTTCTGCGCATGCGTATCACATATATCCAATATGGCGGCTACAGAGACTCCTCTCGCTACCGATCTGAAAATATGTCCTTCTTCTGATCAACTTCGTGCATTTTATCGCAATGAGGTTCTATATTTTGAGAGAAAATTTATCAGAAAACTAAAAGACAGCAATTCTTTGAGAATTACTTTGGAAAATCAGAAAGAAAGGATGGTTTTAATGGAGGTTTCACGACTTGTTTTTGTCAAGTCTCTGGCTTCAAAGTTCAACAGGGATGAAATGAAACAAGAGCCGCCACCTACATTCGAGTTGAGGACTTTAAATCGACTTGGCCAAGTGTTCGGGAATGATACTCTTGTGAGAAGATTTAATTCTGGTGACTTCACAATTATTACTCCATTTTATGTCGTTGTGGAGGATGATGTGTGTAGTGTGGATGATTTGCGTCGAGAAACCCCCCTCTATAAAGGCCAACATCTGTTTGCACTGGACAAGAATGGGACGAATATGAACTGTTTAGTGCCTTATGGTGGTTCAAACCCTGGTGAAGGTGATGGACTACCCAATGGATTTTGTTTAAATACAATAGATATTGATGGAGGAAAGTTGCAATTTCCTGAATTCAAAGGTGAAAGAACAATCAATGTGAGCCGTGGATACAACTTTGTGTACTCAATGTGGGATAGTGTGATGGAAGGAGACATTTTAGTTATGCGTCAAAAGATGTTTAATGTAAAGATTGTATCAAGAGATATTTTCAATCCGTCAAGGGATCTTATCAAATTAGATAAAGAACAAAATTTTTCTGCGCAACGTTGCAGTTATAAATTGCGGAGAGCAGTCAAAATAATATCTATGCCGGTATGTGTGCCTTTAGATAAACTCAAATATGCCCGCAAAGTGTCTCTAAAATTCCACAAGAAAAATTCTGTTTTGCAGCAAGGAGAAATGCAGCTAAAATTCTACAATGCTGCATTTAACAAATGTGGCATTATGACACATGATATTGCTCTCCCTGTAGCAGAGGTGGATTTAATCTAATTCTTGCCGGCAAACAGAACCTTACGTGTGGGATTTTGGAGGTTTTTTTAAGCATACTTGAGTTAGAAAGTTGGTACAGATTTTGATTTGCAGTTATAAATTGCGGAGAGCAGTCAAATAATATCTATGCCGGTATGTGTACCTTTAGATAAACTCAAATATGCCCACAAAGTGTCTCTAAAATTCCACAAGGAAAATTCTGTTTTGCAGCAAGGAGAAATGCAGCTAAAATTCTACAATGCTGCATTTAACAAATGTGGCATTATGACACATGATATTCCTCTCCCTGTAGCAGAGGTGGATTTAATCTAATTCTTGCTGGCAAACAGAACCTTACGTGTGGGATTTTGGAGGTTTTTTTAAGCATACTTGAGTTAGAAAGTTGGTACAGATTTTGATTTGCAGTTATAAATTGCGGAGAGCAGTCAAAATAATATCTATGCCGGTATGTGTGCCTTTAGATAAACTCAAATATGCCCACAAAGTGTCTCTAAAATTCCACAAGGAAAATTCTGTTTTGCAGCAAGGAGAAATGCAGCTAAAATTCTACAATGCTGCATTTAACAAATGTGGCATTATGACACATGATATTCCTCTCCCTGTAGCAGAGGTGGATTTAATCTAATTCTTGCTGGCAAACAGAACCTTACGTGTGGGATTTTGGAGAAGGTTTTTTTAAGCATACTTGAGTTAGAAAGTTGGTACAGATTTTGATTTGATTTTACTGATTGTTTTTATCATCTCAATCATCAAATATCGCAAAAGCCAAAAATACTAAATGCAAAACAATTTTTTACAGTGATTATTGTTCAACTATATTTTATACAATACATCTCAAAAATTATATGATTTTACTGATTGTTTTTATCATCTCAATCATCAAATATAGCAAAAGCCAAAAATACTAAATGCAAAACTATTTTTTTACAGTGATTATTGTTCAACTATATTTTATACAATACATTTCAAAAATTAAAATTTACTTGATGAAAGCTTGTTTCTTTGAGTATAAACATGAATAAAAGTTTCTTTATCATCAATATTCCATTATTCTTCATTTCCTCCTTCATCGTCTGATTCATTAAACTGGATCACAGGTTGTGAAGGATGCATAGGACATGCCTTGTTTTTTTTTGTGTGACCCTCTTCATTACAGGCTGAGCATGTGACCTTACGGGTTGCTTGAAACACATTCTCTGGGTAGAAGAAGTGCTGTGTACGGAGCATCCTTGTTATGGTGACAAACCGTTTTGAATCTTGGTTAGTGCTACTCCACTCCATTGTCTTGATCAGCTTATTTAGATGTTCCGATGCCACACAAGAGAAATATCCACATCCCCAGCCCAGTATCTCAAACCAAAATTTATGTTGGCGATGAATGTGGTCTCTCAGAATATGGAGGTAGGGTAGTTTGGCTGTGCATCCTGAAGGCCCATACTGTTTCATCTTTTGAAAGAATTCCTCAGATTTGGTCTCAAAGTTATTGACTCTGGCAGCATCTGTTCTATGACTACGAATGTCCCTAAATTACAAATAAATAATAATAGCGCTTTAGTATTAATTTAGAACGGTTTTCACATGAGGGTCAAAAAGGGTTTGTAAATCATCCAACCTATAAAATGCCAAATTAAGTAATATGCAATTCTAAGTGTGATGTAATTAGCCCGGGGGGGAGGGGGGGGGGGGTACTCCTGTTTGTGACGTATTATGTATGTGCCGCCCGGGTGGGTCAGGGTTTTGAGCTCAGTTTGGGCAGGTAGGGTCAGGGTTTTGACCTGATTTGGGCAGATCAGGGTCAGGATTTGAGTATAATTTGGGTGCAGTCGGGGTTCAGTTTTTTTTAGGCAGTTCATTTTTTTTAGCTACTATGTCAAAAAAAGACCCTCTGTTGCCGCATTTTTATCGCCTGCCCACATGCAAGCACTGAGGTTCCCATACATCGTGACGCCGCTAATTTTATCTATGTACTTCATCTGCTGATTTGTTTACCCAATGCCACGTCCCAACTTGAAATGTTCCGTATTTTGCATGAAATCCCGGTAGGCGGTATACCGGCCAGGATATATATCCGACGTGTTTTGAAAACAATTTAAAGAAGGGGCAATCAGGTTTTTTCCCACCAAAAGGGGGCAATCAGGGTTTTGGAGCTCGGATTGGGTCAAACAGGGTCATTTTTCATGTAAGTACTCCCCCCCCCTCCCGGGTAATTAGCTTGTTGGCTCACAGGGATCCATTAAGCAGCAACTTGTGATTACTTCTGTGTTGTTTTTATGCATTTGAAAACCACTCTAACTTAAATCAAGTAGCATGTATTGCCATTGCTTTGACATTTTACTGGTTTTGAAGTAAATGAATAAAACAATGATTACCTGGCAAGGTCACTGAACATGTCATACAAATAGTGTAGCTGCCTTAGTTTCAAGAAGCTGGCATCTTCCCAGGTCTCTTCATTCTAAAAAGAACATAAATAATATATCTAATTTCTGTTTATGTATTCCTGCGCATTCATTTTACAAGATTTATCGTATACATATCAGGCAATTAATAGTATGGCCTGCGCTATTTTAGTGAGCTGGATCACAAAAAATCTCCCAGTAGATTTGCTAATCATGGCGGAAAAAAAAACCTGCACAACCTTGAGCGGAAAAAAAATATATCCGGCACCCAAAAATTGCCCAACCCCCCCTCAAATATCTAATGGTCCGTTCCTAAGGCACTAAGGCCTATATGAATAATAAAGTATTATTGTTATATTATTACAGGAGACATTTACAATTTCGCTAAATATGTATGTAAATATTCTTACACTAATACCTTCAAGAAGTTATTAATCAGTTTTTTACAGTTGTTTTCCATCAGCTTACAGTCGTTGCCAGTCATCTTCAAAGTTGTGCTTCCATCATAGTACTTGTTCTTGCTATAACCAAAGTTTGAAGGAAAATCTGAATATTGTATTTTGCTATAAGCTTTCGATCCTAGCCGTGTACACACTGAAGGGCTCACAATATAATTTCCAAGGGTTGGGGACTGGAACGATCGGCTAAGTCATCTACACTATCTCTGTCTGCACTTCTCACACCAGATGTAGGGGTTGAGCCTAATAAAATACACTGCAACTCTCCAACCCAACATGCCTTGCAGCTTACACCATTTATATGCTAATGTTGTACTACATCAAGTACACATGTTTACCTTTTTTGGTAGGATTCAATCTGGTATGCGAGATATCCACAGCTGATGGTCCTAAGTGCAGGAGGAATATCTGATTCCTGTTCTCTTTTGGACACAATTTCAAACAGCATTTTCCACAGGTACCTATGTACTGCTAATATCAGGTGCAGTCCACATGGAAGCATGCAGCTCTCACTAAATCCAGTGAATAGAGGAACACCCTGTAAACACAATGTCAACATATAATTAGCATAATTCCAGAAGCCCAGAAGCCCTGTCAAAAGAGTTACCGTGACCGTGGGCGGCTATAAGAATATCTTGCCCACGCTGTTAACCAATCAGATTACAGTAATCGTTACCGAGACCGCAAGAAGAATTATAATTATTATGATTTAATCACTACAATAAAGAATACTTACTGTTTGGCCAAAGTGAGATTGCTGGAATCTTGTATATAAAGCAGTTCCCTTCGCTGGTTCATCCCCAAGGACTTGTTTGGCTTTTTTCCCTGATTCAATCATTGCAGCAACTGTTTGAAGAGGTGATGATGACGGACGGATATTGTCCCAATCTTTAATCTTTTTCTCGCACCAATAGCAACCAAACATACCTGTACTCAGACATTTGCCAAGTGACTCTTTCATATGGCCAAGGTCAGCTATCAGAAATGCAACAACATTAAATGATTCAACTGAACCATCTATCAATGTCAGAGTCAAACCATTGCATACAGCGGACTCAACGGCATCATAATGGCCATTTACGTGCGCTGTTATGAACATCCTGTTCTCTGGACCTCTCCAAATAGCTGTTATGTACTGTCCATATGGAGAATTTATGAGCTGAGTTGAATTTAGAATACTAAATGACATTTGCTGAGTTGGCTGATGAGCGCCGCCTCGAAAGTTATCCCCTGTTTCTCGAATAAATAGCGTGCGCTTGTGAGGATCAAGTTTGCCATACAGTTGAGAACTTTCCTTTTTCAGATGATCAAACAATTTAACTTGCTGCTCCTGCGTTGGGAATTCAAAAGTCTCAAACAGTTTTTTGGTTGACAAACTCTCTGAATTGTGTCTTTGAATTCAGTGCTTGCACACAGACAGTCCAGCCCCTCCCACTGGAAATCAGCATCATGCTTATGATAATGAATCGGTCCAACTTCCAAACTTGATGCATGCTTGGCAACATCTGCATAAGGCGCTAGATGGACATTAGCTTTTTTAAGGTTCTTCCTAGCAGCAGTATATTCTCTCTGTGAGAGGTGCGTTTTTCCAAGTAGGAACTCAGCAGAGTTATGGAGACTCAAATGCTTTGGACCATCATTTCCTTCCAAGCCACTTGTCTTAACAGCACTTGTTACTAAGTCTGGTTCATTCTGGCACAGAAAGACCACATAGCTTTTTATGTCACTGAATGAGGTAAACTTTACTGTTTCATGTATTAGCATATTACGCTCTGCTCTTGCACGTGCAGACTGTAAAGACTCTGTGGGTCCAGCGTTCCTGGTTTTAGTTTTAGCAATCTTATTTAGAAGGGGATACATTTGCTGTGCACATGGTTTCTTTGATTTACTGCTAGTGTCTAACCTGCTCCGCCATCTTCATTGGACCTCTTCTGTCCTGCTTTCTGCTTAGATTCTGGCGGGGTAGATGCTTGGAGCTGTTTAATGACATCTGGTCTTTTAAATCCAAAAAAGTCAAACCCAGAGATATTCTTTTTATACTCTGTTATTTCTAAAAAATTGAATACATTCTTTACAGCCGTGGTTGGCTTGATATCCTGGGTTGTGTATACATTTTCTGCATTGGAGAAAACTTGACATTGAAACAATGGACCAAGTGGAGTACTTGGACGTAGTATCTGTCATGAAATCTCAAATGTCTTTTCGTTGGCATTTATAATCCGCCTGGAATCATACCCTGGCCTTAGTAGTGGAATGACATTTTCAGCTGAGCCATATGACCAGTTATTGGTATTACACGAGTCGTGAGGTGGAGCTACTCCGATCGATTGCACACCCAGCCAATTCACAACATTGCCAGACCTTTGGACAACATTGGTTATAGCATCAGTACTAGTACCGATAGTAGGATCTTTATCATGTAAATCTGATACAATGTTATTTCCAGAAAGCTCAGATGCAAGCTTGAGTCTGTTCAGTACATTGTTTCTTAGAAAGCCAAAGAAATTTGGACCTGACCATTTTTTTTTTGTTTCTAATCCCAGCTCTTTAAGAAAGCTATTTGCTGCTTGGGTCGGAGTTGTGGCTATTACCTCCACCGATTTCTCCTCACAGGAACACTTGAAAAGAGGAACAATGTTGGGTTTAATCACCTCGCAAAATACCGCACAAACTTGTCCATTCAACAAGGAAACACTTCTCTCTGCCTTATAGCCAGGCCTAATTAGATATGAATCACCTTCTGAGCGTCGAATCCAAGGACTGTTCTCCTTTTGCCACTCGGCGGGGATCTCTCCGAGTGATATCAGGCCGGTCCACTTAATATTTTGTTTTCGGGCGATCATCTGCAAATCCAATACATGTTCTTGTACAGAACGAACACATGCAAAACCCTTCACTCGCTGGAGCTTTTCTAACAAGAAAACCAATGTATATAACCTTTATATGGCACTTTTAAAACTCGGATCCTTTTGAGCCCCTCAAATCCCCCTAGTGGATCCTTTTGACAAAACTTGAAATTCGCCGGCCTTAACTAGAAGGAGAAAACGCGATTTAAGCACGAGATGAAAGCCAAGAAAATCAACTTTCGAAAGCTGGCATTTTTAATTAGATTGCGCCAAATGCACGCATGCGAAAAGCGAATAAAACCGCTGATTTGTCATTTTCATTGCTTTGACGCGGGAACCACGGCTGGAGAAAAGCATCCGATTTCAGTCACGCTTTCATGTCGCCAAATCGCCGTGGGCGGCCTCCCACGCGCTGGGAACGGTGTTTGATTCCGCGCTGTGCTTTAAAAAAATGATGTTAGGGATGTTACCACCGCCTACAGAGCTAATTTGAGCAGCTTAGGGATAATTCCGTCAGGAACAGTAGCTTTATTTGGTTTTAGCTCTGTTGGTATGATTTGCTTGACATAGTTTGTGGATACATTTATGTCCGATAGGGTGGATATGGGTCTTGTAGTGACGTTTGGAGGGCCTGGATCGCGAACTGGAATAATTTCTTCAGAAAAGCGCTGCACAACCGTAGCGAAAGAATGTTGTATGCTTTCTCTTTATCCTCGGTTTCCAGGGTGCCATTATCTGTCCTTATTGGCTGAAAATCGCCTTTGCTTTTGTTTTGTATTCCTCAAGCAGTTTTTAGTAGTTTCCAGTATTTCCGGCAATCAGTGACTTCGTTGGACATCCTGTTAAAGTAATTCGCATGAGCTCCGAGGTGACTTCATTTCTTACCCGCCTATATATTTCTTGTAGTTCGCTGTCCTTTGCTCTTTTCACAAGGCATAAAAGCTTAAACCTCTCATTCATCTTATGCATTAATCTGCCCGTTGTCCATGACAACGATTTACTGCGAAGTTTGACTGGTTTCAGTGGCGCGTGCCTGTTACACACTTCGATAAAAATCTCGCGCCACGCCACTATGTTCCTCTCTTCAAAGCAACTTGTTACCGACCAAGGGGCTGCTTCAAGGCTTCGTTGAATTCATCTGTTTGTAATCTGCTGTAATTCTTTGTCATAATTATATTTGGCGCGGGTTTCCTGACATTCACAATAAAATGTGTGCAGAGTAGGGAGTGGTCTGACAAACCAAGTTCTACTGTAATGTTTTCCACGACACGTCTAGGTATATTTGTAACAACCAAGTCTATCACTGTTGAACTAGTGTCCGTTAGTCTCGTGGGATTTCTGTTTGACCCTTGTAGTCCATACTGTGTGAAAACTGATTGAAATATCGCATCAGGTTGTTTTTGAGCATTGGTATAATCTTAACTCGCTGTTCACAGTATTAAGGTTTAGCTTATTAACCGTGAACCAGTGACTGATTTTGCTTAGATCATAATTAATTTTCGATTGTATGTCCCTTCCATATACACATATACTGGTGTCGTCAGCATACATTTTACCAATTGAATAATGTATTTCTTGGTGTAAATAGTTTATGTCTATTAAGAATAATAGTGGTCCAATAATTGACCAGAGGTACGCGGCTGGTTAAACCCCTTCGTCCGAGAACGAGTCGCCTGGCATACAGACTTGGCTTCTGTCTTGCAGATACGATCCGAACTAATTGATTGCAAGTTGATAAAAACCATAAAGTTGAAGCTTCTTTAATAGAATATCGTGATTAACAGTATCAACAGCTTTTTTTATATCAAGAAAACGAGCGCAGTTATAGAGGCCACTATCCATATTAACGAAACAATTACTAATTTCATCAAGTAAGGATGTAACAGTTGAGTGTAATGAGCGAAACCCAGATTGATATTTAGATTGTATAGTAAAAAGGATCATTACTCGGGCTGCGTGTGGGCAGGCCCGAGTCTTAAATCGCAAGAGTTTATTATTATTTTCCAAGTCGAGGTATTTCGCCTCCAACCCATCAGCTCACACTGTTCAAGTCGTTCAAGTGCACACACTTGAATACCGCACCGCCCTGGCGCCGCATAATGTCGAAAAGGTCAACCGGAAGCCACAGACTGCGGATAGATTGTTTACTCTATACTGAGGACTATAGAAAAGCTGAAACGACGTGTATATAGTTTTAAAGGTACTCTATTTCGGCGAGCCAAACTAGGCTTCTTCAGGTGCCTCGATGTTGTAAGTGGAGAGTTCTAAAATAGGGGCTTTACCTCGGTGTAACAACCTCACAGACTGCGTCACAAAACTCCCTTTGTTATAAACTATGAATAATATGGGACTTAGAATATTTCCCGAGCACCTGAAGCGGCACTTATATATTTTACAAGGAATTGGAGAGCCTCTACTTGAAAAAAAAATTGACTGCGCTCAGCGTAGGAATCGAATCCAGGAAGCTAAGATTTAAAGAACGACTGACACAATCCTACCCAAACAGTAACCGCTAGACCACGAGTGACGAGATTATTGGCGCATGCTTAACTTTCGTTAGAGCTGTTAAACGAGAATCCTCTCACGAGCGAGGTTTTGGTTCGAGAAAGGTTTCGAACAGTTCCCTTTATAGCTTTGTAATATACACTAGTGAGCAGACTGAAGTTTTGTGAATGAAGGTAATTAAGCTTTTAATTAGAGATAACCAACATGCATTTCAGTTATGAACACAGCAGATAAAGTTACACAGAGGCACACGAATTGACCACGAATACAATTAACATGACTGTAGAAAGAACAGTAGTGAAATATAGTGGTAGCTCTATCGGCAGGATGGACAGGAGACAACTTATGATATAGGATAAATATAAACATTGAGACAATTATATTTTAGAACTCGGAACCTCAGACTTTTTTCAATCACCAGAGGTTTTTTTCGATCACCAGAGTTTTTTTCGATCACCAGAGTTTTTTCGATCACCAGAGTTTTTTTCGATCACCAATGTTTTTCTTCGATCACCAGAGTTTTTTTCCATCACCAGAGTTTTTTTTGATCACCATGTCTGGAGGTTTTTTGAAACAACAGAGTATTTCAGGGCAATCGATAGAGGTTAAGTTATTGATTGAGGTTTTGAGTAGCGTTGACAAATGAAAACAAGGACAGTTGACAACATATTCGTGATAACACATTTTGATGTGATTACAATGGCGATTTTTATTTTTGGACCATTCGGCGCGCAATATGTGTTACATGAATAAGTAGTGTTTACAGTAAAAGGTCAATTTCTTTAATTTACATACGAGAAAAACATATCTAATGTACATATCATGAAAAACAAAAATATTAAATTACATACAGAGAGCAGAAAGTCGCCGCGACTGATAACTCCCCTATCCAACTCCTAATAAATAATAGGAGTGGAGTACCACCCCTCCCCTGTGACCACGCCTTAGAATGGAATGTCTGGAATGTAAAGAATGTAGGGGGAAATGGTAATGCTTATGTGTATACAGCCCGAGTTAAGGCTGTACCCAGCCTCTTGTTTCAAATACTTTAGTTTATGGTTTTAAGTATCCCACATGGAAGAACCGGTTTTGAGAAATGAAGACAAGAACTTTCTTGAGCTATAAAATAGGGAGGGCACAGGGTTAACAGGCATTGCGCCACAATCTGGTGTGCCAAAGGACAGTCCAATGTTTCCTCATCAGCGTGCATCCTTTCTAATTTTTCCTCTTGCATGTCAATGAGGGAAAATTAGGAAAAGTATACATACTGATGAGGGAATTTATAGATTAAATGTCCCTGAACAAAGAAAGAAACCCGAGGTGATCATGGTTTTAGTATTTAAAGACCATGTATCTGACAATAAGCTCCTATTCACTATGGACGTTAAGTCTCTGTTCACTGTCATACCCAATGACGAGGGACTTAAAGCACTTAAACACTTTTTTGACCGCCGAACTAACCTGGAACCTAGCACCGAAACTCTAATTCATTTAGCCGAGCTCGTTCTTACTCTCAATTGCTTTTCATTTTCTGGTGAAATTTTACAAGCAGACTAACGGCGTCTGTGTCGTGATACGGAAAATTCCAAACCGATGACGTTTCGCGGACAGGATCTGGTCGCGTCATTTGATTGGCTAGTATGCACAATTATCAAGTACAACTTTCTGGTGTTCTACAACGGTTTGGGGGTGGATCTGATGAGCGGTCAAGATTTTCAATCCTAGTGGGAGTCTTACCCACTACTATGGGTTGGATAACTTAACCTTAGACAAGGCCGCACAAGTTATACAATGGCATCAAGAGGAGACGGCAAAGGGTCTCGTTTTCAACATTTGGTGAATCTGGATCTGGTTAAGTATTTTGTGCAAGATGTACAAGTCTTGATTCAAGGGTGTCTGGCTTTCCGCTGTTTATTTATGAAAGAATTACAAGTGGACACCTTTACATAGTGCTTTACCAATGCCTCAACCTGTATACGGAACTGTCATAAACACTTACTACCGAAGGAAACGATTGGTATCATAAGGTAAAGAACATGTCGTACTAGTTATGTGCCTTCATTGTATGAGCTTTTTAATAATGAATAAATAAAGACATGTTCTATTTGTATTCTACACAACAAGCATAATGTGTTTGGTATGCGTATCAATTTTTTTTGGCAAGCTATCCATTATGTTTGTCATGTAGATGGGATGTTCTGGGTACAGGTACTGCTTGTAAGCTATTTACATGCAACTGTATTAATATTATTTTAATAACTTTTTTCCAGAGAAGACATACAGGCCGTTGAAAGGACTGTAGTTTAGGTTAGAACTCCCTGTTTTCAGTTACCATGTTGGTGGTTTGATACCCAGAACATTCCATCTACATGACAAAAAATATGGATATCTTACCCAAAAAATTGGTACGCATACCAAACACATTATGCTTGTTGTGTAGAATACAAAAAGAACATGTATTTATTTATTCATTATTAAAGAGCACATACAGACCAATCAAGGCACATAACTAGTACAATATGTTCTTTACATTATTGCCAAAAAAATTACACGGAGGTCTTGATTAACAATGTTGTTTGGAGGTGGGAGAAAAATTGTTTTTAATTTTACATAGGAGAAAAACAGGGATCGAAGTAATGAAGCATTTGTTTAATTCTGCTTTGTTTCTCATCCTCTCTCCCTGCCAAGAATATAGTGGTTCGTACAGAGCTTAAATATGAATTACATTTATTAATCAATATTCAAGTTTCAGACTGCGTTTTATTTTTTTTGCTTTTGGAGTATTGACAGTTTTGTTTGTACCGATGGAGCTGAATGAGTGAATCGGTTAAAATCTCTGTTCAGACAATTACAATCCCTGCTTAAATATTCACCTTAAATCCATGACTATGTAAGCGCTTCACTTGATCCTTCATGAGGGCAACAAGCGGAGTAACTTCAATGACTAATGCATGTTTCTTCCAAAAGCCCGAACCTGGCCGCGAGTTGGTTTGAAGGAGCCGCCAGTTGAAAATATCAGTGACCTTCCTGAGCCTGTTGGAAGGCTCACAAAACACATCTTTCCCACGAATAAAGTTACATAAAACATTAAGCTGTTCAAATTTGAGAGAAATTTCCTCTGCGACGGACTTTACACTTCGAAATCTCATTTCAATCGCCATCTTGTTTTGACTTCGTTATGCATAAATAGCTAATTACCAAAAAAATGGAAGTGACGTCACGGACACGGTTTTGGGCTCTGAGTCGCAGCTAGACCCTACATGGGGAGAAACGGAAACGATGAAATCACCGTTCTCCCCCAAGTAGGGGATGCTGTACCCAGGCTAGCTGTAATATAGTATTAGTTAGAAAAGTCACATGACAGGAACTCGTCTGGGTATATAAAGCTTCGAGCATAAAGTATCTGTCGTACCATTGGGAGTTGGCCTAACAAATTTTGTCCTTATTAAAATAGGACAATGAAAGCTTTTTCCTCGTTCTCATAATCGAAGTGAAAGTTCAGTATAGGACGAGTAGAATATTTTGACACTTGAAGACGATTGTTTTAATTACAATCTAGCAGAGCGATTTGACTTCGACTTATCTGGTAAATATCTTCTTATCACTTCAGGTTATTGTTGCTGCTCTGACTGGAGTGGATGGTCAAGCTGCTCTGCAACATGTGGAGAGGGAATTATACATCGACGTAGAAGTTGCAATTGGGGTAGCTGTCTCGGACAAAGCAAAGAAACAAGGAACTGTAGCCGCCTGCGCTGTCTAGGTAAGACATGAATAAGTACGTTTAAAATCGACGCATTAATCTAGAAAGCTAACTCAATGACGTACGTCGCTACTATAGCCATAATATATTAGGTGTTGGGTGGTGGATTGCTTCATTACATTATCTGAGGATGAGGTCTGAGTGCTATTATATTTTAGCCTGATGATAACATGGTCTATTTTGGACCTCTGTTTGACACACACTTATGCGAAGGACATCTGTGAAAATGCACGAGGGAAACCACCAGTCCAAATTCTGGATAATCGTACAACGTGCCGGTCATTGAAATGCTCTACTTCCAGTTCAACGGCACTTCAAAGTCAGAAGAATTTGAGATTCAAATAACTAGGGACTTTGAAATGTCTAAGTCCTGTACATAATAACTGGGAAACTAACTTGTCAACAGTAAAGAAGTGAAGTGACATTGAAAGAAAAAAACCTGCCTCCAACTGGATCCGGAACAACGTTCTCAGAATCCACAGAATCCTAGTCTGTTTCTTACCCACTACACTAGTGAATCGCTTGATGAACTCTCCGGTCCCAAAATAATAATAATTCATGAGCGGGATAGCTATACACAATAGTTCAACCGTTTACTCTTAATTACAAACAGTTGAAACAATGCTTAAATAAAGCACGCCTGCATTTATTACTAATGAGTAGAAGAAGCTGTTTAACATACTCGTCACCGGATTCGACGGCGCTTTCAAGGCCTCGTGACGAATGTATCAAGTGAAACATTACTTCAAAACGATATCAATCGATACCGTTGGCATCATTTTAATTAGCTTCCCGCATGACTACAAATAGATAGAGGATATTACAAGGACGCTAGGATATATGAGAGCAGCGAACGGGTAAGATATTTCATCAACACGAGAAGATGACATTGTTATCTCCAAGCGGTCATGTAATGTTCTGTTTAATTATCGATAAAATCCACGTGTGAAGATATCGCTTTTAGAAATATACACTGGTACGGTAACCGATAATTGTAAATTAAAGTGTTTTTTTTTATCTTGCTATAAGCTGAGGTAAACAATGCCTTGAGCCCATAACCAGGAGCATCCATCCCGTATACTGTAGGCCTATGTCACAGCGTTATCACAAGTTAGGTTATTTTAGAACGGACTCCGGCTATTCTTGGTTTGCAGACATTCCTAAGGGAATAAACTCACAAAAGCGTTGCAGCCATGTTGGACAGTATAACAAAAATAGCTAATGGGGCATCTTTTGCTCCGCCACTGGTGCAACCCACCAATTGGCCAACTTGCGAAAACACCATGACACCTATATAGGAGATATGGACCCTCCAGGTTATGGGATCCTGACGAACCCGAGTCGTATATGAGCTCGTACATATTTAGGCTATGTAACTTTTGCTCATGTGGCCGATGGGGCGCTTAGAAGTTGGCTATGAGCTCAGTACAACAAGAGTGGGTGGAATAATTGTTTTATTATGCACACATTCACTAGATATGAGCCATCGAAAAAACATAATAATTTTGCATTTACAGTGATTGCAATGAAACAAAGCGATAGGAAAACAATTACACTCCCGATTTTGCGAGTGATCACATGGAAGTGGTCATGTGAAAAAATCTGCGAATCTGAAATGACAGTTTATAGAACGAACTTCAAAATATAATTATGTTACTCATTAATTATCTCCGATTTCCTTTAAACTTGTCACAACTACCAACAGAGCGTCTCAATTTGTAGAACGTTCCGTACTTCTAACCCTCCGTCGAATACTCTCATTAATAGTACAACAACACTTCAATGTCCAAGAGATTCAGTTGAAATGTGGATGTCGTAGGCCTGTCCATACTAACTGGGAATCTAACATGAACTGAAGAGATATCGAAAGAACAAACCTTCAATATTTTCTCGGTGTTTGGAACCCTTATCGTTTTGGCTGAAATTTTAGTGCATCAATAAATTTTCACCGCGATAATTTTCAAGAAGTTAAGCTAGATGATAAACACGTAGTTTTCCTCAATACATCAATCGAGCAAAAGTACAGTTTTTATGGCAGATCTAAATACCGAAAAAATGTGAATATATGTTCACCAATATCATTTCCAGATTTTACTGACTGGATTTCATTTCGTATTTCAGTCATATCAATAGCACGTTCTTTTGAGACATATTCCGAAATCAGAATACCTTGAAATATTGCAAATATTAATCTTCCAAAATGAAGAAAGCAGTCGTCACTTTTAGTACATCATTTATGAATTAAGAGAGGATCCATGTGAGAATCATGCAGACGAGTCTACAGTGCACCTCTCCGATTTCCTTTAAACTTGGCACACATTTATATCTTAACTAGCTAATGTCCTATGTGAAATAGTTTGACTGAAATGTAAAAGGCCTTAGAGATATGACAATCAAACTGTTTGACCCCCAGAAATGCTCAAAATCAGAGCAAAATATACCTTATGTTGTAACATGTCGCAATCGCAAATGATTTTAAGTAGAAAGATAATATGTTTACCTGCTTTAGTACTAAGTCCCGTCAGCATATTAAAACCAAAATCAACTAATTTTATTTCTATTTTGTCGCTTCTGTCGAATTTTTATTTAACGCTACTTTAATAGGTCTTTTTAAAACCCGATAAATGCTGTCTGGCAATGGCCGTTTGCAGAGGCGCGGCCTTCTTTTCTTTGAATTTAGAAATATTTCTATATTGACTTACAATTAGCCACTTCGAAGTTGCGCAGGGGATTGGGACGAGTTAAGCCGCGCAAAGTATTCTGGGACTGTTTTGTAGGACGCCGAAGCTCGTAAGCCAGCCATGGCAGGCAAGTTTAATTGTTGTGTTCCTAAATGTTTGAATAACTGGCGAAATTCACCGAATTTGAAGTTCCACACTCTTCCTAGCGATACAAAGGTTCGTCAGCAGTATGTCAAGCTAATAAGGAATGACAGTTTGAAAGTAGAAGCCCAACATACACGGATCTGTGGAGCTCATTTTCCGCACAATGAAAGGATGTGCAGAACCCAACTGCCTTCGATATTCCCTTGGACATCTGTACCGGTAAAGCGGCGATCGATAGAGATGCATGAGTTGCCTGTCAAAGCAAAGAAAAGAGTTGTGGAGCCGAAGAAAAGTACTGGGTCTGATAGAGAGGACGAGCAGAGTGTTCACCAACAGGCTGGTGTCAGTATAAATGACACGAATACAGCGAATACTAGTACTGCTCAACATTTCACTGAACAGTCAGCACTAGTATCCGTAGACACAGAGGCAAATAGAGATGACAACAAAGTAAAGGAGCTACAATCGGAAATACTTGGACTACAGAAAGAATTGTTGGAACTGAAGCGAAAAATTCAAATTGACAACACTAAACCGAAGTTTGACATTGACAACTACAAGGACAGCGATTTAGACATTTCTTTCTTTACAGGATTCACAAATTATGACACAATGCTATTCTGCTTTAGTTTATTGGAAAAGGAAGCTGCCAACCTTAGTTACGGACATAAGATGCGGCTAAGTTTTGATGAAGACGCAAGGAAGCCTGGTACTAAACGAAAGCTCACTACATGGCAGGAATTTACCATGGTGGTAATGAGGTTAAGACTTGGTTCTTTTGAGAAAGATTTAGCAGAGAGGTTCAGGGTTTCCTTGTCTACTGTGTCTACCATTTGTCGAACATGGATCAGGTTTATGCGGAAGGAACTGGAGCCAATCTGTATATTGTGGCCTTCAAATGAACAGATCATATTTTACATGCCTCCTGTTGTCAAGTCATTTTACCCCAACCTTGTTTCAATCATTGACTGTACTGAAATACAAATGGAGTCTCCTTCCAGTCTGGACACAAGATCTCTGTGTTATTCCAGTTACAAATCAAGAACTACCATGAAGGCCTTGTTGGGTATCACCCCAAATGGAGTAGTTTCCTTTTGCAGCGAGTTGTACTGTGGATCAATTAGTGATCCAGAGATTGTTAAGAAATCTGGCTTCCTTTCCCATTTGAACAGAGGGGATCTGGTGATGGCAGACAAAGGGTTCACTATCCAGGATGAACTTGCTTCAGTGGGTGCTAAGCTAGTGATGCCTCACTTCTTGAAAGGAAAGAAGCAGTTCACTAAGCAAACAGTCAGACCACAACAAAAAGATTGCAAGCCTGAGGATACACGTAGAACGTTACATGGAGAGACTTAAAAACTGGCATTTCTTTGACCGCCCAATTCCTATTTCAATGTCTGATATAGCTTCAGATGCCTGGATAGTAGTGGCTTGTTTTTTCAAATTTCCTTCCCCCTCTGGTTAATAGTTAGTGTTCAGATGCAATATTGTTTGTTTGTAATACATTGTTTATTTCAATATATATTTTATTTAAAGTTACATAATAATAATAATAATAATTTGCATGTATGCCTTAGTTGCTTGTAGCGTTTATTACTTTAACCTCGAATTGGAAAAGGGATGTCCTTGTTCCACCTTGTTGCACCATGCAGAATCCTTGGATATACTAACTCTGGGAAAATACTATAAAAGTAAAATTGCTTAAAGTGCATATGAGCCCAAATTTTTTTCGATTTATAAAAATTGTCAATAAATTAGCTGTCGAATGGCATAAGAAAAAGTTCGATCTGAGCAGATTTACTATTTGTTTGCGAGGGTTAAAGTTGCCAAAAACAGCAATTTGGGTTGCCTGTGGAAGTCAGGGCCGTGAAAAAGAAGACTGAAGCCAAATATTGGCTGTGACGTCATGTGAGTACATGTGAAAGACTATCATATCACTCTGTTGTTGTATTCGGAAAGCGAAAGTCCAAATCTTTTTGAAGTAATTATACCTTATCGTTGTGTTGTTGGTAGTTGTACAAATTGTCCTGACCCAGAGAAACCCAGAGAAAGGCATTGGACTCCACAAGATCCCTTTCGCGGACGATCGAAGACAAGAAGCCAAGAAAATGCGAAAAAGAGATGACTTCGCGAGTCTAAAGCGTGCCAAGTCACTCACTCACTGGGAATGGGATGTTCGGACTATTTTAAGCCAGAATGACTTTGTAAGGAAGTTTACTGTTATCGAGGGTCAAAAGAAGGGAGCGATTGCAGAATACCCCGGCACTTGGTTCATTAATAATTCATTTTCTCAAATTCTCATACAAATCTTCTAAAACCCTAACCCTGAAATAAAAAAAAAACCTAACCATTTTCAACCCCAAATCATTCATAGAACGAGTCTAAATACACATGAGCTAAATGGATAATTTCGCACAATTTTCAAGGGGTTTTCAAGTGATCTTTCGAAATTACGGGTATTCTGCAGTCTAGCCAAAAGGAGGCTTATTTATCCCGTCTTAAGTCTGATGATATCGGGATTGTTGCCTTCCGTCTGTTCATAGCAAACTGCTAGAGCCAGAGAAACCATCGTCAAGGACGCGCCACAAGGTGAGAAATAACGCGGCACATGTATATATTGTGTTCGTTTTTGCTTTCCTTCCACCCAGCTTCCACTGATTTGTAACTTGCCATTGATTTCATCAAAAGCTTACTCTGTCTTTTTAGGTATTGAGAGATCTTGACATCAAGGGATATTTTGGAACCGAAGCCTTCCACTTCAACAGCTTCCACTTCAAGTGAAACGGGATTTGAAGTGGAAGAGGGGTGGAAGAGGGGCAATCTCAGTTTCAGACAAAGGAACAACAACTTAGTCTTTCTCCTACTCAAGAGTAAATTAATTATTTGGTATTCTTTTGTAGACTATGTTGAACAAATTTACCAGACTTTCCTTGGGGCTCGAAAAATATCAACTTTCTGGTGCTATCCAAGAACTGGAGCAAATGACCCCAGCACCAATACACAGTATGCTGACTAAGGGACGGACCATTACATATTTGAGGTGGGGGTTGGGCAAATATATAAAAAAAACATCCTGCACAGCCTCTGGCGAAAAAAAAAAATCCTGCACAACAAAATTGCTCAACCCCCCCACAAATATCTAATGGTCCATCCCTAAAAGCCATACAAAAAAAGAGTGGATCATACTCATTAAATATCAGAAATATTGTTAATTGACATTTTTGTCTACTTTCAGTAAGAATTCACACCATGGGGCATTGTTTTGTCCTCATTATCAAGACAATATTTAAATTTGTGAACTGTGGCATTGCTATGACAGCTTGAACTATTAAAGCAATTTCTTAAACTTGACAAACTTCAAAATTTCATTACTAATTAGTTGTAAAACTGTGTTTTAATATTATTGTGGAAATTATGGCACTAATGCATCTGTTATGATGAAATTGAAGTAGTTTGTAGCAGAGTGGTTTCAATAAGGGCCTGCCTGTTTACAAAGTGGTTGGGTTAACTCAACTGCCCAGGTCAACAACCCCAATGCGAAAATTACTTGGATTATAGCAAACCAAATAGTGGGCAAGAGAAGAGTTTTGGTGGGCTTAATTCTTCTTTCTGTGACACCAGTGATTACTGATTTGCAGTGTCATGGACTGCTGTTAATGTTACCTACATGTGTACTAATTTGTAGATGCCAGCAAGTTGTCCCAGGTAGTAGAGTTATCCCAAGCAAACCTTTTCCAATGGCAAACCCTAGCACAACGCAGGTAGCCAAGTTAAGTTATCCCATCTGATTGTAAACACATTGCCAGAAAAGAAATGTGGCAGCATTAGGGTAACCAGGCCCTGTCTACCACAATAGACCCATTTGTTGCCTCAGTTCAGATCACCTGACTGTACCCTTGATACTTTTTTGTTTCTGTTTCTCAAGAGGAATGTCATAAATTGATAGAAATTGAAAACAATGAACTGAATCCTCTTGAGAGCTGTCACATGATCTGAAATGGGGCAACAAAGAGGCAAGCTGCTAGTATTTATGCAAATAAACAAGGAAAACACAAGGTGTAGTGGTTACATGTACCTGTATGTATGACTTTATTTTTTTATATTGACACCAGTCTGTGTTGGGCAAAGTACATGATTGTATGTTACTGTGCAACTTAACTATAACTGGCACTTTGACAAAAAGAACATCTAAAAACAAACCGTTCAAACTTAGTAAACTTGCAAATCCTTACATATCCATGCGATTTTCTTCATTCCAAAGACTGAGTAGAAAGTTAGTCCACCAAATTTGCCTTTTACCAGATCAAACCATGGGCAAGTTGAAATGCTATTGTCTTGTGCTCAACGTTGATTGCTTCAAATAACCATAACTTGGCATGCTTTGTTTTCACCCTGCAATGTCATTAGTCCTCATTGTCTGAGTGACCCCTGTTACAGTTATAACCTGATTAGTTGGAAAATAAAATGGTATGCCATAAAATGAAAACTGTCGCATTGACAGTTATCCATAAACTACTATCTAGAACTCGATGAAGATCATAACATGAAACACAAGTTTAACTGTTTCGACTAAGTTCAATATGCCACCTAAAAGTTTCCGGTTGGCATCACACAAATTCCACTATGTGGCAAGTAACACAAAGAATGCCCAAATATGGTAAACATGCTATAACAGCCTGATAATAAGCTAACCAAACACGTTACAAAAATGGGCAGGTTATAATATATAAGGGAGTGTTCATTATGTATGGCTTTTTTTTTTGGGGGGGGGGGGGGGGGGGGGGGTTGGCATTTCATCTGCTTCTCTTGTTAAAACTTATGACCCCCCTATACACGAATTAAAACGTATTTGAACCCCCCTATAACATTGCTAAAAACTTTATTGCTCCCCCCCCCCCAAAAAAAAAAATGATGCAAGAATGTGCAAGAAAGAATGCAAACTGCATATACATGTAACCCATTAAATTTACTATAATTTTTTCTAGATTTATGGTATTTTCCATGATACATTTTTAGTAGAAATATATATATATATACATGTATGTACCGGTACATGGATTGTATTCTGGTAATCTCTACCTCCCATCCTTCCTGGATGGGAACTTGAAATTGTACTGTTAATTTGTGCATCATATGCATTGTTCCGTAGTCTCATAAATGAAAAAGAGCTTAGCATTGGCATAACTAATCTCCTGGACACCAATGCATTATCTGTCCTTTGGGGATGTGCCTTTGATCATGAGCTTACTGCTCTCCAAACTACTGGTTTCTTGTGTTCTGGAGACTAAACATTGGCTTGGCATTACAACAACAATTTTATTACATTTTATATGACAGATATGTCAAATCATTGATGACCCCCCCCCCCCCCCCCCCCCCCCTCCTACAAAAGCACTTAAAACTTGGAATCATATGCACATGATGGTAGTGGGATATTCGTACTCCATCTGAGTAACCATATAGCTATATAGGTGAGCTGCGAAAATTCCCTGTATGAAACACCTCTGAGAAATCTATAAGAAAATGGAAAGTAATTTTGATATACATGTATTAGTACATAAAACTAGGTATAGTGTACATATATTCAACATATTCAGGCCACAGATATAAACCAGGAAAAGTCAAGACTTTTAATTTAATCATGGATTACAAATTTAGTGTGTTTGTGTTCCAAGGAAACCCGAAAAGAACGTGACTTAGAAAATTTAGAAAGAATCATCGAAAACTGTACATAATTTATATATGATTTACCCAGCTGCAGAACTGGAACCGAGATAATTTAGCGAATAGGATTTAGTTCGAGTTCCATCGACTTCACTTACGTTTTTTCTGAACAAGTTTGGCGGTATCTACGCCGGTCTTGGGTTTCATACTTTTAGGGACCACTGCGCCAAACAGACTGGACGAAAGCCAGGATGAAGTGTAATACATTTCTCCATTTCCTTGCAACACTGCGCCTCGAAAACATTTTGGAGCAGGTCAACCCTGCAGTTCCCACACATACACCTTAGGAGAGAAAATTGAAAAGAAATAGTTGAAGAATTATTGACTCCGGAGTTAAATAGAGCGAATAGTTGAGTTACAGTTTGACTTGTTCATAACAAACAGCAGTGTAAACTCCCGGGTAAACTGCATGCATGTATAAACTACAACAATACATTACTTACCAATTACTAACAGCAGTTACTCCATCTCTATTTTGTAACTGTTGGCGTCGAATTTCTTCTTGTTCTCTCTCTTGTTCATAGGCTATAACCTTTCAGTATCCTTCATCGGCGTACGGTCCGGCGACATGAAGCAGTGTATCTTCCTCTTTGCCAGCAATTCCCGTCTCCACTTCGATCTCATATCTCGATATAAAGGTCTATAAAGTTATATTCTGAGTCATCAGACATATAGCTGTCTTCTCATTCGGAACCTGAAGTCGTCATTGTTGAATTTTAGGGCAATATCGAAGATTCTGTACCGCGACTTATAAGATACAGTGTGCCTTCACAGGTAAACAGAGACACGCTACTAAACCGGAAGTGAACTGTTTAACTCTGATGTCGTCACACTCGTTTGTAGGACCCAGGCCCTCAAAACCACGGACATGATATCTTGACATGGACTTTGAAAGCGTGTAAAAAATCGCGGTTTTGCACAAAATCATTTTTTTCTGTTTCATTGTTTCAGAAATAGCATCAAGATTTCGTTAAAATAAAAAAATAATTGGGCTCATATGCACTTTAAGCTTTGGCAATGTTTCCCCCCAAAAAGCTGAGTCAAAAGCAACACTTTCAGTGTGCATTTGATTTCCATCCGAAACAATAAAATGACAAACAGTACGTTTACTGCAATACAACTGTTGCTGAATCTGATAAAAATACTGATGATTCTTGTTTATGACAAGTTCTGTTCCAACCCTTTTGTAGATCCCCTTTCTGCACATTGCATCATCAAGAGTTTCATCATCCTTCACAGTTATTTTTTTTACTTCCACAAGATTCCCTTCCTCAGTTATCCCATCTGGTGACGCTCCAAGACAAGGTTCACTTTCAGATAGTAGAAAACCAGATTTCTCTACAGTGTGTCCAGTCTCAATTTCAAATTGATGGATTATTTTGGTTTCCAATTCAATTCCTTCCTTCATGGCCTGTGTTTGTACTGGTGCATTGTAGAGTAAAACTTCAGAGATGGCTTTTGTTGGACTAGTAGTTGGCTTCAGTACACACCTCTTACACTTAGATGCAGTTATCCTGGGCTGTCGTATATCATACCAGGCTCTCGATTCATGCTGCTGTAATGTTTCATGTGCAATATACTGCACATCCTCTGCAGACTTGTACAGTCTCTCCTTTGCTCTGAGTGCCTTATTGGAAATGTCATTTAGAGAAAGAGGGCCATTCTTTATGGGAGAAACTAAATTCCATGTTAAGGTCGGGGCTGCTTTTCCTCCTGTTTCTTCCTCTGGCTCTGGTACCGCTTCTTTCTCAGGTAGACTGTGTGGCAGAATGAAACTCAGTCCCATTAGTTTTCCATTTTCTTCTTCTAATTGTTTTACTTTCTCATGAATGGCACCTAGGTCTTGATCCTGTTGTCTTTGGTGTGGGGCTCTGACATCATATTCAGCATTCATGGAATGTAAAGTGTCTTCTCTCTTTTTCCCCAGACATGTTTTGCAAATTTAACAGCATTTATTGGAGTTGGTTCACTGAGTCGTTTCTTTGGTACACTCTACACACATGGTTTTGAGGTACAGGGTAGCTCATTAGTATTTCTACTATTCATGCTATCAGCCTTTCCACTCATGTCTTCTATGGCAAACAATGTTGCAGCCAAATGGTTGCATCGTCCATCCACTCCTGCTGGGCATGGGCAGTATGCCTTGTGAATATGAGAGTTCGCCTTGATAATCATTTTCACACAGTAAACTGTGCCAGACTTACTGTAGGAAAGGCATAACTTGGCTTTTCACACAATGCAGATTGTTCTCACTGCAGCTGAAAACACCTAACACTTTCCCTGATTTGAAGAAGTTATAACCTTTTACTATGGGTTTCTCAACAGAAAGTTGTTTCTTCAGCTCCACTTCCTCTATTAAATACTTCAAAATCTGTGGATATCCTATTTTTGGACAGTCTGAAACTCCAACACGATAGCCATCTGTAGGAAAGGATTCGTCTGTCAAGGGGTTCACTTCCTCGTCGACACCGAGGTTCAGTCGCTTTCTCTGCAAGTTTATTCCACCATCAGGGTCGATAACATGACTGGCAAGACCGTTGTTTATATAATCATTGACCCTGGAAATTAACAGAAAAATTATGACGGTATTTAAGCAAACCAGTCCTGAATGAAGCATGCACAATTTAATATACTGTAAAACAGATACTCCAGATCACAAACCTTTGAATCAGAGCTCCACGCTTTCCGGATACTTTCGCCCCTCTGCATGCAAGCCATCGCTTTAAAATCACAATCGTACACTGCTCAGGTGGTTTTAAAAGTACAGCGCCTGGAATATCAATTTCTTCTAGTTGAACTTCATCGTTTTTGCTTCGTGGTTCTGACAATATTTCACTCAGCTCAGACGCCATATTGTAATGTTCGTCCTACAAAACAGTCTCAGAATACATTGCGCGGCTTAACTCGTCCCGCCCCGCCCGCTCGCAGACGTAAAGCTCGGTACACACGAAGGGACAAGTCACGTGTCCTGATATCCTGTTCCCCGCGGACACCGGACATCCTACAGCTGAGAAACTACAAACCTCGTACACAAAGAATAACGTATTTCTTTACAGTTTTAAGGTAATAGACCAGTTTGCGGTTAATTCCGACATTTTGAAAGGGGTGTAAACATGGCGCGAAATACAGTGTTTGTATGGGAATCCTATGACAAATAAAATCCGTAAAATCGAATTTCTGAAATATTCTTCAGATACAAACTTAAGATACCAGGCAAAAGATCAAGTGATAGAAATTTGAGGGATGTAGCTGTGCTGGGAAGCATGCAATGGTGGTTTTAGTTTTCCATACATTTGTCTGTAAAAACGAGTCAAAGTCCGCGGGAAAATTAATTTGCGCAAAATAATCAATCTCCCAGGAAGGAAAACATTTTTCTGAAGCATTTAATAAAAAATGTTGTTTCGATGAGGCAAGATTTGCTTCCGCAACAATGTTTCCACGTTGGCTATGGAGGAAAACAATGTTTACTAGGCTCCAGTGACACACAGTATATGTGTTTCTTAGCAACACAAACCCTGACCCCACCGGCAAGACAATTTTACACAGTGCGCATTCGTTAGTTTTTTCTGCAACAACGTTTCCTCGTTTATCCACCCGTGCAGCAAAACATTTGTATGCTTCCTGCTCGTTCAATTAGCCACCCAGGCAACATTAAGAGAAACAGAGAAGCGCAGTATTCGCGCCTCCGCCTTTTCGATCCCTCGTGCCTCGGATGATCACGTAAAATGGCGGTCCCGTCTCAGGCAATGTCGTTCTCATAGCCCGCGATATTTTGCCCAGTATCTTGGCGCTGGTCAAAAGATCGCGGGCTCTGGGAGCGAGATTGCGTCTCACGACGCTCGTATTCATCAGAAGCTGTGTATCACAGAACGCTAAGGAACCACTTTGGACGTTAAACAAATATCTGGCAGTGACCACCCTCAGTGCTTGTTGGTCAGCCGCATTAATGGGGAGATAACTAAGATAACTACCCATGCTTGTAAACTGCGTGGCTTACCGTATGTAACTATAAACAGAAGTCTGAACAAGCGCCCCACACATACATTTATATGTATATCCAGACTCGCCAGCACAATCGGCTGTCACGATCCAAATAATATGTTTCATCGTTCATCCAGATTTTTTCTGAACCCTTTTCTAAGATAATTTGTAGCAATAGCAACATACGTCAGACATTTCTGAACTTCGCTTTCCGGGAAGGCACTGCGCTCCAGTTCGGCACCGACACAGCTGATTAGGCCATCCAAATAAAATGCAAATACGTAGAGAGCTAGAAAAAGAGGTGTAGTTGAAAGTATGTTCTTCAATCCTTTTTTTTTAACTTTTCCCAAAAATTGGGTCAATGTCAAGCTTTGTTTTTTTGTTAACTTTTCCAAAAAAAATTGATTGGGTCGGTCGGGCGATGGGAAACGGAACATTTTATTGGGATGGCCTTATGTGGGTCGTGCGAATATACAGGATATATGCATGGGATGTTAGAAACCATTTATAATTCATTGTTGTGACCTTGTGTATGAATGTATGCAAACATTTGACCCCATAACAGTTACATCATTACAGGTGCATCATGTGTAATTTTTGCAAACAAAATTATGTAGATGTATTAAGTAGTGCATTATGATTATGTTCAGTTCTGTTTCATGAGATTCACAAATATTTCAATATAAATTACCCACACTGGTATATATGTTGGGCCCATATGGAATGTACACATCTGTGTTCGGGCTACCTGTGGTGCACAACAGCAGACTGGGTTCTAGTCCTAAACAAAATTGCTGCTGCTACAAAGCCATTCCTGTATTTCGGGTAAATGTTCTTTCGGTTTAAAATCGACAAGAAGATAATTATCGTAAGTTGTGGCTTCGAGACAATGACAGAGCTGGGGAGGAGAGCACAAATAAGGCTAGAATCAGGTATGCAATTATCGCTGATTCATCCTTCGTATTACTAATTTCTCTTATTTTGAAGTTGATTGTTAATTAGTTGATTGTTAATTGCAAAACCATAGGCATACGTGACAAATAAATTTATCACCCAGTTATTTTAGGGCTATGTTTCTGATTCCTGTCCGTTATTTTTCCCGTTATTCTGCACACGATATAGCTTGCCTCTGGCGTTGATTGTTTATTTACGTTGGACCCGGGCGTTGGGAGTATGTTACTTAATTTGGCCTCACTGCTCCTAAGCTGACTGAAACTTTACAAACTTTTTAGTCCCCAGTTGTATTTCCAAATGACTGATCTACAAAATATTAACTCTCTCATCTTCTACAATTTCGCCGCATCGATAGTATTCGAATTTTATTTTACCCTAAAATTTGACTTTTTGAAAAATATTTTCGGAAGTCACTTGTACATGAAAGCCTTACTCCTTGAATACTGAATATTTGTTGGCACTTATATCAACATTAAATTGCAATTGGTCGTGTTTATGCTGTAGAAACGTTTTGTGTATATAGCTTATATGGTTTGTTCAAAAAAATTCTGTAAACATGACTAAAAATACGTAGTGGAAATACCCCTCAAACCGAGGCAGTTCGTACTGACCCCCATATCTCTTACAGTTTTTGGATTTTTTTTTCTAAAATATTCTACCAAGTCTAATGCCAGGCCAATAGTAACATTTGTGCAAAATATGAACAAAATCTGATATGTACCAAGTAGACTCATTTATTCAGGGTGCATGCATTGTTTTCACATGGATGCCCTCTTAATGTTTTGTTTGATAATATACATATAAGTAACATTGTTTTATTTATGCATTCCTTTTTCGGGCTAGCCTCATTTGTGAAAAAATAACGCGCTCGAAGCAAATACGAAAACCTTAACAACGTGTGCTTTAAATTAAGAACAAAGATAAATACATTCGCTGTTTTAGCTTTGCTGTATACCTACATGTTATGTCTACTATTACAACATTCATTACATTTTTATAGTGCCCCCAACAATGTTTCCACAAAACCTGACAGTCACGGCTATTAGCTCCTCGTCACTGCATGTGAACTGGACGTTCTTACCACTCAAACACAAGAAAGATAACGTCAATGGCTACCTGGTTTCTGTTAAGAGACAAGCACAGCAAAAGTGTACTCCTCTCAAAGTGGACAATAGAAGTTCAAGCATCGTGTTGAGTGACCTGCACAAGTGTACCATCTACCAAGTGACTGTGCTTGCCTATAATGGGGACGGAAAAGGGCCATCGTCACCTTCAGTCAGTAGCAAGACGAACAAAGGTAACATATAGTGTAATCATATCATGAACGAGACAAATTTCAACAGTCATTGTTCGTTTCTGATTTTAGGTACATATTGTTTAATGAAAAAAATATTAATAGAACTAGAAATAACACATTACTGAGTAAAACTAAAAGCAAAACAGACAACAAACACCACTTCCCCTTTTCAAATAAGGAAAACAAGATCACGCACTCTTTCAAATAGGATAAGAATAAAAATAAACTTCCGTGCTTCCTTCATAATCTAAATTTTACAGTGCACATGTAACTGTATTCATCGTCTTCTTTATTAGCTTCTATCCACTATACAAACATTATTACTCTCTGCGAATTAATAATGGTATGTTTGTGATCATTTAAAATGCTTGGAAAACCACTCAAGGACGTCAAGAACTGGGTCTTATCGGGTTGCCATGCAGACCCCTGGCCAGCAAATATGTACCGTTTTATTGTCTTAACTGATAGTAACTCTTGTTGGTATTGACTTCCTCGACTTTATACTGCTTCTTATGGTGATCACGTAATCAGTGACATCATAGTTAATATACATACATTATAAAGGATGGAGCCACAAGTTTTATACTTCGGCAGAGGCCTATAACCAGGAATGTTCATCCCGAATACAAAGCCTTTTCACGGCATTTTCACAAGTTAGGTTATAGACTAGGCAAAATTTGTGAAAATGTGGATATTTAAAGTGCTGAAGGCAAATGGTGTTAATTTATGGCATACAAGCTTTTTAGGGGTATTGAGGGGTGCTGAACTCAAATCTGATGTATGCCCAGCTCAAAAATGGCCGATAATGCCTTAAAATTGAGAAATCCAAGATGGCCGCCAACGACGGGCTGAAATGTATTTATGTTCAAATATCTTTTTGACTAAACAAGGTAGAAACTTGAATGCAATGTGCTTTTGTAGGTTTTCATATATGGGGAATCCAATGCCATATTCAGTTTTGATATAAAATGTGAAGAAACTGATTGAAGATGAATAACTCGTCGACCAGATAAGATCCACAAGTTCCTCACTCCGAAGCACATTGGAATGGCCAGTACCCTTCACCAAGCTACACGTTCGAAAGAGCTGGTGAACATGTTTCACAATGCAGGTCATGTCATGAGTTACCGTGAGGTAATCAAACTTGACACTGCACTGGCCAAGAAGACATTAGAGACCATGGCTGACAACGGTGCTGTTGTTCCCCAAAATCTAGTAAAGGGTCGCTTCGTCCATTTCTCGACGGACAACGTGGACATTAATGAGTACACTCTGGATGGAAAAGGAACATTCCATGCCACTCAAGTTGCTGCCTGGCAACGCGGTCCACCTGAAGGTGATATCCTCATTGGAATAGACATTTCCAAGACAGGAACATTCCAAATCCCTGAGGCGATGACTGACATCACACCTGCACCAATCAGAGGAATCACGGAGCGTCCATTCAGCGGTGTGATCGCAGCTGATTGTTTCACACAGTCACCTGAGGAATGTCCTTCAGCACAGAATGCGCACGCAACTGACATGGCCTTCATCTTGTCCCGGTCATCTCACGAACCAATGCCTTCCTGGACATTGTACAACCAAAAGGCGAGCACAGTCAACCCGGAGAAAACTACAGTAGGGTACCTACCTATCATACAGGCTCCTCCATCAACTCGATACGTTGAACACAGTCGTCAAGCGAGTGCTCCATGTGGCCAAATCGATGGAACAGCAGCATGTCGTTCTGACGGTGGACGAGGCACTTTATCCGAAGCTGCTGGAACTGAAGTGGTCGGTAGAAGAGTACAAGGACGTGCTTATACCTTGCCTTGGAGGACTTCACATTGCCATGAACTTTCTGGGTGTAATAGGACGACACATGAGTGAGTCTGGCCTGAGCGAGCTATGGGTAGGGTGTGATCTTTTGGGAGCCAATGCTGCGCAGCATGTCATGGGAGGAAAGGGGTATGCACGTGCCATCAGGACGCACAAACTTACCCTACAGGCTCTTTGGCAACTACTCCTCCCACGGCTCTATACGTATCTGGATGGGGTTGATGTTGCACTGAGAGCCGAACGCTCAGATGTCTGCACATCCATAGACGCCAAACACATTGCACAGATGGTCGACAAACTGACTACCGACAGATTTCATCAGCCCATGAAAGAGTTCCCGGCAGCTCTTGCAGTTGATGACCCGAATGCTGAATTCTGGTGGGACTATATGACTATGGTCAGCATCCTACTCTGCTTCACAAGAGCGCAACGTGATGGATCATGGGATCTCCACCTATATGCGTTCAAACGTATGCTGCCATTCTTCTTCAGGTACGATCACACTAACTACGCCAAATGGGGTACTGTATACCTGGCTGAGATGTCGGTTCTCCCACCAGAAGTCCTCCTTGAGTTCCAGGAAGGCAACTTCGTAGTAAAACGCACTGATCGACGCTTCATACAGGTTTCGGCGGACCAAAGTACGGAATGGCTAAACGCTACAGGAAAGAAAAGTGGAGGCTTAGTAGGTATCACCAGAATAGCATCCGCACTCAGTAGATGGACATTGTCGTATAATCTGAGAACGGTCATAGCTTCTCAGACAACAGCAATGCTGGGAATGACAACGGACGATGAAGACGATGAGTACACACACAATGAGTGCACGAAAAATAGGATGGAGAAAGAGGACTCTGATGAAGGCAGCATAGTTGTATCATTGAAACAGCATGGCGTGTTTCAAGATGGCGGTGACACATTGAAGAACATAATCAACAAGGATGTGGTCACGCCTGTGATTCAAGAATCTCTGCTTAGTGCAGAACACCTTGGACAGGCGCAAATGAAAGTCTTCGTGGACAAACGTCTGTGTGAGCCTCCAGATAGTAACCAGCACCTGGATCTGAAATCACCCATTAAAAAGAAAAAGACCAAGACATTTGCCTCTTTGTACGAAGTCGTGCAACCTTCCAAGGGCAAGCAAAACACTATCAAAGTGGACAGGAACATTCTACAAAGGCTCATAACAGCTTATAGAGCAGGGCGCGAGGTAAACCTAGAAAACATCCTCAAGCATGAACTCATGACCGTCCCACTATCTTTGGCCACAACTAGTGGTAGTCTACATTCCACCAACAAGTCTGTGTTAGCAAACATACTGACGCAACAAGTCAAAACTCCTGCAAATGTTACACTCGATGAACCCAGCTGCCTGCTTATTGATGGCCAAGCACTCGTGATGGCACTTGGAAAGCCGCCTGACATTAGAACGTTTGGTGACTATGCCAACACATTTGCTAACACTGTGTTCAAGATGGGAGCAAAATACCAGAGGATCGACGTAGTCTTCGACAGGTATCAAGGCGACTCAATCATAGCAGGTACCAGGACCAAACGCAAGCAGCGCCATCGACTGGTACGTCGTAAAATAGCCATCAGTACCTCTCCCATGAGACTGGTCTAGCTTTATGGCACTCGAGGAAAATAAAGCAGATCTCGCTTTACTACTTTCAAACCATCTGATTGAACACAGCCTGAGAGATGGACCAGTGGTTGTAGTAGCAGGGGGGTTGCGCCGAAGCGACCACTGTCAAGTCATCTGATCCAGATCTCGAAGTCTCCTCTCTGAGGGCTGAACACCAAGAAGCTGATACCCGGCTGATTTTGCACTGCATCCATGCTGATATGGAAACGATAGTTGTGTCAGTACGTGATACAGACATGCTTCTTCTACTTCTAGCACACTATGACAGAATGGAATGTACACGTCTCTACATGAAATCTGGGACGTCGAAGGCTCCAAGGTATTTCCCAGTACATGAAATTCGCATGTTGCTATCTGCTGGTCAAGTGGACACACTACTTGCCTTCCATGCCGTAACCGGCTGTGATAGTGTGTCTCAGTTCAGTTGCCACGGAAAGAAAACAGCCTGGCAGGTGTTCCAGCAACATCATACTGATCTGATTGGCCTAGGCAAGGGCCCTCTCACCGAAAACATAGCTATATCAACAGAGAAATTCATCTGTAAGATATATGGCGTGCCTGAGGTCGATACATGCAACAAAGCACGAGTCAAGTTGTTTTGTATCGGTCGTGCACAAGAGACTCTGCCACCAACCTCAGATGCAGCAAAGTTTCACATCATGCGTTCACACTATCAAGCAAGTGTCTGGAACGAAGCACACTCACCATATCCTGCTCTTCTTCCAGTGACCGAAATGGGATGGATGCACCTGGACGATCAGTTAGTGCCACGGCTACTCTCTCTGCCACCTATCCCAAAAGCATGTAGGGAGATCACCTCATGTGGTTGTACGAAGGGGTGCCTCAGCCAACGCTGCAGCTGCAGGAAAATTCCCATGAAATGCATCGAGGCGTGCAACTGCAGGAAACTTGGCGACAACTGCCGGAACACTCATGACGACCGGGAATAAGTTCATGTGTGCACATCTACCTGTACACACAATGAAGGACTGTATATAACGCTCTGACAGCAAATATGATAAACTCATGCAATTCATGCACGATTAAGTCAAACGTTCTTGTCATTGTTCTCGTGTTACAAATAAACAAATTGCTTGTCAAATGTTGGTTTACGTCGAAGCGCGTCAGTGTTATTTGGGGGTACCTTACTATGCTAAGCCAAAATGGGTATTGCATCCTTAATATGTTTCCTGCTAACATTTAAATCATATGTAGTGCCTCTGGGCTTTAAAAAATGGGCGGTCTGTGTTCCTGGTGGGGAGGGAGAGGGATGGGGCTTGTGGATCTTATCTGGTCGACGAATTATTCATCTTCAAAAAAGATTTTTTTTGCAATAAATATGAGTTTCAATCAGTTTCTTCACATTTTATATCAAAACTGAATATGGGATTGGATTCCCCATATATGAAAACCTACAAAAGCACATTTCATTCAAGTTTCTACCTTGTTTAGTCAAAAAGATATTTGAACATAAATACATTTCAGCCCGTCGTTGGCGGCCATCTTGGATTTCTCAATTATAAGGCATTATCGGCCATTTTTGAGCTGGGCATACATCAGATTTGAGCTCAGCACCCCTCAATACCCCTAAAAAGCTTGTATGCCATAAATTAGCACCATTTGCCTTCGGGATTAAGATTTTTTGAAAATTGACCCAGTCTATTATATTAGTACGGGTTTCTGCTATTCTCGGGTTGCAGACATTGCTAAGGGAATGCAATCACAAAAGCGTAACAGTCATGTTGGTTGGCATAACAAAAATAGCCAAAGAGGCATATTTTGTTCCGCCACTGGTGCAACCCAACGATTGGCGGGAAAATATTCTAAAAATAGCCCAACTTCTGAAAACACCGTGACATCTATATAGAGGATATTACACGGTGGTGAGAAGATATGAAGTTTATCCTCGAGAGTGAAATGTTTTCGACTCGATAGAATAAACTTCATATCTTCAAATCACCGTGTAATTTTCTTTTTATAATATGGACTATTAAACTGTTGTAAGAATTCTTAGTCTTATCTATTCATTTTACTCATTCTCTCCTGTCGGTACAAACTTCTTCGTGATCTTCCTAAGCTGTTCGGATTTTAGAGAGTTTTAGATCGTATTTGGCTTTTTGTGCTCGGAATATTCATTGTCATTTAAAGTGCATATGACCCTTGGTGCAATTTTCATAGCTATGAACCTCCGAAACGTTTTGAGTACACCTACGAATAAATGTTTCGTTTACAGGGAATACTCTATCTTTTACGCTTGTTTTAAATCGTTGAAACGTGACCTTTCCTGATCCATGACCGCGTAAGTAAAAGCCTAGGTCGATTCCCGAGATGACGTCATTAAATAAATTCGATTTTACAATAATTTGAATAAAAACTTACAATTTTCTCTAATATGACTTTTTTTCCTTTACTAACAACTCATAACTGTATATTATCTAAAAATCGATGCTTTTGTGATAGAAAGGCGCCATGGAAAATAATGCATTAACGAGATGACGTCACCTCGGGATTCGACCTAGGCTTTTACTTACGCGATCATGGATCAGGATAGGTCACGTTTCCACGATTTCAGACAAGCGTAGAATATAGGTATTCCCTGTAACCCAAACATTTATTTGCTGAAGTCCTTAAAACTTTTCAGAGGTACATAGCACGATGGCTCGTATGCACATTAAGCTGTTTACTGATATTCCTCTGTGATTTTCACAAACCTACCGCTATCTTTGTAGTTCAAAAGGCAGCAAGCGTGACGTCATCGATATGTTCACTAGTGAGGATATGGAAAATATGCTACTCAGTAGCCGGATGTCAAAAGACATAGTAGGCGCCTTAAAATGGCTAGATGAGCTGCATACAACTGGTTTCAAACGAATTTCAAAAAGTACTCGTTGGGTGCGCTTTAATAGTAAACGATAGCAGAGATCTTTAAGCGTGACTTTGTAAATCAAAATATAATGGAATTAGTAACTTGTTTACTTGATTAAAACTCAATACCCCATTTTAGAATGAGTTTCCCCTCTGATATCCGCGTAAACAGTCACGTGATCACTCAAAATTCGAAAACTCTAGTTACGGTTTATCTCGTGAAGGCCTATTCATGTGCTACGTTTCACCAATTTCTTCAAGGTTTTAGCTCATATAATCTTCTACTTTCTGTCACTGACCCAGGCCAAACATACTTGAGGCTAACGTGTTTATTGTTATCTATAATCAGACATACCAGGTGTGCCATCTATTACTAACACCGAACTGGAACAGCCAGGGTGCAGTATTCACTTAAAATGGAAGCAACCTGAAAACAATAATTGCTCTGTCGATGTGTACAGTGTGTACTACAGATTGGTCCAGTCAAGTGTGACAAGCAGTCCTTGGTTTGTAGTGAACACGACGCACGACAATTACGAGCTCTCGCTTCAGTGTGACAAGTTTTATGATTTTATGGTTCGCGCTTCAAATGATATGGGAACGTCTGCAGTTAATGATGAAACAAAAAGAATAATTAAAACTGGGAAAGGTAGGCAGTTCACCAATCTATATGGAATGTGGAAAGATCTAGATAGTAAATATGCAGAACAATAGATATAGCCTTCATGAAATAATCTCATTCTCGAACTGTAAATGGTTAAAATGTAATGACTTCGAATTTTTATAGATTAGGACGTCAAACCGTGGATCTCCCGTGGGCCTCAAGTTTATCAGTATTTAAAAAGTGACCAAGCCAAGTTACTGTCGCTAAATAATGCTGCTTTATCTCTAAATTAATTGACAATGTATTACTTGTGTTGATATTTTGCTAAGTGATGAATAGCGCGCTTAACCTACAGTGGAGATTTCATTCTGAATCACCACTCCTCTCAGCCAATCAGCGTCTGATTTCGCAAACGCACTAGATTGATCCAGCTGTGACTATGCGATTCTATATTAAATATGTTTACCTCCACAGCAGATGCTGTTAGAAAGCGGCAAATACTACTCAACACGACGGTAATCACGTCGAGAAGTATCGGCCTAACGTGGAACATTCCTGAACCAAATATCACGAACATAACAAAGAATGAAAGAATTGCTGACACCTCTGTTAATTACACGCAGTCACGAAATTACTCACTCTATCGCGTCGACTATGAAACCACTGACGGCTTCAAATGGACCAAAACATTCCAGAATAACAGAGCAGTGTTGACAGATCTAGAGCCGTATACCATATATAGTGTTGTGGTGACAGCCTTGGGTGATAAAAGTGATGAGACCATGCTCACGTCGCAGCCGATGTTCCTGTACACAGAAGAAGAGAGTAAGGAATCAGTTAAAGTCGTTAGGACCTGCTCGATATTATTGGTCAACAAAATGTTTTTTAAATAAATTAAGGAAAATCTTAAAAGACAGAAAGTACCAAAGACAATAATTGAGGTTATGTTGCTGAATATCTTAAAATACCTTTAAAATGTATTTCGTTTCTTATTCCTGTTGTACAGGCACTCATTGCCTTGTATTACCGTTTTCGTTGAAGTGCGAGGCTGGAAGTTACAAGTCTCCTCTGTAAAATTCGATTTAGCCGACCGTCAATCAAACGCGTACTTCCCCGAATTAAATAAGTCTAGGCGGCACGCGTTTGAAAGCTTTGTTTGAGACAATACTCCGCGTTTGCTTGACGCCTTTCGCAGGAATGCAAACACGTGGTTGTACTGGATGGCAACAATATATATATTAAAAGGCAATTGTGCGAGATCGGTAGTGTTATTAGGCAAACCTGTTCGTAAATGCTATTTCTCACCTCCAGTCGATTGCCAATCTTTCTAAAACAGCATTTTTAAAGATAGCTTGTCATCGAGGATCCGTGGCAACGCCTGTCCCATGGGGATAACGAGCTCGAATCATTCGTCAACGAAATATTGTATCAGTACGTGGCTGTTTCCTGCAAAAGGCCTATAGAATTTTACAAACGAGACTTGAAACTTCCAGTGTCGCAATTCAACGAAAACGGTAATAATTGAGAAGAAATCACATTTGAAATACGTTCTATAGAATATATAGGCCAAGCTGAGTCTCGGACGGACATAGTTAAACGTCTTCCTCTGCACAGAAAATACATTAATGTCCCAAAATAACTAATTCAATTGACGTCAACTAATAAAGTTCACTTTTATAAACTGTAGTGCCAAGTAATCCTGTGGGTTTGAAGATCATTAGAAAGACGTCGAGCAGTGTTCACATTTCCTGGACACCAATCGATGACAAGTCATTTCACGGAATTCCCGTCGGTTACGTTGTTCAGTACAAAATCTTTGAATCACATATAACCTCTACTGCGTCTTGGAACAATAAGCCAGTTAGCAGCGATGTACATGAAACGATAATAGAAGACTTACAACCATTCACCGCATACACGTTTGTGGTAGTTGGACAGACGGCGAAAGGACTGGGTCCTTGTGGATTAGGAATGAATGTCACTACAGACGAAACAGGTGATCTATTTTATACGTAGCAAACATACATGTATACCAATAATTTTAATTAATCCAAAGTCCGAGTTTATTCATTAGAACACAAAATTGATTGATTATTCTATACACGTTTTCACTGTAATTCAAACAATGTTGTCCCATGTTGCATGTAATATTTCCAAAACGAGAGTAATTTGTTCATCAGGGGATCCAAACACCAAGAAAAATGAAAGCACGAGCCCGCTTATGCCAAGTACTTCTATTGTTTCGAGATGTTTTGAGTTCCCTGATGAAAAACGAAGCTCGAGTTTTGGAACTAATTGCTTCTCCAACTGAAACAATACCTGTATTTATAGATCATTAGGGAGTATATTCGTCTGGTATTTTTCTGCATACAGTTATTGAACACAAGGCTTGTCATTGCTATTTTATGTACACATGTATCTCATCTCAACATGCGTTTCTATAGTGTAATGGGCATGGTACAGGACTGGAAATAGCAGGCATTTTAGGTCGGTGGTTCGATCATACCCTACGTTGAATTGTATTCTATCTTTTCGTTCGCTGTTCACATGTAACTAGCTTATCGGTGTATATTTATAAGTATAATAAACACATTAGTAAATTAAACAAATTAAGAAAGTAGTATATAGCGCAATGGGCCTTTTGCAGGAATGCAATGCAATCACGTGGTTGTACTGGACAGCAAAACAATCTGACTTGCATGTACGAGATTGGTAGTGTTGTGAGCGAAACTTGGTTGAAAATGTAATTTTCCACCTCCAATTGATTGTCGATCTTTCTAAAACAGCGTTTTTAAATATAGCTTACTCTCCAGCATCCATGACAACACCTTTCCCACGAGGATCACGAGCTCGATGCATTCGTTAACGAAGTATTATGTCACCACGTCACTGTTTCCTACAAAAAAGTTATATTACACTCGTATAGAGGTTTTCACTAGCTATCCAAATCCATGCACGTGGTGTGGTATACATCCGGTGATTGGTGGTCTACTACAATAAATAATTCATGAGTTTGAGAAGTAATAGGTCAAAAACGAGAGTTAGTGTTTCACAAGTGGATCCAAATACCGAGAACAGATGAAAACAACGAGGCCGCTTTGGCCGAGTGCTTTTATTTTTTCGAGCTGTTTGGATCCCTTGGTGAAACACAAAGCTCGAGTTTTTTATATCACTTCTCACACGAAAACAATACGTGTATCCATCGATCATTAGGAAGAATCGTTCGCCTGGTATTTTGTTGCATAACAAAAGAGTTGTGATTGTTATTTGTAGTTTCAACAAACGGCCAGATAGTGTAGTGGGCAAGACTGAGGACTAGCCGTCTGGAACAATCACGAGGACGATGGTTCGAGCCACACTCCTAACGCCGGTTTTTATTTTCATATTTTCCTTCAGTTCTCTTCATGTAAATTACATACATGATATAACCTTAATTAGGCATATCACATGCATGAATATTGGCGCCCAATAGATAGCCAGAGGAATATCACAAGTGATTTGGATCACATTTCCAAATCACTACTAATGATCCTCTGATGTTTCATTCATTCATTAATTCATTCATTCATGCACCTGACCAAAACGGGATGATCCGATTGGCTGCTGAACTCATTAATTATTCATAATGATTGATGAATACAGGTACTGTTTTCATGTGAGGAGTAGTATCAAAAACTCGAGCTTCGTGTTTCACCAGGGGATCCAAACACCTCGAAACAATTAAAAGCGGTCTCGTGCTTTCATTTGTTTTCGGTGTTTGGAACCCCTTGTGAAACACTAGCTTTCGTTTTTGATATATTATTTCAAAGACCGGGTCCAGAAATTACAAAAGCAGCCTTGAGAAATAGTGAATTATTCATATTGTTTTTGAGCATAATACGTATACCTCACATGGACTTGATTAAACATACAACATAAACTAAAATAAAAACAGTTTCTCATAAAGAGGTGCACTGCTTTCCTTCAACAGCCAATACGAATTAGTGTAATGATAAACTAAGTAGAGAAATCATGTTATATTTATTATTTCAAAATTAATAAATTGGGTTATTGCAATACCTTCTAATTGAATTTTAGAACCTTAGCACGGATTTCTGGATAGTGCATGTTTTATGAAGCGGATACCGTGGAAAATTAAAGGTTTATATTGCCATATTTATTACCAAAATTAATGAGGTTTCTGTGACGGTCTTGGAACGGGCAACATGCAATATGCACAAGGCAACCTTTCTATAAATAAGTGTATCGATATTTCACTCTATAAAAGTTTAAAACACCTGTATCTTACGGTACCAGTAAATAACATATTACTTCCTGTCTGTCTGTATGTATGTAATTTCTTTGCATTCGTACACATAATCATAATCGTACACAAACACGTGCACCCTCGAAGAGATACGCGTAACTTTGTTATAGCTAGTTAAACTCCATGACGTTCTTACTTTAACATAGCGCATACAATGCTTTTCTTTGCTTATTTTTTTCGTTGAAGTCCCGAGTGAACCACCAGAAGACGTAACAGCTTCGGTTGAGACATCCACGTCACTGTCCCTGAAATGGAACCAAGTACCTCGCAATCAACGAAATGGTATAATCATCAGGTACGAGGTACAATATAGGAAAACTGGTGACAAGGAGCACAAAGTTAAACTGGTGGCAGCTAACACCACGTCTGTACGTCTGATCGACCTCAGTCCCTGCACAGAATATAATGTCAGTATTTGTGCTGTTACATCTGTGGGGAAAGGGCCATACGCAACTAACAAGCTACAAACCTTCAAGAGTAAGATGAATGTTATACTGTCTTAAATTATATTGCAGAGTAATGAATTTGCGGAATTAATAAAGTCTTTATTACAGGTGCTGTTGTTATAACGCTTTGCTTTGTTTATTTTAGTAGTGATCTGATAATGGTCAATTTAAGATAAAATTACCTAACAGAGGGAGAAACATAATTTCATCACAAAGACCTTCTCAGCACATTTTATTATTATTTCTAATGAAGAAGGGTAAGGATGAACTTTTTAAATGTTTTCAACTCGTTTCATCAGTTAAGAGCATTCTTGGCACTTTTACAATACCGACGAGAAGTTGAAGCAATTGCGAGCCATTTAATCGTTAATTTTCACGTCCATATATCTCACATGATATTATCTTTACTAGCTCTTCCGAACAGCCCGTATTTAACCAATACCGAGCTTCAAGTTGACGAGTGTAGAATAAAGTTGAGGTGGTCTTATTCTAAAGGTAGTGGCTGTCCTATTACGAGTCAGATAATTTACTACAGACAGGTCCACTCCACGGTCAGCACCACAGCTTGGTACAAAGAGCAAATACAAGACTCAAGTACAAGGGAGAAGGAATTAGCTCTAATGTGCAACTCGTTCTACGACTTTGTTTTAACTACATCAAATGAAATTGGAGAGACTCATAAGGAAAAGGGAAACATACGAAGAATTTTGATAGGCAAGTAATGACATTAATGATGCAAATGTTTTATTTTTATATTTTGTTATCATCCAATGTTTGCCAAGATTTGATAGAAAAAAGAAGTATACAACTAAGTTCTAACAGTATACTACTTTCCTCAATGTATTTTCCACATTGCTATTACTGGTTTTCTTCAACTCTTATCAGACTATCGATAATAAATGAGATGGTTGACTTTTAACATGTATAAATTGTATTATACGTCATCACAGCTTCCAATTAACATGGGACAGTACAACGATTTATTTAACAAGTGAGAACTTTTTGCTTTGCAGAAATGACCGTCGTACATGCTTCGTTACAATAAACAACACCAACACATGATAGTAACGCTACATCACATAGCATTTTGTTTAAGTTATTTATAGAACGGAAAACTTGTAAAACGTAACGCTAGTCATCATTATAGGGATTGATGGGTTGTGTACCCATTATTTGATAACTGTCGAAAGAAGCGAGGTATAGCTGGCATTTTGAAAGCTCGTTCTTCTTCAGACAAAAATAGGAAAAAGAAACGCTAGCTCATCTTGTTTCCTGCGACAGTTCCTTCTAAAACTCTTAAAATGCCACTACGACGAAAACTTATCATTTCTATTTGCCACTTTTTCAGCGTCAATAGGTCAATCGGTGTTAGAAATATCCGAAATAGTAAAATATATTCCAAAATGGCAAGTTAAACCAAAAAAATTAGGAGGGTTTGCCGATAAAATGCTGTCCGCCATTACTGGAAGCCGTTCTCATTATTCAGCGAAAGTGATGTCATACGCTCAACACGACAACCACGTCGTGCGAAATGGTGTGCATAAAAACGTAGCCAACCTTGCAAAGATAAATAACTTTCTTCTTGTGTGCGTGAAGACGTTGTTAGTAGAAACATGCCTCCAGGCGTTGTGTTGTGCAGGCGAGGTTGGAGTGTATGACATCACTCAGCTGACCTCACTTCCGCTGAATAACCCTTTGTATAAAGCTGAAAAAGGTTACGGCCTCCAGTTATGTCGGACGTTTAGATTCAATATTCGGAGTTCAAAAAATAAGACTTCCTGTCGTCGTATCGCGATTTGAACTGGTAATAATATATCAACTCTACTTTATGGTTATGCAAAAATATGCAAATACATTGATATGTAAAAATTTGATCATAGGGGCACTTTAAGTGGAAAAAATACACATAAAACAACATTACTTTTTAATAAATATTTCAAACTTAGCAATTGATACAATTGATAAAATATGAAATTGTAATTATCAAATAGGTTCAGCAAATGAGGGAAGCGGAATGGTAAAGGCAATAATGAAGAGCTCGCAAAGCATTCTGGTATCATGGAAGTCACAAGCAGTGGTAGACGGTTACGAGATTGTTCACAAAGATAGCAAGAATACCTCACGGCAGTTCATTGACGGTTCGACAGCTTCTAAATATTTACTGGAAGGATTAAAAAAGTACACCGACTACCAGATTACAGTGACGTCAGTTAAAGACCAAAACAAAGTCCTGGTTGGTGTTGCAAACACCAAAACAGCCGAAGCCGGTGAGATTAAAGATCACTATTTCCTTTTTTCTATTAACTGACACATACGCTAAACAGTCACAAAGTAACATGATCTGACCTTGAAAAAGAAAAACGTTTTCACATGCTAACAGTGTGTCCATATCCTTTCTATAATCAAATATTACTATACACTGTTCATGTTAAAGTGTGCATAAGCCCTACGAAGTTGTTATTGGTTTGACGTTTCTGAATTGAGTAAATAAGGTAGCGCAAAAAAATCGTTCGCTTCGGTCTAATATTCACCCCGTAATGATACATTAAAGTTCCACATCCACCACGCCCTTTGAAGTTGGCCGAAGCACTGGAAGAATAGTGCCTCGTGACATAAAAATGGGAATTTAACCGGGAAATGGTACTATTTTGAGGGTGTTTTGAGCTAAAATCTTCGGATCTTGGGTGTTAGATTTAGAACAAAAATAGGTGCAAGGGAATCGTGAGTGCCATGGATGAAAACGGCGTTAAATTGTTTATTTTCTAGTACCAGCATACTATACTGCCCCTGGCCACTGAACGGAAGTAATATTTACACAAAGTAGAACACTCAAGATTCTGCCACATTGGCTCGTTACGTCACCCCACATAAATCTATCCTATTTCCCGGATGTACAATATCGTAACGTCATTAAACATTAACCGGAAGTGAATACAAATGTGACATGAAGAAACACTACATTCTGGATTGTATGTTAGAGGCGCAGGCAGCTTGACCTCTGTAGAAAGTAGTCCTTGAGTTTCTCTGATACAAACACTGGCTGTTGCTGGTCAGTCTGCCGATGTCCCGCTTGTGCATGAGTTAGTGTTTTAGTTGAAGGTGGATTGGCCTCCTACTGAGTATCAGGAATCCGGAACAGCTTAACATGCTGAATGCTTCTTTTGTACTCAACTCCGCTTGGCGATTTCAGCAACAATTGGTCGCTATAGCGGGCCATAACTTGATATGGTTCACTCTCATACGATGACCACAGTTTGTCTTCTTTCCTCTTTTCCAGCAATACTGAATCACTTGCCTTCACATATATGTCTGCCGCATGATGCCTGTTATCCACGTAACCTTTATTAGCCTGCTTCTTCTCTGCATCGCGGTCTTTTGTCTGCTATTTTGTCATTCTGGAATTTTTTCATCATGCAGCTTTCTCTTATACTGAAACTCTGCTGCATTCCTACCTGTCGTCGTTGGCTTGTTCAGTTCGATACGTCAAATCTGGCCTTCGGCATGTAAAGCTCTCAAGGCTTTCAGTAGTGATTATATATATGCTTTGTCTTTCGACCTCACCGTTAGCTTTTGGTCAAAGAGGCGTTGTGTAACAATGCTCGATACCATCTCTTTTAGGTAACGCCCATCTCCTTGGATACAAAGTTTTCCCGATTGTTCGTTTTCATCCCGGTTGGCAAACCATGCTTTGCAAATAGAACGTCTAGACACCTCATATTCACTTCACTTGTTGTTGAACGAATCACATCTACTTGCACCCATCTTCTGAAGTAGTCCACTAAAACTAATAACAATTCCCCCGAAAGCAATGCCCCAAGTAAGTCTAGAGCCAGTTATTTCCATGGACTCTCATGAACCCTCATTAACTTTGCTACTATGGGTGGGATATGCTTTTTCACTAGGTGACATCCATAATTAACACTCTTTGCATCTGTTCTCGATCTCTCTATCGATACTAAGCCATCGAACCCTTGACATTAACCTTTCCTTCATCTTAACGATTCCTTGATGTATTTCATTTTGTATATCGGTTACGTAGTACTTAGGTATGACAATCCTGGCTTCTTCATCTCATTGCATATCACCACATATGGTTTCGGTGCTCTCTCCCATTTATCTTGCACCATACACTCACTGCTTGCAGCTCCTCATCTCTCGCTGAAGCCTATTGTTACCTAACGAACATGTTCATCATCGTGTACGAGTTATTTAGATTACGCTATATTGGTCAAACGAGACACTGCTCACCTTGTAATTGCAATTGCACGGCTGTAAACGTAATACCCAACCTTCCATTATTGCTGAGAGTTTTCATCTCCTTGGGTAAATCACTATCTGTGCTTCATGGTCTGTCACCAAGTCAAATTCGCGCAGTACCTGCTCACACTATGGCAAGTGCTTCTAGTTCTGTATAGCTATAGCGACGTTCTACATCTCGAAGACGTCGACCACCGTAACACACAGCGCGGCCCTGTCCATGCATTCTTCTCTTGAATTGGCACAGCAACTAATCCAACAAGACCTGCATCAACATTAACTATGGTGTGTACCTCCTTATTAAATTAATACATCACTGATGCGTTAGCCAGCTGTGCTTTAAGCTTGATAAATTCTTCTTTTTGTTCCATTTCCCATACAAACTGTTATCCGTTTCGTGGGATCGGCAATTGTTGGAAAATCTGGTATGAAACATGCATATATCCCACCATTCCTAAGAGGCTTTTAACATCTGAAGGTGATGTTAGGAGACTAGCTCTTACCGCTCGTACTGTCTCCTTTCTTTGAACGACACCATACTTTAATGTGCGCCTAACGTTTATTTTGTTACCATAAATATCGATTCTACATCAAGTTTTGAGTAGTTCTATGAAGAAAGTGTTGGGTTTGAAATCGTTGGGTCGATCCCTGGGTAGACGTCATCTAGATAATTCGAATTTGCAATAATTTGTAGACATACTTACATGATGAATAAAATGATTTTTTTTTCTTTACTAACAACTCGCATATTGTGTATATTCTCTATAAATCAATGTTGTTGTGATAGAAAGGCGCCATAGAGAATAATGCATTAATGAGATGACGTCGAACCAGGGATCGACACAGGCTTTTGCTTACACGGTAATGGGTCAGGAAATGGCACATTACAAGCGTAGATCATAGAGTTATCTCTGTAAACCAAAACTTTATTCACGAAAGTACTCAGAGCTTGATGTAGAATCGATATTAATGATTAAAAATTAAACGTTAGGTGCACTTTAAGCAGACGCACCATGAAGACTACCTTGTTCCTCCGGAAGGTGCACGTATCAGCCATCAGTGTCAACTGTCTCTCTTCTAGTCTCTCGAGTAGCTTGTAAATATCCTTGTCGTGTTCTGTAACATCATTACCATACACTTCCAAGTCGTCAACAATATTACCAATTCGATCATTATCCGCTAACCCTGACTGATGATGTGCTGGCATTTCTCACGTGCAGAATTTACTCCAAAACTCATTCGTTTGTAACTGAACACTCCGTCATGTGTCGCCAAGGTTGTTATTTCCCTTGAGTCTTCGTGTAGTTCAAGTTGGTGGAAACTCGAAGAAATATGTAATTTTGGAAATACAACACTTCCATTGAGATCCTCGAGCAGTTCATTAACTGTGGGTACTTACACCGTCTCTCTGACAATTGCCTCGTTTGCCAGTCGCATATCTACACATGGTCTTATTTATCCTAATGATTTTGGTGCACTAACGATGGGGTCACCCATGTACTCGGCCCATCGAATAATGTATTCTCTTAAAAGTTCGTTTACCTTGGTATTAACATTTTCCAGAAGTGAGAGGCAAACACGTATTGTTGAACTACTGTGATTACCTTTTTATCAAAGTGTAATTTCAGCTGATAAGGCGTCATGTTGCCAATGTCCTTTAAAAGGTATAGGGTGATTCGTCTTAATTTGGACTGCAAAGTTCTCGTGTGCAGTGTTACAATCAGCTGTAACCCGACCAACTCCTGGTGCAATCTGCAGAAGTACTTTTTCTGTTGAATCGCCTAGTTGGCAACTTACTTTCTTCGTCAACATGAAACTTGCACTTATTTTTATGTCATTCACTGCTACCTCTTCATTAAACGGGCCTAAACGATTACGTTTCCTTGTGCACGTCAGCATTTAAACACTGGCCTTTCATGTCCTGGAATTCTTGCTAATCCGTACTAATCCTGAATGAGCACTTCATTAGTGAAATTAATTGTGAATTATTTGATATGGTTTTCTTTGTTATTCATAATGGTTTATTTAACATAGAGCGAGGTTGCTCATTACGTATTCAAGGATGTATGAGCAAAGTTCCCGGGATGTATGCAGATACATCCCTGGAACACTTCTCATAACCCTGAATTAATGAGCAATTCAATTCATCAATGACACACTTCATAGAGTGAATATCAAACCCTTCACGCATAACTTATTCTTAAATATAACTTACATTCAGATAAACCAAACCTTCAACGTTTTACTTATATACAAACGCTATCTATTTAAAAGATCAGGTACAATTATATTATCAAGCGACCAGTTTTAATTATGTTGCATTAAAGCAACCTTGTATAAACCAAGTAATGCGACAGTTGTCCAGGCAAAACGATCTCATCGACGATATTATTACTCAGAGATTGTGTAATTTTAGAGACGTATAAAAGCATTTCTGACGGAATTTTAATTTTGTAAGTAAAATAAAGACCTTTCTTGATTTTTTAATTAATAGTCTGATGCCGGCTTTCCATATAAGAAGAAGTTGCACGCAGCTTTCACTAGGACCGGGTTTGGAATAGTTCGGTTTTCTTAAAGCTATTTGCATTTATTAATAATAGCTTCTATGTCGGCGGTTTCATCTGTCTGTTTGGCTGACTGATATGTTCTGACTGACTGACTCTGTACAGTATGGTGCGGGATTTGGTGTGAAAGGTTACTTACGAGGAGTAGAATAGATTATTAAGAGAGAATGATAAGAACAACATTGACGAGTTGATCTGCTGATTTGTTGATTTTTTGTCATGTTGTTAAAGAGAGGCTAAATATAGAGATGGGCTAAACCGTAGCATTACTAGAGAGAGTTACAAAGCGATTTTCAACAGAGTTCATGAGACAATCCTCTATTATATCCCCAAACAACTAGTTGACAAAACAATTGAAATAATTCCTCGCAGAATAGACAGGATCATAAAAGCGAAAAACTACCGCTTGAAATATTATGTCGACATAATTTGTAATCAATTTGTTGAAAATTAACATCGGCAAAAAAATGTTTGACCAACGGCTAAAGTTACTTATGCTAATTAGTTATGATTGGTATGTAACGCGCGCCCTCGTTTCACGTAATATTCAACTAAAATATTATCAGATTAGAATAAACAAAAACAGCTTGAAATGGTATGTTGGCTACATTTAGAAAACGTTTACCTCTGCTGCCATTCTGAGTAAACGCTTTTGAATTACGAGCAACCATATCATTAAAAGTAAGAACAATATATCTGTGTTTCCTAGTTTGGTTACTCATGTTACTCGTGGTTACTTGTGTCAGAATTTCATTTTTGATTGTGTTCATTCAGCCACCTTCTTCGCCTTCTGCGAAACAATTTGGCGAAACATTTGGGACAGCAGGAGGATTCTGCTTTGCTCTTCCTCTGGAATCTAGTAATTGAAGTTAAATACGTTCCATCACACTGCGCGCCATCATATCCGTCTCTCTCACATCTATGACGCCATTCGTGACATGTATTATACAGTGCTTTCCGGTGCAGAATATCGGGGTATCACTGACAAAAACAATGTCCTTATATATATAGCGTTGTGGTGCCGGTAAGTGGACAATTTGACCTTCACGAATAAACAAAAAATCATGCCACTAGACATTCTGCTTGGACCAACGAAAATCGTTCACGAAAATGCATTCAGCCTGTTATATATATATCACTGTAAAAATATAAGAGTCGTTTTAACCCCTTAAGTAGAGTCGTTTTTTTTTACCCCAAAACGACTCCTCGAAAAGAGTTGTTTTGAGTCCTTTTGCGATTACTCTTTGGAAGGGTAATTACTACCCTTCATAAGGAGTTGTTTTTCCTCTTGCTAGAGTATGCCAAAACGACCCTTCAAAGGGTCAAACCACTTTCGACTCTCCTAAGAGTCGTTATTTCTCTTTCTAGAGTAATTTCGAAACAACTCCTTAATAAGGTCCAAGGCACTAATCTACTCTTGAGTGGAGTAGTTTTGATTCTTCCAAGAGTCGTTTTTGAAGACTCCTCAAGGGTAGAATTTCCAAACTACTCTTTAAAGGGGTTGTTTTGACTTTATGTGAGAGTAACAATACTACTATTATAAAGAGTAATTTTGACCCTATATTTTCCCAAAAAGTATTGAAATACCTTCCTCTCACAATGCCCCATCATGTACAATGGGAGAGTTTTAAAGAACTTAGAACATTCCTCCAAATGCATGCCACATTAATCAAGGAACACCATAACATTTAATTGATAAAATCTTTTAATTTCATAGCTAAAATCAGTATAACCAAAAAGTATTTGGTTATGCCTTGTTAACCAACATGCAGTATGCAAAATAATATATCATGCAACCTTTAAACAGTGTATGACAAACTTGTGCACTTGTGCACTTGTGCACTTGTGCACTTGTGCACTTGTGCACTTGTGCACTTGTGCACTTGTGCACTTGTGCACTTGTGCACTTGTGCACTTGTGCACTTGTGCACTTGTGCACTTGTGCACTTGTGCACTTGTGCACTTGTGCACTTGTGCACTTGTGCACTTGTGCACTTGTGTACTTGTGTACTTGTGTACTTGTGTACTTGTGTACTTGTGTACTTGTGTACTTGTGTACTTGTGTACTTGTGTACTTGTGTACTTGTGTACTTGTGTACTTGTGTACTTGTGTACTTGTGTACTTGTGTACTTGTGTACTTGTGTACTTGTGTACTTGTGTACTTGTGTACTTGTGTACTTGTGTACTTGTGTACTTGTGTACTTGTGTACTTGTGTACTTGTGTACTTGTGTACTTGTGTACTTGTGTACTTGTGTACTTGTGTACTTGTGTACTTGTGTACTTGTGTACTTGTGTACTTGTGTACTTGTGTACTTGTGTACTTGTGTACTTGTGTACTTGTGTACTTGTGTACTTGTGTACTTGTGTACTTGTGTACTTGTGTACTTGTGTACTTGTGTACTTGTGTACTTGTGTACTTGTGTACTTGTGTACTTGTGTACTTGTGTACTTGTGTACTTGTGTACTTGTGTACTTGTGTACTTGTGTACTTGTGTACTTGTGTACTTGTGTACTTGTGTACTTGTGTACTTGTGTACTTGTGTACTTGTGTACTTGTGTACTTGTGTACTTGTGTACTTGTGTACTTGTGTACTTGTGTACTTGTGTACTTGTGTACTTGTGTACTTGTGTACTTGTGTACTTGTGTACTTGTGTACTTGTGTACTTGTGTACTTGTGTACTTGTGTACTTGTGTACTTGTGCACTTGTGTACTTGTGTACTTGTGTACTTGTGTACTTGTGTACTTGTGTACTTGTGTACTTGTGTACTTGTGTACTTGTGTAGAAGACCTGCTTTCCATGAATTCCGTGTTTCTGATCAAAAATTATTAATAAAGATTGGAATTTGTAGTTGACGAAACTTGTTCAGAGATTCCGCTTGCCTTAAATTACAGGGTAGGCTGTTCCAGAGGACCGCACCGCACCGCTATAGCTAAATCTGTTTTTTTTATGTAATTGGTACGCGGTAAAGGAACGGCTAGTTTGTTTGCGGAGTCTCTTAGAGTATAGGTAGTAACTTCATCGCGTTTAACGAATTTAGAACGCAAATAATCGGGAGTGAGTCCACGAAGGGATTTGTAAACCATTACTGCTTTCTGAATTTGACGCTATGTACTTAGGGTTTTCCATCCTAGCCGTTGTATTAGACTATCAGCATCAGCGTCATAGCTAGAGAAGGTTAAAACGCGGGCTGCCCTGTTCTGGAGCTTTTGTAGTTTGTTTGCCAATGTTTTACCGCAATTTCCCCAAACGACAGTACAATAACTAAAGTGAGGTTGTACTAAGGCCTTGTATATGTAATGTACTGTTGTTGGGAGTACGAAGAATAAATGAAAAAGTTTATCAAGGCTCCTTGGTTCCAGATCCTTCATTTATTTTTTCGACCGACTGACCACACACCATTACGAGCCAGAGGACGATTGTAAACGAAACATTTTGTTCTGATGGCTTTAATGCGTTTGTTGCATACCTATTTTGGTTGCCACTCATAATCAAGCCCATATTCAATATTAAAAAACGCGGCGTAGACAATTTGCCGTTTCTAAAATTAGTCGAAGAATAGGAAGTGTGATCTCGATTAATAAATTTTCTACAAGTACAACACAGGTTGTAATCATTCTTTGGAATAAGCAAAACTTAGATTACCCAATTAACGTAAGTTAGTGTTTTTTTTAAACAAGGAAGAGCGTAGTTTGTCACTTCGTAGAGAATTAAAAACGTATGTCCACCCACCTTTTCGCTTTTTTTACGGTTTTCTTCTCAAATTAAGCCCTTTTGAAATGAACCTTCATTTGTTTTCGTGTTCGCACATTCAAACACTAATCGAAAACCACAGCAACCGAACCAAAGCGGTATTGGTGAAGCGAATTCGAAGGTAAACTAATAAAAAATGATAAAGAGAGACAGCCTGGTGGACTTTTAAATGCTGCAAACAAAACTAATTGTATTCAGAGACTTCCGGCTTTTTTGACGGCTCGTACGCGCACAAGAAGTTATACTTTCCCGCCGATTTTCCGCGCTATTTTTTTAATTGGGTAGGACCGCCTGGTGAACTTCTGCAAGTGCTATCCGCGCGGTAACCTGGAACCTAATGTCGCGCGCGAGACAGCCGTGCGTTTCTTTACTTCACCCTACACAATCTATGCTATGTCCCCTATGTACATGTTACGATATCATTACAAAATATCCGGAAGTGAACACTAATGTGACATGTCCAAAAACGTCATATCCCTTTGGTTTAAGTAGATATATGAATTAAACAAACAACAAGATAAAAAAAGCAAACGATTAGGATAAACATAACGAATTAAAATAGGATAGAAAGTAGCAACTCCGACTTTAGGATCACATTACTGAGACAGTTAAAACCATTAAAACCTCATTTTAACATTTAAAATATCGGTTTAAGCACATGCATGCCAAAGTGATGAAATATAAAATATGTTTCTTTAATTTTAGTTCCTAGTAAGGCTCCAGAATCAGTAATCATCGAAACTCAGTCGTCAACCTCCATTTCGGTTTCCTGGAATAAGACAAAAGATGAGTTTATTCATGGTATACTACTTGGTCATCGTGTTTTCTTCAAGAAATCAAACGAGTCTAAAGGGCCTGATAACACTACAGTGCGATATGACGAGACACGAGCAGTATTAAAGAACCTCAAGCCATTCACTAAGTACTCCATACAGGTGTCTGGCTTCACCAGCAAAGGAGACGGAAAAAGGAGCATCGAACAAGTAGTACAAACAGAGGAAGATGGTATGTGAACAGTGCTGTCTTGTCTGTTCTAAGTATGACTACTCAAATTTTGAAAAGATTTAAGACTTCAACAATATGTCTTCTTATGACCCATGAGAGGACGCAAGTGGGTTTGTACTGTAAGTACACCCGAGGATTAAGTAATTAAGTTGTGGTCAGGTTAGGTGTTATGTTCTGTCAATGAAACTGACTAAAGCTGTCATGATAGTCTTTATATTTCAAACTCATTTTAGTGTGATGCATTTTATTAAAATTCATAATCCGGTTCTCGCAACCCGAGATCACAGTTCTAGACATGGCGCCAAAGAAGGGCCTTTTGCCCTTCCGCACTGTTTGTAGTTTACAACTGCTCGATACTAGCGGCAGACGGTCACGGATATATCATCAGCTTCAGAATATGTGGATTAATCGGTACGTGCAAGCTCACTTTGAGTTTTCCGGTGGACATAATTCCAAAGTGGAAAAGTAATTCCATTCAATTTGGAAAATGGCCGTCCGTATGAAGAACAAGAGTCGTCCTCTGAAGATGAAATTTTAGTCTCATTCTTTGGTCTGATTGGAGTAATTCTACTACAGCATCAAATGTCTCGTTCAATTTCGACAAATACTTGTTTCGGATATGGCTGTGAAACGGTGTGCTTTCCTTTGACCTCAACAAAGAATTATTCTGGCGGGAAACCAGTGAGATCAGTCGACTCGTCATCGTCACAATCTCTAAATACGAAAGATATTTGCCATAATACAGACAGGATACTCTACTCTCTGAGAAGACATTTCTGTTAAAGATATGTATGAGCCAATCAATGCTATACAGCCATGGTTTAAGAACACTAACTGATCTTTGTAAACGTGAGGTGCGCTATCAGTTACCCAGCTATCTCAAGTAGCTTTCGGAATGGTCTTCGGAACACAATCTTCTACTATGTGGAGATGATGCGGGCCCTGGCTGGGCTGGCCTAAATTTTAAAACTGCGGAAAGGGTATTGTGGAAACACATGACAGGCGGTGAGTAACTCACAGATCACAAAACTTGGAAAGACGGAGGTAAGATTTGTTATTTAGTATTTTATTGAATTCAATACGTAGCATGTGCAAGGGCCCTGCTGGGTTAATTAGGTACGGATACTAGACCCTTTGTATTGTAATGCGGCCATTCGGCGTTTCCGTTTTAAAACAATAATTATTATACTGTACAATTACCATTTTCTAAATTAATAATATTTCCTGAAATTTATCATATATTCTCTTGATCTGGGTATTACCTAAAGAAAACCTAAAGAGGGCACAATAGTGGTGCTATTATAACTGCGTAAAAACTCCTGTTAAACAGAATATCTCTCTGTCAGGAACGCCTTGAGGTACCAACCATGCTTGTTATTTTACGCAGGTTTTTTTTTTTCAATTAACCCAGCTTTGTATTGTAATGCGGCCATTCGGCGTTTTCGTTTTAAAACAATAATTATTATATACTGTACAATTACCATGTTCTAAATTAATAATATTTCCACCTTGAGGTACCAACTATGCTTGTTATTTTACGAAGTTTTTTTTTCAAATATTAACCAGTATTTTCGTATGTAAACATTTTAAATGCGTACGGAGTAAATTTAGGTCAGTCCAGTCAGGCACCCAGACGTTTCGTCGGAGCGTGCTGCTGCTAGCGATAAACTGTACTTTTTGTAACTTTAGGTCAGACCAGTGGCACCCAGATGTTTCGTCGGAGCGTGCTGCTGCTAGCGATAAACTGTATTTTTTGTAACTTTAGGTCAGACCAGTGGCACCCAGATGTTTCGTCGGAGCGTGCTGCTGCTAGCGATAAACTGTACTTTTTGTAACTTTAGGTCAGACCAGTGGCACCCAGATGTTTCGTCGGAGCGTGCTGCTGCTAGCGATCGATAAACTGTATTTTTTGTATGTAAACATTTTAAATTTCGTACGGAGTAACTTTAGGTCAGACCAGTGGCACCCAGATGTTTCGTCGGAGTGTGCTACTGCTACAGATAAACCGTAGAAATCATGAACAGTAAATAATGGAATAAAAGAAAATTGTCTCATAAATGTTACAATAAAAACAATTTTAAAATAATGACTTGATATTGATTTCCTTCCGGCTGAAGTACTCTAATCTAACGAAAAACAAAGTATTTACCCCTTCAACTATTCTATTTATATCTATAACACACTCAGTGATAGAAAACTAAATGAAAAAATAACAATCCCTTCATTGTGTGAGAAATAAAATAAAATTGCAGACTATAGTCGGCCAAGCCGGGTTATCCTGGTGAATAGGACTGGATACATGAAGAAAAAATACAGCCCAGTGCCGGTCCATGCAGTATCTTTCAATTCGAAGCCGGCCGGGGATGCCTTGCCGGTTTTCTATCTCAACCGGCTTCCAACTAAATCGATGACTATCTACCGATGTACTCACCATTATTGGTCATTTTGTAGTCAAAATCTAATTCTAAGCATTTGGAAAACCATGAGGAAAAATGTATTCCGGTTTTGTTTCTCATCTACTGACGGTCATGGCCTGTTTCAGCAATTTGATCTGGTTTATCCTTTGACGTAAAAGTGTATAGAATCGTCTAATAGGATTATTGGGGATTTAGACACCCCGAAACTTGAAACACAGCGTGGGTAATGGGAAGTATGAATGGAATCCAGGATAAGGTACAAATAAATTAGCCGACGTACTTACAGTACACACCCACTTGCGTCCTCTCATGATGGCTGCCAAAAAAGGACAATGTCTTACCTTTGATCTTCGGTTTCATAAATTTTAAACAACACAACAACTTGAATTTTACCCAAAACACTACCCGACTAAAACTTTGGTATGAATGGCGGCATAAGACACTATGTTCTTCAATTTATTCCATAATAAATTATACATCACAATTTATAAATATATTTTTAATGATGCATTCCTACTCTTTTCTCTTTCTATAATTGACCCAATGTTGCCATGTGCATTATTACTGTAAATTACTGTGGGAAAGATTCCACTTTTTTTAATAGGGTTACACGATTGATTTAGGATGTATAGACGTAAATACTTATAGATTTGAAATACACGAGAAATAGAAACATATATTTGTTAATATATTATATTCAGCTTTAACTTGTTTTGCACATTTACATCATGACATAGGACATTTGTATTATTAAGTTATTTTATTACAACTATCAGAATCCTTTTCAAATTTCTTTTCTCGTTCAAATTTATAAACTCCTTTGAGAATTCCAAAACAATGCTCCAAATTAGAGAACACAACGATCCGCCCAAAGCGTTCTGGAAGTTTTAGTATGTGACGTCATCATACATATATCCTATTATTGCCTCTTAGTTCCCAGAAAGGCTCCACAGGACATAAATGTGACTGTAGTAAGTTCTACGAGTTTGCAAGTCAAGTGGCGTGCAGTACCCGTGGAGTATCGCAATGGAATAATATTGAAATACGGCGTGTACTCCATAAGTGTAGAAGAAGAGTTTGTGGAAACCGTTCCTAACAATGATTCGCAAATCATGAATACTACTGTGAGAGGATTACGACCGTATATAACTTACAACGTAAGTATCGCTGCCGTAACCAAGAAAGGAGAGGGGAAGCGATCAGTTGGAATCATCGCTAAAACAATGGAAGGAGGTAACTAAATAAGAAAGTGATTGGGAGGTTTATAATAACATCTGCCGATCACATATGTCAATGCGGCATATGTCAGATATACAGACATTCATAAAAAACATTGATATCTACATATAATATGTTTACCTTTTTTTAATTCATAGATCGATTAAAAACACATCAATCAGTGAATATAAATTTTAGCTGGGTTCCATAAATCAGACCTCATCAATTATTTTCCTTAAATTATAGTTTCTAATTCCTTTCGTTTCCTCGCTATTATTGTAAAATACTCGCATTAAGCATTATTTCGTACATACATTGTTGAAGATGTTCAGAATAACTTTCTGGCTGAGTAAAAAGTCAAAATCAAGGTAGGGGATCTCACATAGCTTTCTCATGGAGGACTCATCAAATTATCCTTCGTAATCATAAGATTGTTGTTGATTTCCATTTTTTTATGAATTGGTCTTAATTCCAGGAACTGGTTTTATTTCACTCTGATTATTCCATATATATTCTTATAGTTCCAGGTAAGTCACCTCGCATCACACGAGTCAGCAGCGATGGGTCAACCAGCCTCAGGGTAGAATGGGAACCTATCCCATCGGTCTATGCAAATGGCGTAATCCTGAAGTACAACATCTTCATAAATAAAGGAATACAACCGGGAAGAAAGGTACATAGTTAAAATAGACACCATGTCATAAAGATCACCGTCCACCATGCAAAGGAATCATTGTTTTCTTATTTATGTAGGTTTGTGTGAATCAGAGAGGTAGTGTGTGAATAAATATACATTTGTTGATGCAGCATAGGCCCTTTACAGGATACAGTCACATGCTGATATAATACTTCATTAATGAATGAATTGCGCTCGTGATCCTATGGAAAAGGCTTTGTGAATGGCAAACAAACTTCGAAACGCTGTTTAAAAAAATATCGACAATCGATAGGAGATGGAACATACCATTTACACATAGGTTTTGCTGATAACACTACCGATCTCGTACAACTTCATTGAAATAAATGAAGTCCGATTTTTTGCCATGCATCCCAACCACGTAATTGCATTCCTGCAAGGGGCTTATTATCCTGTAGATATTTATACTTTATGCTCTTTGGCTAAGCATACGCTTTAATCAGATGGGAAAAAAGGAGAGAAGACTGTGCATCTTAAACTAAATTGTAAATAAAATGTACTGTTTTATTCAATATATCTATCAAATCATGTGTCCCTCTATTATTTCAAAGTTCGTTCAAGTCCGCCATCCACTCATTAAAAACCACGTGTGCGCACATTAACCTATCCACCCACTCTGTCACCATTTATGCAAGAATAGTATAAGATGATAAACAACGAAACTTCACAAAGTCAAATGCAAGTGTAAATTGGTAAAAGATAAAGCAGACCATCTTAATTCTACTTCTCATTATTATTCATGAAGACAACTGACATCCAGAGGTTTCAATTTGAACCACGTGCCGTACTTTCAAACCCCGTCGAATACTCTCATGAAGAGTTCAACTACACTTCAAAGTATGGTGAGGGCAGTAGGTGGGCTAATCCTCCACTGAATTCCATGTGTGGTGCAAAAGCCACTGAGTGCCTTGTTGTTGTTGTTGAAGGATGGGGTACAACTCTTTCAAATCTTTGTTTGCACGAGTGAAACAAGACCCGTTATCGTTCCAAATCTGACTAGGTTTTCCTCTTCGTGAGCCAAAACGACGAAGGGCGGCAATAAAGCCATCAGTCGTGAGATATGTTGCAGGTTAAAATATACTTCAGGTTAAATTTGTCCAAACTACTGATACAAGTTCAATATGACACGACTTGGTTTCCAAACAAACGAACAGAGCAACCTAGGCCTTTAGGTATGTGTGTCTGCGAACCTTGAGGGTGAGTGGTCCCGCGTAGTCCACGGAAACTCTGTCATTGGCGAAGGTTCGCTGGATGCGGTCGGCTCTAAGTTGTCCCATGTCTGAGTGGAGATCTTTGGCGAGGTACGGCGACAAGTAATGTACTGATGCGTCCACTTGCGTACGATTCGTCTTGCGCCTATGATGTGATACCGCTCTTGGAGCAAACGCAAAATTAGTTTGGATCCTCCATGACACATACGTTGGTGTTCATGCGTCACAACAAGGTGGTAATTCTACGATTTCCAACAAGGATCAGTTGATGAAGAAACTGGTAGTTTTTGAGAGACTTGGAGAGTCTACCACCAACACGGAGGTGCACTGAGCTTGGTTGGCCGCTCAGATGGACTCCCCTTTATCCATGTGGGACTCTACCACCACAGGTGATTTATAACTTCTTCTGGAAGGATGCCACTTGATCCACAGTCTACAGGGTTTTCTTCCCCACTGAGATGTATGAATCTCTGTGGTGGTACATATTACTGGATTTCAGCAATTCCGTTTCATTCAAAGGTATTGAAGTGTCGACTGGTTCTAAAAATCCAGTAAAGCACAATCGCTGTCAGTGAATATATGAATATCTTCAGTAGGAGTGTCAAGAATACGCTGGACGTGTTTGACTAATGGGGCTAGAAGATGAGCACCACACAATTCAAGGCGTGGAAGGATAACTTTCTTGATTTGTGCATCTCGAGTTTTGCCAGTGACAAGCTAAACATACAAATGTACTCTGCCGGTCCTGTCAATACTGCGTAAGTAAATGACTCCACAGTACGCTTTCTCGCTAGCACCTGAAAAGCCGATCAGTTAAATGTCCACGATCTCACAATCAGTAGGTGCGTAGCAGTGTGGAACTCTTAGCGGAAATATATTAGGGAGGTGTTCTCTCCAGTTCAGACAATCTTGGAGGATGTCAGGAGGAAGAGGATCGTCCCAATAAATGCCTCGTTCCCATAAGCATTGAAAGATTATCTTGACCACGATTATTACACAAGCAATGAAACCTAGTAGATGGAAGATCTTGGCTGAGTCGGAAAGAACTGTGCGCTTTGAAAAGCCAGTTCCCAAGGTGGAGATATCCACAATGGAGAAACGAAACTGATAGTGATGAGGGTTGCACTCAACTCCAAGTGTTTTCATCAAAATATCAGAATCCGCGAGGCTAAGCGATGCCTTAGTGCTTCGAATCTCGAGCGGAATGGCATTCTGCACTTGAGGTGGATTTGAATGCCACTTGCGCAAATTGAAACGTCCTTGTGGATGAGCTCTTGAAGCTTCCGATGACCTAGAACGCCTTCTTCCTCTGTGCCAACTGAGAGTAACCCATCTTCTACATTGAAATATTATTCGAATGCCTTAGCAGCTAGAAGAAATGATGCCTTGTTTTCCTTAATGTTGTGTAGGAATGCATTCGTGGCTGTGAAGGCAGCACTAGGAGTAGTGTCGCATCCGGTAGTCGACGAATGGTACAGTTGGCTTTTATCTCCACAGGAAGTGATGGTAGTTCTTGTCTTCTGGAGCTAGGTTGATAGCCCAAAACCTTTTCGCCACATCATTGGTAAATGCATATGAATACTTCCTCATCCACACAAGGACGTCATTAAGTGAAAAATGAACAGTAGATCCAACTAGGAGGCTATCATTCAACGAGATGCCAGTTGAAGATTTCATGGATCCGTCATAAACTACCCTAAACGCTGTGGTATACGTCTAACGATAACGTTATATAAGTATAACGACTTGGACGGTAGCTTGTCGAGATCTGACATGGGAACTATAGTTCTACGTGACCACTTGCGATGTATTCGTGGATTGCATCGGCGTAATCATCAAACAGACTTGATTGATGAAGGCGTCGCTCAAGGGATAGGATTCTTCTTAGTGCTTGACGACGAGATTCTCCTAAGGGAGAAACTGCTGCATTAAATTAAATTGGAGTCTAACATTGAAACGCAAACATATTTCTCAGTGGCTGAGAGGAGTGAATTGGAGTTTAGGGCTTCTTCCAAGGTCCAGAATTTTTGAAAGATTTCTTCAGAGCTCGGAAAGCCAGTTGAGACATGCAAGTCTCGATACTGGTGTTCAGTTGTATTGTATCATGCAGTTGTATTGCCGGCGGTAGTGCTGTCTCATGTAGCTCGAAATGCAGAAATGTTTGATGCATTTTATTACACTTTCTGCAACGATATGCACACGTGCACTGCTTAACTACGTGAAACATGTTTGAGTCTGTGCAAAGTTCCACCTATGGACTGGTGGACTGCTTCCTATGGGATTGACAGAAAGCAAAGTTGTGCTTTTCACTAGCGCATGCGAAGCATATGCTAATAATAGTGTATACATAAGTCGTAGCAAATTTAGGTGTCGGAGAGCTGGAACAATGCTGTTTTCCGAATTTCTTGGAGCTGAGGTTTTGTAATTTCCTGTAAATCGGGTTATATGAGACCAATTCGGTTGCACTCGATCTTAAGTCAGGAAATTCAAGGATTTCCTCCTACTTGGGAACATCGGTTATGGTTTGGATGTACTTCTGGCATTCAATCATAGTGGTAGAATATAGCTTGGTTTCTCCAAGTACTGTTATAAACTGAGGTGGTACTGAAATGAATCATGTAACTGACGTACAGTACCGCCAAGAAACATATGTACATTTGATTGCGTGCAGATCGCGAGCAGATCGCGATCACGAAGTGCGATCTGCTCGCACTTTGCTCGCGATCTGCTCGCACTTTGCTCGCGATCTGCTCGCACTTTGCTCGCGATCTGCTCGCACCTTGCTCGCGATCTGCTCGCACATTGCTCGCGATCTGCTCGCACCTTGCCCGCGATCCGCTCGCACTTTGCTCGCGATTTGCTTGCGATCACAAGCTGATCGCGAGCAAACGTCCGCAAGCAAAAGTCGCGGTAAAATATTTTTCTTTCTACCATTACATGTGTAAGAATAAGAAGTGTATGAAACATGGTAAGTTGAGCAGAAAACGAAGCAATTCTGATTCCACGTTGCTTAACCATAACTTTGTATATGATCTTGTGAGAATACAGCTTCATATAGTGCCTATCAGTCACCAAATAAATATTAACGTCTCCGTTAAGGTCTACATTTGTAAAAGTGAAATTTCACTTTATACAGCAATGGAATATCGCTTATTTGGATATGAAATTTCACGTCTTACAAATGTATATTAGAAATCAAGCCCAATCTTTTCGCAAAACACTCAGGCGCTTGAGTTTTGTTCTTTATTGAGTCCCACCACTGTTCGTGTATTACAGTTGACTAAGACACAAGCGCTTCCGAAAAATAAAACTTCTCGAGACAGTTGTCGAAACATCCGTCCAGAATTCGGAAAAAGTGTATTCTCCATCGTTTCACACTTGGAAGAGTTGTGATCTGTTATTCAACACTGCAGTTTGTTTATCGGGGAAGGCACTTCTATCCATCCTGCTTCACAGCTTGCTTGTAATGCGTCCTTACATTTATTCTGATAGCCTTTAATACTGAAAATCTATACCAAATAATCTAGAACTAGCATAAAATATGTAATCCTGAACTAGCGAAACAAAATAATCACAAAACAACGGCCGCTCGCTTATATTAATTAGTTCCCCGAATAGCGGTGCGGGACCCGCTTAAAGCGCAAAGCAAAACACCAAATAAACGTTTGCTTCTGTAGTTTCAATCCTTGTGTTGTTAGCGGTTTCCGTTAAAATCATTGCAAATGTTTGCAGGGCATGTTTTCGAAATTAAAATCTCAACTTCTCGGAGTCTGAATTCCCACGTGCAATCAGTCAGGCGTGTTAGTCTCGATTTTTGACAGGCCTGTCAAAATCGCTGAAACTTTATGGGAACGTGAAGTTGAAGCCAGGTTTCTAAGCCACGTTTCTAATGAAAGACGCGCAAAAACGTCTATACTTGAATTATTTTAGCTTCCGTTACTACATTGACAACAACTGGTGCGAAATTAGCATATTCCGTTCAACATTCATAATAATAAAGGACAAGACCACCAGAATTCATCCAAACAAATATTTTATTCACAATTCAAAGTTTATAGTAAATCAGATATTTATTGCAGGCATTTCGAAGTAAACATTCTTTAAGACAGGCGGCACGCTAACAATCTTCGACTAAACTCTTTCGATGGGTTGTCTTTCTTACTCAACACCGCCGTTCGCGTTCTTATTAACAAACGAAGCAAACCGCTGCTTCGAAGTAAACATTCTTTAAGACCGGCGGCCTGCTAACAATTTTATTCTCGTTCACACTCGATGAGTCGTCTTTCTTTAATACTCAATACCGCCGTTCGCGTTCTTATATTAAGAAACGAAGCCGCAACTGCTTCGAAGTAAACATTCTTTAAGACAGGCGGCCCGCTAACAATCTTCGACTAAACATTGGCTTGCATGTTCACACTAGATGAGTTGTCTTTCTTACTCAATACCACCGTTCGCGTTCTTATTAACAAACGAAGCCAACTGCTTCGAAGTAAACATTCTTTAAGAACAATCTTTGAATTGACCAAAAATATGTTATTCTCGTTCACACTCGATGCGTTGTCTTTCTTACTCAACACCGCCGTCAACAAACGAAGCCAACTGCTTCGAAGTAAACATTTTGCTAAACGGTCAGAAATTGCAGTCAGATACATTAAGTTTTTTTCTGTTGAGAATCGATTCTGTGACCGCGATCACCAGTTGATCGCGATCATTTTGCGATGTGATCGCGAGCATATTGCGAGCAGGGTGCGAGCAGATGGCGAGCAGGGTGCGAGCAGATCGCGAGCATGGTGCGAGCAGATCGCGAGCATGGTGCGAGCAGATCGCGAGCAGATTACACTTAGTGATCGCGATCTGCTCGCGAGCAAATCGCGATAACTGTACATATGTTCCTTGGTGGTACTCAGAGCTTGGTCCATCTTTGACGACTAGTGCAGTGAATAAAGATGGTACATGAGCACGATGAATTACTTGAGGTCGGTCAAAGCGAAATTTCAGTGCTACGGCTGCTTCAGGGCCCCAGGGCATGCTTCTGTGACAGCGTCAATTCCTTCAACTTCATCCCTGGCTTTCTTTGTTGTTGAGGGATTTAAGCAGATATTGAATACGCAGCTGATCATCCAACCTTTCAGATTTGTGGATAATGGCTTCGAACTGTTGCCATTATGATTTCCGGTTGGTGGGTTGACCATCGAAGCTTGTTGCTCTGTATAATGTGCAAGGGTTTTATGAAGTGTGTCTCATCACGATGTTGGCGATCACGAAGCTCGAGTTCCCTTTCACGATGCTCAAGCTCTGCCTTGTGACGTTTTTGTTCCTCTTCTTTTTGTTCCTCTTCTTGCTGCTGTGGCATGGTTTCTTTTAATACGGCGACGATTATTGATCAGAGAAATCAATTCCTCTTGGCTGAGTTAGATTTTCTCGTGTGTAGCTGTGCATAATTCATTCTAAGTATCTCCATCTTGATTTTCAACGTCAAACGGGACGGAAACAACTACGCACACCAAATTATCCAATGCCTTTGTGAGTTCGGATAGCTGTACTTTCAATTTGCAGAGCTCGTCGATTTCTTGCCTGTCAGAAAATACACACGCTTTTCGACTTTGTTGATAGAATCACTCACATCAGTGCACAGGCAGCCCAAGCTCTGTATTTGCACTGTGTGACTATTATTTCACAAAATTCTCAGATAAAGAAAATAAACTTACCTTAAGAGTTTGTTGTTGTCCTGTTGTTTCTCTGGGGTCTAGAAATGGCGGTTATGGGGCATTTCTCTCACTTTGGGTTTTTCTCTCTTCTCTGTCTTAAAGAAAGGAAAGGCTGCACACTCCAATTCAAACCACGAGGCACTTGAGGCCGATTTTTCCCACGAAAACCCATCCGATAGGCGTAATTTCCTCCGTCAGGTGAAAGGTAGATAGTTTTTCTTACCCCAGAAGTTTACAGACTTGAGAAATCATTATCCTAACTCTTCCAAATGAACTCATTTCTTTGAAAAAGCCCTCTCATTCTTCGTAAGAAACTACGTGTTTGCTGCTGTTCGGTCATGACGTAATAAACTCGGCTTTGTAGCCTGGTCTGCTGACAAAATTCCTCTTTCCGGCAGAGGGACAGTCAATAAATTGCAAGGTACTGTACTCTCTCCCCACGGGGTCTAACGAATGGACCACATTATATTTATTTACACATTATATTTATGTGTGTTAATTTACTTCGTGGGTTTTCTCTGCAGATTCCACCGTTCAGCGATTGGTCAATAAGCCGTGAATATTAGAGAGCTTAAGCATCAACGACGGCGACGGCAGCGAGGACGGGACCTAGAAAAATGTTTTCTACCGAAATGTGATGCTTACTATTTCCTTCGTTCGCCTTTAATTACTTTTCACATTCATATCTTCGAAAAATATGACAAGCATAGAGTTCCGTTCACGCCGAAAGAAAAACGGAGTGACTTACTTTATACGTTGGCGTTCTCTTGTAAACGTAAAATGTGGGGTTTTCACGTTCTGTTTTTCCAGACAACGGTTGAAATGTAGGTGACTGCGTGCATTCCCACTTGCAGTTATTGTATTTTGCAATTAAGGCTATTGTTTCATGCCGTCGTCCTAGACGTTGCCGTCGTGGTTGCTTAAGCTCTCTAATGACTTTCTTCTCCAACTCCCCGCGAAATAAACGAGGTGTCGGATTTCTTCGGCACTATTTCGTAACTGCTCCCGAGGAAGATCCGTGCCAAACCCCCTTTGGTGACCTGTGTTCTTCGCCTGGCTACTCAGTACAATAGGCGGCACGTTAGACCCCGTGGGGAGAGAGTACAGTACCTTGCAATTTATTGACTGTCCCTCTGCCGGAAAGAGGAATTTTGTCAGCAGACCAGGCTACAAAGCCGAGTTTATTACGTCATGACCGAACAGCAGCAAACACGTAGTTTCTTACGAAGAATGAGAGGGCTTTTTCAAAGAAATGAGTTCATTTGGAAGAGTTAGGATAATGATTTCTCAAGTCTGTAAACTTCTGGGGTAAGAAAAACTATCTACCTTTCACCTGACGGAGGAAATTACGCCTATCGGATGGGTTTTCGTGGGAAAAATCGGCCTCAAGTGCCTCGTGGTTTGAATTGGAGTGTGCAGCCTTTCCTTTCTTTAAGACAGAGAAGAGAGAAAAACCCAAAGTGAGAGAAATGCCCCATAACCGCCATTTCTAGACCCCAGAGAAACAACAGGACAACAACAAACTCTTAAGGTAAGTTTATTTTCTTTATCTGAGAATTTTGTGAAATAATAGTCACACAGTGCAAATACAGAGCTTGGGCTGCCTGTGATCAGTGTTGAGTCGTTTCCATTTACGAACCAAAGATTGTTGGATTGTGTTGGCCACCCTAGAATTCGAAGAATTAGATTTCAGACGTGGAGCACATTCACTTAGAAGAAATAATAACTTACTAGTGAGGTCTCTTACACGATCATCGTGGTTTTCGAATTCCTCGTCGTCCTTTCCAATCGATTCGTTGTCGTCGGGATACACCAGTTCGCTGGCGGACTCGTGGTAATCTTGATATTTTCTATCGAATGCACTTAGTATTGCTTTGCACACATGACATCTACTACAGACATTTCTCCTAGTTTTTCGATTAGTTGATGGATTTTGTTTACCGAATTGGTAATCCGACGTTTGATTAAACTTCTCTTGTGAAGTAGCAAAACTCGTTCCTCTCTATCGGGCATGTCAAGGACAATCTGCTATTACAAGCACAGTTTCGACTAAACCCTAAATATCCGATTGGGAGGACTATGAATGGAAGCGCCTCTAGAAGTAAAATGAAATTGTGTAACTTTTCCCTTTTTAACTTCTTCGAAACCTGCTTACAAAACCTATACAATTAAGTCTGAGAAAAACGTGTCCGTGATAGAGTAACAGCTGCGCATGTGTACAGTGACTAGAACTCAATCGAACTCGAACCGGAAGTGGTAATGGCGTGTCCACAAACTATACTAATGAATCGCTTGTCGAACTCTCCGGTCCGAAAAAGAATACTCTTAATAATAATACTCCAATAATACTCTTAATTAATAAAAATAGAACAATGTTTACATAAAACATACCTGCATTTAATAATTAATGAGTGGTATTCTCGTAACCGGATTTGACAGGGGTTTCAGATCCCCGTCGAATCCGCTGACTCGTATATGAAACATTACATGTAACCAAAAAAGCCACACAATGCAACCCCAAGTGGAAATATGAACTCAAGATTCAAGAAAGGAGTAATCGGCTTAAATGAACTGAATAATGAGCGTGTCCTATCGGTGAAGACTAATCGAAAAACAGCGATGAGATATTTACAATATGCGGTAGTCTTATTAATATGCTCACCTTACATATTATAGTAATTATGACCCCTATGTAACTTTAATAATTATAATTAGTAGAGTAACTAATGGACCTCTTTAGCTTGGCTCAATGTTGTCCCATTTCAAATCTTTCGGGAATAATAGTATTCGTTCGAAGTATTTCTATATCAATGTATCTCCTTGTGCGTTAACCAGAAACAAAAGAAACAATACACAAGGGGTGGTCACGTGATATGAAATAGGCCAACATTGAGCCAAGCGAAAGGGGTATTTTGATGTTGACATGATATCTCCCAATGAATAATTAAAGTATGATATGGTTGAAATTTATTTTCGTTGCAATAAAGATACCGATACAGTGTACCATAAGTCTCGATCTATTATACTAGGTCTTGGCCCATCAGTATACGGTATAATCTATTTTTAGAAAACGATTCTCGCCAAATCGATACCAAAGAGTATTGCATCTAATTGGCCCAGCAACTCTGATTGGTCCAAAAACACTAAAGCTTTTGTTCTAATAATATAACTAATTTTTTGTTTAAAAAAGAAACATGGCTGCCATTGTTTCCCCCCACGAAAGTAGTTTGAGCGCCGTTCTAAAAATAGATAATACCATAAACTGGTGGGCCACGTTCCATTACTTATCGACATTTGTGGTTATGGACTTCTGATTGTACTTATGGAGGGCCGTTCTGGTAAACATTATGTGTAATATTTTATTTTAAACTTGAAACGTTTGTATGCGATTACTTTTGTGGTGTTTTACAAGTTTTGTGGTGGTACAATTATTTTTACATGTATTAATTACCGAATTAATTTGATGTGCACGAATTATTTTCATATGTAAGAATTAATTTTATCTATACGAATTAATTCTATGTGTACGATTTATTTTCGTCACATTCCACAAGCCATTGCTTACGGAACCACGTGCACCGAATCAAATATGACGGAGGAGTGTTCGCTGCAGTACCCGAAGGCGGAGTCATTTCTCCTACTTTTCTGAATGCACATTTAATTTCATTGAAGAGTGTATTACTAGGGCATGCCATTGATAACTTGCAACTATGCGGATGACTTCACACAGTATGAAAATGTCACGTCTGAATCTTGTATCCACATGCAGGATGCTATGAGTCGCCTGGAGGGGTAGGCTAAGCGAAACAAGATGGAGTCAATGCAAAAAAGAAACAAGGAAATGTGGGTATGCTGTAACACGTGCTGCCGGAGACTCCAATAACATGATTTGACGAGGTATCGTCCGCCTTATTTGATTCACCGCCTATGGTTCCGTACCGCAATGGCTTGTGGGATGTGCCTAAAATAATACATACATATAAATTAATTCGTACACACAAAAAAAATTCGTACAGATAAAAATAATTCGTAGACATAATTTTAATTCGGGAACATAAAATTAACAACTCGGACATCATAAAATAATCGCAAGGTTAAGAAATATTATTATATGGCAAGCCACTCTCAATGTCAAATCGAGTGTTTTGATTGGCTGGTGCTCGGTCGGGATTTTGCCGTAAGGATCGTTACCATGATAACGGTCACAATTCGCATATTTGGTATGTAAATTTATGCAAATTATATATATCACGTTCTGTTATGGGGCGCGGGTCACGCGAGTCACTTATTTGCTCATTCTTTGTTTATCACAAAGTGCCATATGATAAACTACTTACTAACCTCGTCCACTCGGTTATCAGATCTCGGTCTGATATATAGAGGTTATTGGTTCGGTCCGTACTGTCAATATCTCGGTCTGACATTTTCCCTTAAAGATGTCGCTCTCGGTTAATAAGAAGTTCATATTTCTTACTAAATACAAATATTTCATTTTTACAAGAAAATAACAAATATAATTTTGACCAGAACCGGCCTCCATACTTTACTTGTTTCAGTATAGCCATACATTTTAGTGTGTGTTATTTAATATACTGATCCATGATGCTTTTGTTTCGATTCTAAGGGCCTCCCTGGGAATTATACTACTTTCGCAAACATATCTCAACTATACAAACATTATTCCAAGGTACTGAAAAATTTGGCGTTATTGATATTATACATTTATACTTTTAACACCTTTTATTAACCTGGATTCTTCAACTTTAAGGACATATTATTCCAGTGATTAATTGACTGATAAAGTGTACAATACTTGTTTGAACTAACGGCGCCTTCTCTTAACTATCACAGTTTAAGGAAATCCATTATTATACAGTACTTAATCGAGATAACAGCACTGTTATAAAAGGGCTTCAACCGTTTACGAATTACTCAGTAACGATCATGGGTTCTACAATAAAAGGGCCAGGCCCACTCAGTGATTGGGTTACAGGCACAACTGACGAAGATGGTAAGTAGGATACCGAAATAATATTAATGAAATATTATGGTGCTTCATTGACATTTAAAACGCCAAAAAGGTTTCCTTTTTTCTTATTCGATTTAAAACCTTGATACAAATCAGACGCACTGTAGTGAAAGTGCTTCAAACTGTTCTTGTCATTTTTCTACCTATCAACCTTTGAAATGTTTTGAGTACTTTTGCAAAGGAATTTTCGGTTTACAGAGAATATGTTCTACGCTTGTTTGAAATAGTGAAAATTTGACGTTTCCTAACCCATGACCGCGTTAGAAAAAACCTGGGTCGATTCCCGGGTAGACGTCACCTAATGAATCCGACTTTGCAATAATTTGAATAAATACTTAGCTTTTTGTCTAAAATGACTTTTTTTACTAGCAACTCACGAACTGTGTATATTATCTATAAATCGATGTTGTTATAGAAAGGCGCCATGGAGGATAATGCATTAATGATATGACGTTTATTGTAAAATGATTTTGAGTTTTTGAGTTTTCATGTTATACTTTCTCTCATTTTATTGAGAGAGGGGCAGTGTAGTGATTAAGCTATTGGCACACGTTTGTACATGTCGTGCCATTATGAATGGTTTTAGGCGAACCGTGCCGAGTTGGCCAGAAAAATAAAGATATCTACACAACACAGAGTGGTAATCTTTCTTGCGCCATAAAGTTTTTTTAATTCGATTTAAACCTTGATACAAATAAGAATGTGCTATTCTCGGTCGAAAGCACTTTAGTTAATCATAATATTAAAAAGAAACCTTAAAGTGATTTACTGTATCAACCATATGAATGAAAGGTCATGCAAGGATGCTTCTCAGTGTTTAGTAATAGGAGTGCAATATGTTATTTACAAGAGCCTATGATTTTCCAGTATATCACTAATTATAACACACCCCTTAGGAAACTGGTGTTTCAATTTTGCAAGAACGTATTGCCATCAAAAAACATAATGTAGTTGACCATGAAATGGTTTGTTGGTAGGATCGATCGTGACTTCATTATCAGTCCTACTAAGGATGTTAGATATAGACTGGAACCGTTAAACAAATATGTATCAAGCTTAAAATAATGTGTGAACAAATCAATAACATTGGTGTGTAGTTTATTATAAAATAACCCGAGGAATCTCGAGCGCTGATTGGCTGAATAATAACAATAATAATTATAATAATTATAATAATTATAATAAATAACTTAATTTACTGAGGGTGGATTTCATCATTATCGGTTGCCGATAGTTTACATAATGGCCCTCTAAAACCATGTCTGTATTAGAGTCTATAGACATAAATTCTATGCCATACATACATGTCAGTAATGCTTTGGTGTTGGCAGGCGATTGTGAATAAAATCAAAATGGCAAACGATGGGGAAGAATGGCTGTTAGAATGACCAAACATTGCCTTTCAATGTGATTTTAATCAGCAAAACTGAGAGATATAGTCAGTAATAAGCATCAACGTCTTCAGGATGCCATACAACATCAAGCTTATAAAATTTGTTAACAAACCGGGATTCGCGGATGATGTTAAAAGAAACAAAATCACTTGTATTTTCATTTACAATTTATTGGTACGTAAAACACATAAACGGCCAATAAATCCAGGTTTCAAACAATAGACCAATTATCCAAAGTCGCCATTGCCATTACGAAATATACTTCAATTAGCGATGGCATCGATACTGATAAAAAGAGCACCTCAAAATTAGTCAAAATCCCATATTTGAGAGTTTCAAGGTAAGACAATTTTACAGACATTTGTTTGCGGGGGTGGAAATTGCTGCTCATACAAACTTCTGTAAAAATAGCGCACTTTACACTATACACTTATAACGTATATTAAGAAAGAAGGAGCAGGCAACTTCTGACGGGTCCAAATGTTTTAAACGTTTCGGCCTTGACGGTCTTCTGATATACGTTTTTTGATATCGAAGAGCTGACTGAATCCACCTCGGACCCTTCTACTGGAAGCTCATCGTTGAAACTACCATTTACTGTTCACTATATTGGATTCTATGTGAAGTATAACTCTCAAATGCGGGGTGTTGACTAATTTTGTGATGCTCTTTCCACCAGCATCGGTGCTATCGCTAAATGAAGTAGATATCGTAATGGCAATGGCGACGTTGATTGGTCTATTCTCTTGACAGACGACTAGAATGACGAATCGAGCTAGAGAGGGAAAAGTATTAAACAACCTTTCATGTCTTCAGTTTTACCTCAAACTAAATGAAATTTGCAAACTTCATAACAAGCCAGTCAAGTCAAGTGACACAATTGTCAATTCAAATAACGAAATAATAAGGCCAATATAATAATTATGCCTGCTTGGTCTTTGATTGTTTAAAGAGAAGTTTTAGCTTTCTGCCTTAACGTTTTATGAACTACATGAAAAGAAAATCAATCCGAATTTGGCAAAATCACACGTGTGACAGTAGTAAATAAAGTTGAGCAACCAAATCAAACGTGTTTATTTTTTACAGAACAAACAGCTGGGACTAAAACAAAATATACCTTGCACTCTAAGCCTCATCTCATTGGAAGGAAGATCCTAAAAAGTGTATATCATACAATAAATAAAATTCGTTTTCCGTGTCTTTATTGTCTGTTACACACACATGGGATGTGGAAAACTTGAAACTCACGAGCCGCTTCAGTTTACACTTTCACTTGAGTATATATAGTATCTTCAGGAGTGCTTGTTAATTGATGTTTGGTATATTAATCAACTTCAATTAATATGGAGATTATTGAGACATAAATGCTACTAAACATCCACTAGACGTACGCCTTGGTAATCACTTGCCCGTTTTAGTCCCTAGTTCTGCGCCAGATAATGTGACAGTTACCAACAAGACCTCCACTACTGTAGAGGTCATTTGGCAGCCAATACCTAACGATCATTGGCAAGGAAGAAAGTTAGGCTGCTACGTGTTTGCTAGAAAATCCAGTGAAAAGTCAAGCGACATCATTGTTAAATCTGTTGGACCAGGAAAGAATGGTGCAGAGATAACAGGCCTGGAGAAATACTCCAAATACGATATATGGGTAATGAAGGACACTATTTATATTAGATAATATTTTAACGATAAACAATTACTCGATGGGTATGAGCGTAATATCAAGAACACATGAACCCAAGGTCTGATCAAGCCCAAGGCGAATCTGATCATTTAACAAATATAACATGGTTTGCTGTGCTCTATATTCTAATAAAAACACGACTGGAGCTGTAGAACATGAAAAAGGAGTACAGGAATCACGAGCCGCGTAGAACGCGCACGCCACACGCGTACGCCACATGTCACCCGCGCACGCCATACGCGCGCTCAGGATACGATATCACACGATATTCCCAAAGTTCTGACGTTAAACCTCAGAGATTGAAAATTATTGGACCCTTTTCAAACAATCAGAAACTAGATTGTCAAGTGAATAGAGATTAATACCATTTAAGTCGTATTTGTAAAGTTGTTTGTTATTAGTCTGCTGAATAGTTTAAGCGGTTCATTTGTTCGTTTAAGGTTGCAGCATATACGTCTAAAGGGATTGGTAATGCCAGTACGGTAATAGTCGAGAGCACGAAGGAAGGAAGTGAGTAAACATTCGTTTCGTGTATTAATATTAATTGAAGACCAAATTATAAAGCAGGCGGTTAAAATGGATTGAAATATACATTATTAACAGCATGAAAGACTCCCCTCTCTTCCCCTCCCCAAAAGAGATCAAACTCTAGTCAATTCACTATGTTGTTCCAAGGTATTTAAATCCAACCATCTATTAATCAGCCCCCACAATACTACGTAGACATTCAATTTAAGAGATAATTAAAATATATTATCAAAGTGTATGGTATACATTATTATACTGGCTTTTTGCCCAGTGTAGTTTTATAAGTGACTGTTCATCGCCAGAAATTTCAGACACATGTGTTGTGCCGGGTGCTTCAAAATATTACTAGGAAATATATGGGCCTCAACCATAAATCGTGTTTTATTTCCTCACACAAGGAAATAAGCTAAGCGAAATATTTCAGCAGTTATTGATTTATTAAAGCTTCCTGAACATAACAGTGTAAGTAATATGAAGTGGTTATTTAATATGATGTCTAAATTCACGATTTCTATTTCAGCCGGATCTAACAGTCAATTGTTTAGATTCCAAATCAGTGCGAAGCGAAAAATGTTTACCACCTACCAGATTGTTTAGGTGGTCAAATGCTCCATGAAAGGTTTTCCGATCCTCTAGCATTAATTTCCATGTATCCATTTTATTCTTGAAGGTTACGGTTAGCACTTATCCCTTGCGATTCCTCCATATTTACACAGTAAATCTTTAGAAACAGGCTGAATTGAACATTCAATATCTCATCCTACGCAGCTCCAAATCGCATGGAAATGGCAGCAGAAGCAAACTATTGAAAATATATGGCCAACAGTTTACGATCTCAGTTTGTACCTTATTTAAGATATCCCTGAAATAACAAAGGGAGAAGAGTATGCGATAAAATTCTCGAAAGCGGTATTTATCATCTACCGGCTGATACTTCATATATGTTAAATTATAGTGTCCTACTATACAATACAATACAATACAATATTCTTTATTTACAGAGGGAAGACACATTAACCTTACATAGTTATCTAACATGCGGCCCTCTATGTTACAAATAAAACGTAATGGAAAGGAAAGGAAGTATGGGAAAAAATTAACGCACGGGCTACGACATTACAAGATATAATGAGTAATTGGAATCAATGTAAAGAGAATTAATATGAAATAAAATCAAAAACAAAATATACTTACTAGAACACTGCGCAATGGAAGGGGCTATGCCCTGGACGCGGCGCCAGAAATGCAGCAGCAGTGAAGCAAGGAGCAACAGTTATAGCAGAGGAGCTCCTCTAGATGGTTAACAGAGGAAATGTGCGAAAGAAAAACGTTACGAAGCTTATACTTAAGAGAAGCCAGCCTGGTAGACAGAGTATTAGAAGAGAGCGTAGTAGTAGATGTTGCAAGCTGCTTGAAGTCAGGATCCAAGGAATTGAAAAGAATAGCAGCGCTATAAGCCAGAGTGCGCTTGCCAGAATTACTGCGAGGGTAAGGTACGGCGAGGTTATGCATGCTGGCTCTGGTGCAGCGGCCAGAAGCTCTACGAGTAGTAGAGAGGAAATTGAACATGTTCTTAAAACTTGTAGGTGCATCAGGATTAAGAAATGCGCTGAAGAGAAGTAGAAGTTTCCTACATTTAATTAGGTCGGTGATCGGAATCCACTTAAGCTGAGAGAACAGATGAACAGAGGGTTGACGGAAGTCGGCATCCAAGAGTATGCGGGCAGCGCGTTTTTGAAGGCGAAGAAGCCGCAGCATGTGGAGGTGGGAGCAGTTGCCCCAAGCAGCAGAACAATAGATGAAATGGTTATGGATGCATGAATTATAGAAGCGCAATGCACATTCATAGGTGAGGAAAGGCTTAATGCGACGGAGAAGAGACAGTCTACTGCTGATGATGGCGCAGATGTTGTCGACGTGGTGTTCCCATAACATGAAACTGTCTAAAGTGACGCCTAGTATTTTGGCGTGGTCGACCTGCTCGATACTATTACCGTCGACTACCACATTTAATGTAGAGCAAGGCAGCGTACGGAATTTCTGAGAGGAGGTTACAAGTAGAGTCTTGGTCTTAGATATGTTGAGTGCCATTTTGTTTTGCCTTGTCCATGAAGATACAGCTAAGGCGACTTCATTCAATTGAGAACTGACAGTGGAGATAGAGTGGCCAGAAGTGAGTATAGTAGTGTCGTCGGCAAACATTGTCTGATAGGTGTTAGAGGATAGCTGTAAAGGTAGGTCATTAATAAATATAAGAAAGAAAAGCGGCCCGAGGATGCTGCCTTGTGGTACACCTACAGACACTGGAAGTGCGTCCGACAGAGTGCCCCGGAATAGGGTTCTCTGGGTACGCCCTGACAGATAGGAACAGAACCACACGATAGTCGAGGGGGAACAGCCATAGACCCGGAGCTTGTAGAGTAGTGTATTGTGATCGACTAGGTCAAATGCCTTTTTCAGATCGATGAGGAGAAGTCCATTTAGGAGTTTGATATCTATATTACTCAGTATCTTGTCCGAGAGATCAGCGATGGCCAGCTCACATGAACGGAACCTTCTAAAGCCGAACTGTGAGTCTGATAGGAGCTCGTGCTGAGCAAGAAAGTCGTAAAAAGATAAGTGTACGTGGCGCTCTAGGACTTTAGAGACCACGGCGAGGATGGATATTGGACGAAAATTGGAGCGGTCAAAGAGCGAGCCGTCTTTATACATTGGCGAGACTTTAGCAATTTTCCACAGGTCTGGGAAAATACCAGATGAAATGCTCAGATTAAAAATTGCCGTCAGTGAAGGGAAAATTGAGGAAGCGGCAATTTTCAGAAAATAGCTGTTAAGACCGTCCAAACCGGCGGCCTTGCCAGTGGACAAGCGTTGAAGACTTGTGGAGACGAATTCCTCGGAAACAGGTGGAATGTCGAATGGAACACCAGATGGTAGCTTGGAGGAGACAAACTCGTTAAGGTGGTCCCAATTGGGACTACCAGGAGGGCTGCTGAGTTTAACAGTAGATGTAATATTAGCAAAGTGGTCGTTGAATAAGTTAGCAATGTCAAAATTATTGTGTCACATATCATCTGCCGTAAGTAGTCGATGTCCGGCGAAATTTCTGGTGATGTAGCAAAGCATACTTGTATGACATGCGCTTGTGTGTATTTGGTTCCTTTTCTTTTTTATCCTTGCTGGAACACGTTTTAAATAAGGGAAACGACGGACTAGGTGCATGTATTAGCTTTAAGTACTTGGTGAATCCATGCACATAGATATCGTTAAAGGAAAAATGCAGATTAAAAACTTAAACCATGCCTGGAACTTATAAAAAAAAAAAAAAATCAGTGAATCGTTTTGCGATCCAAAAGAAGTTATAATCTTTGATAAGGCTGTAAATAATATCTAACGAGAGAATGTCATTATTCACATACATCTCTTATCATTGATATATAACTTGATATATTGATATATATGTTGCCGTAAAAGCATCTAACATTTCCTAATATCAAGTAATTACGTCTCTTCTATCATTTTTCATTTCCTATGCAGTTTAACTCACCAAACCCTCCTAAAAAATAAAGCGCGATACATTTTTTTATATTATTCGTTGCGCAATCGATCTCATTTGACGGAGGTATTTTTCAAAGACTATAATTCTCCAATAGGTCTGTGTGGATACTCGTTTTCCGGCCCTTAAAACAACAATAAAACGTGATACATGTAAGTGTGAACTGATATACATATATTTTAACTAATTCTCAGCTCCTAGTCGATCTCCAACCAGTGTTAAAGTCATTGAAAGGACCTCGACATCTCTACTGTTAGAGTGGAAAGAGATCCCGCAACAGTTTGTCCACGGTCACTTGACTGGTTACATCTTGAGATACAAGAAACTCAGCCACGACAAAACGTGGAAAACGATCACTACAACTATTCCTCAAGTTCGTCTTGTAAATCTGGAGGAAAGCACTGAGTATGTTGTGCAGGTGGCAGGCTTAACACGCCAGGGGAAAGGGATTTGGAGCACTTCTGATACTTTCATGACTAAAGCTGGTAACTATTTGTTTATGTCAAACAGGAAGTTCATAGTAGAGATATATAGATACGAACTATTGTCATCAGTTCTAGTCTCATTTAAGGCTAACAGGTAGTGAATGCTGCCCCGCTCAGTTAAGGAAGTGTACTAGAAGAGAACCTACAGTAGCACTTTGGCAGGAACAATATATTACTGGGTGATAAAAATGCCAAGGTGTTATAAGATGAATATATGTTGTAGTTGTGGGGGCTATCGTGCGATTGAATCCTGTTTGAGCTGTGTTGTGTATCTCAAAAGTTGTCCCGATATATTTTCATTTTGTCCCGACATATCAACGATATCTCGGTAAATTCCCTGAGCCTACCAATTCCCGACATTTTCTTAAGATCCCGGCACAAAAAACAATACTGTTCTCCCCGATGAAGTTTAAACACCGGAAATCAACTGTAATTGAGAATGTATTTGTAAATTCTAATTGTGTTTTGAACCGGCTGCTTGACTTTATCGAAGTCCAATAGAACAGCCCATCGGCCACTTTCGGCTAAATATCTGTTCGGATGAAAAGGTTGTCTATACTTTTCTGTAATTGGAAAACGTAGACTAAAATTTTCGGAATTTTCTTAAATTTGCGAGTACAGATATTTTGGGCTACACTTTTCGGAACATCGGCGGAATAAAGAAAACATTGAACATGCTCGCCTAAAATGTTCGTAAAATTGGGTAAATTACTACGCTTTTCGATTTCTCGGATACCGCAAAACATCAAAACATTTTCAGGTCACATGCATGTGAATGCGGAGTATTTCGAAACACCTGGTTAACACCTGAGATTTTCGGATGCAGTTTTTCCCCCTGTCAGTTCGACAACCAATTTACAGTCCCTAGGAGTTTCGGTGTAATCAGTGAAAGCTAATAAGATTCTGAGAAAAAGGTTGCCTAGATTTTTTTGTTTTCGTCAACACCTCTGCCACACCTAAGAATTTCGGAATGACAATGAAAGCGCCCTAAAATATTCGAGACTGTCTAAGTTCCCCTACGTTCACCGAACATATAAAATTTTATCGCGCAGTTTGAAATTCATTTAGTTAGCGTTAAAAATGATTTAGAAGTAATATAATGGCATATTAAAGCATTTTAGCGGAAACTTTCGTTGGGTGCCCCTGATAGAAGAACTGAAATTATTTGCAGCTAACCATCTTGACAACAGGAAAGATCTTGCTCTTTGGAAACTGATACTATGAGCTCACACTTCTACACATCAACATATTATTACACAAGGATCGCATTCAAGAACGGTTGAACGTGGCTAGCTTCCACCTCGTGACGAACAGATCCGTGCAAAGCCTTGTGGTAAAAAATACAATAGAAGTGATGCATTGTGGTAAAAAAAAGAAATCGAGATTTGGATCCGCTTACAGATTAGAACTGCTGCCTTGCTCGCTCGCTTCAGGCTCGCTCGCTGCGGCAGCAAATACAGTTAGCTTGCTTATTGAGGCGGTATTGATTCAGGCGGCTTGATTGAAGTTATATGACATCATTTATTGCGTATTTTGGTACTTCAAGTTACTTCAAGACTCCAAGCTTCACAACCACTTTTATATTTATTCGTTATATTCTATGTTATACTATTCACAGCTACAGTAGAGCTTCAACAGAAGGCGACCAAACCCGGTAAGTAATGGATAATTCTCTAGTTTTCTCTATTCATTCCCACAATCAGTAACACTGATCTCAGTAACCTAGGCAGCTGTTTTTGTTTTCGTAAGATGTTCATTTTGGACACATTACTTAAATATATGTAATCCATAATTACACTAACAAGCACATCATTAGTTTTACAAACTTCCAAACACTGTAATGACTGTATAACATAATATCCATGTATGGTAACATCTAGTATATTGTAACATATTCGATTTCCAGACAACAAAGAAGCCATACTTGGTGGAACAATAACGGGTGGAATTACGTTACTCTTGTTGTTCATTATCATACCAATCTTGATCTGGAAAAGAAGAAAAAATCAGAGAAACAAGTGAGTATTTATTGAACGCATATTTTCTTGTGTGTAATCTAACTAATAAGTTCAAAAAGCATCGCGAGGAATCGTTCCCGTTGCTAACATTGTAGAAAAGGGGAAATGTGAAGTTATAATCATAGAAACGGGAGCCTCATGCAGACCCATTAGCTGAGAGCAAATCAAAGAATAGTTGCCTTTTCTACTTTTTCCTTTTTTTCTACCTTGATTGACAAACATGTTTGCTATATAGCATTTTATAATGAATTATGAGTCTTTGAAACCATCACATTAATGTAAAATACAATTTGCGTGTTCTACAGGAGGACGATTGACGAATGTGAAATTCCTCAGGACTGTCTGGAGTATGAACATGACATAGGGCAGGGAGCGTTTGGTATTGTTTTCAAAGCCATCTTCTTCAACATACAGAAGGCTAAAAATCCAGCGAGACAGCGTCGATTTGGTCGAAAGGTTGGACGTGAAGTGGCAGTCAAAATTTTACATGGTAATATATAGAACCTCAGCCCTAATTTATTAACATGCAAAATAATTATTGAAATAAAACAAAGTCGTAAAATCGTTTTATTTTCATTATCAATGCCAATAAACAGTGCAATCCCGTATTTACTACATCATTTTTTTAAATAATCGGCACCGTTTGGGCGTTATCATTAATTGGAAGGGTTGCAAACGGAATCGTTATTGTCTTGGCTGTACAGTGTTGCGCTTTTTTGTTTACGTCTGTGACTATTAAGCTACGGAATGGCAACATATGTCATGTATACATCCACGTTCATAACCATTGTTTCACTGATGGGATAGTTAATCACTTGATTTGTTTTAATTTAATTGTATTCATTTTATTTTATTTATCTTTACATTGGAAAAAGAGTGTCATACTTTGGGCAATGATACCCTAAGTACATCGATATTATGTTGACGAGGATGACATCATTATCTAGTGTAAAGACCTCCCATTGGAATTATACTAAAGGGCTGATATTCAAGATATTAAAGAATCAAAATCAACCTCGCTGCTCGTTAACAGAATAGACTCTTCAAACGCTATGAAACCCAGGAAACATAGAATATGACTATTATAATAACTGACACTTAAATGGCGATATTACTGTACAAATTACATCAAGTACACCTATGATCAGATGTAATTTGTCTGTTGAATTTTAGAAGGAGCAGGTGAGATGCAAAGAGACGAATTCGTGAAAGAAATGATCTTCATGAGGAACGTCGGTGCTCATCCCAACATCGTTAACTTTGTTGGTTACTGTAAGCAGTCTGAGCCATACAGCCTGGTGCTCGAGTATGCTGAGTATGGAGATCTGCTGAAATTCTTGAATGCTGCAAGAAAACTGGTAAACGAAACGATATTACTGATATGCTATATACATGTTTTTTCCCTTTTCCCAACATATATGTACAGTTTTCACTTTTCCTGATCGAATAATTCACTTGTCATAGAAAAATGTAGAAAAACATAGTTATTAACGTTGCATGTAAATCCACTATCCTAAGATCTATCTCGTTCCCACTTAATTGCTGATATTTCGAAAATGTGAACTCTCTCTCTATATATATATATATATACGTTAACTCAAAAAGAGCCTTAGACACGAAGACTGCTTTTGTGTTAACATGCTACATATATTAGTTGTTTTGCATTTAATCACCATCTTCTGCTACCTGTTACATTGTAACATTAGGGCTGGCGTTATGCCTGATATCAAAGCATGTTCCCTTTTCCTAGTTTAGTTCTAATGTAGATTTTAATTAACACAGTTGTTAACATCAACACACATATTAAGATTTGCTCGCAATATCATGTTGGGTAATAGTATTTTCAATCTTTATTTGATTTATCTGGAAGTGATACATCTACTTGCAGTGGCGCAGTGGTTAAGCGCTTCGCCTCTCACCTCTGTGACCCAAGTTCGAATCACGGACGCGGCGCCATATGTGAGTTGAGTTTGTTGGTATCTCACCCTTGCCCCGAGGGTTTTTCTCCAGGTTCTCCGGTTTTCCTCCCTCCGCAAAAACCAACACGTTAAATTCCAATTCGATCTTTGGATTAGCCGGGACCTGGCTTTGATCAGCCCCCATGGTTGTTTCAGGGCTCGTTAGAAATTCAGAGAATTCAGAGTTGTAGTAATGATAAAACTGATTTCTAACTAATTGGTAAACAGCAAATGCAGAGAGCAACTTCGATAAAGCGAAATGAAGTGGGAAAAGATGTTCAGTATGCAAATACCGGATCCCTGAAGATGGAGGTGAGACAACTGAACAATTTATATCACATTGCACCACAATGTATTGATGTGCAATACGTTAATGTTTAGTTACCATTATAATTAATATTAACTTATTGTTATTAAAATTATTATTATTATTAATAATTATTATTAAATCTGATAAGCGGAATTACAGCTGAGAAGCGTGTAAACCTTATTGCAACATCAAAATTGTCTTAACTGGTTTATTTTAAGTAATTTAGATTTCCCAGGTGGGGAGTCTTTCTGGAACCTCCTCATCATCTGTAGTAATAACAATCCTTAATGAAGAAAACAAAAAGTTACCACATATTAAAATATTGCAGAAATCAGGTCCAGGCTCGTCCTCACTTGAAATGGTTACTATGACGGGACGTGTTAATGATGTAGCTGTGCCCACGGGGAATACAGCTGAAATTCATGATGACAACGTTCATGCTTCACATGGATATGAAAATCCACTTGATAACATCGGTTCAAAGGAAGGAACTAGTACGACGGATGAAGCAGTTCTCGAAGCATCCAGTAAGAACCAGCATTCAGATACACAAGTTATCCAAGGTACGGAATCGGTCATGGTTGTCCTATCCGTCGAATTGCATGAAAACGGTACCAATGAAGATCCTGGAGAAGACACAACCTCCAATGCGATCGAGATCATTTCTTCTGAGAATGATCATGAAGTAACCAACATTCATACCCAACCTGCAGATAACGAAGAAGGGGAAAGCGATCCACAGATTGCAGCTAACTCGACCCTGAGAAGGATCGGGACTGTTAAGAGGCCTCGCATGCAGGAAGAGGAAATACCTGAGATGAACATGACCAAGCTGTTGTCATTTGGCTGGCAGATATCCAAAGGCATGGTGAGTTGATTTGTGGATATCTACAGGAAACATATATCCCAATACACCGCGTTTTATATCAGAGAACAAAGGAATGTAATTTGTTTTGCTTATGCATATCGAGGTGCCTCACGAAAATTCTTATGTAATTACCATATATTTTCCAGGAGTTTCTGAGCAGCAAAGGTTTAATTCATCGAGATCTCGCAGCTCGTAATGTCCTTGTTGCTAAAGGCTTCGTTGCCAAGTTAGCTGACTTCGGTATGATGCGTCGTGTATACCAGGAAGCCGTTTACCATACCGGTGGAGGCAAGAGATTACCAATCAAATGGACCGCACCGGAGGCCCTATATAACATGGACTTCTCTACAAGCAGCGACGTGTAAGATAACTTCACTTCTCATTCAATCAAATACCAGATTAATACGTTTCTTCAGCTTCGTACGTTTTCTGTATAATCAGTTTACAAAATACTAAACAATATGAGCGTTAATTCAGAAATAATAATTCTGAGTATCAGTTCAACCACGCGACTAGTTGTTATGTGTACACTTTTGTACATGTACGTGTACAATTTTGATGCTAAAAGTGATACATCCTATGCATAATAATCATTATCATATGATTTCTACGGCACCGCGCGCGTTTTCCCTAAAGTCACGTGATGGATGTTGTACGTGTTCACATCAGCAGGCCGGAAAAAGCCGTCCGTCCCTGCTCAATTTATTGCTGGTTGTTTGATATTATTGAAACAAACCAAGTGGTCATATGATAAAAAATCTTATTGACTGAGTTATGTCGGACCGAACAGTATTGTTTCACTCTCGGTAATTTTGTGTGCTTGATCGGTACGTCATGACCTCGAGCCAAACATTTTCCTTTCCCGCCCTCCCACTCAATAAGTAACTATTTTATTGCCTTTTTGAGCGATGTCAAATGTATTATTAAAATAGCCATTCACATACCAATTGTGCGGGTCGGTGCGAAATGATTCCCAAAAGGCAGAATCGATTCAAATTAAATAGTTTCAAAAGCAATGAGATATCGACCAGTGGATTAGCCTTCCACGGATTTTAACGGAATTTGCAGCCAATCAACGCGGTTGCTGTCACAATTATCCACTAGCTAGTTCCGTTTGTCCGTTTAATTCCCGAAAAGTATAAAAATGGGAAACATTGTTAATTCCAAAATTAACAATGTGGGTACATTATTCTAGTTTCTCCTTTGAATTTATAATGTCGATGCCCTGAGTAACTATGCAACTTAAGCGTCAACTACGACAAGTATCGAATATTCGCATTCATGAATAATCAATTGTTTACTCTGAATGTTCTCTCCTGGTGGTTGGCTTGTAGATAGAGGAGGATTCCATAGTATCTCAGCATGCATTGCGTTTTGACTTATATTATTGTTTTTCGTGTGACGTTATCACTTGCTTTCACCGAGCAGCCTGTGCACATCAGATTTTTTGGTGGGTAACGACTACTCGTAGGCTACCTGTGCACATCGCGCATAGATCCGTCAGGCGTCATTGGGGAATGCTTCAGGACCAGAAAAGGGCAAAGATAGACTGGTTTTAAGGTGTGTGACCTGATTTATATAAATTATTATAATCTGTATTTCGTCAGATAAATTCTCCCTTCACTTTCGTGTTTCCATCTCTGTTGTAGAGATCTCTATTAAAATTTTATTGGAGGTAGTACAATATAATGTTCTCACACTTTATGGAGAGTCTTGTGCCTGTTTGTTTCAAATCATGTTGAAGTTACGATATTAAGGTAAGACTTCTGAATGTACTCAACAGTTTATTAACTTTTTGTCAGGGAGTGGTGTTTAACATTAGTGTACATGTAATAAATTATAACGCAATGGCACGATTCACGGACATTAAAAGGGTTTAATCGAATCTGGTGTAATGTTTTTAATTGCAGTTAACTTAGTTTAAACACACAAAAACACCTACTACTGTAAAACACGCATTAATTCAGTGTCAGTCAAAATGTTTTTTATTTATAAATTTGTGCACAACAACATTTTGACTTTACAGTGTTAGAAATTCATCTCGAAGCCAGCATGCATCTGACGCTATTCAAGACAAAACTACGCTGAATTAAATTATTTGACACTTGCATATCGGTGTCTATTTTCGTTGATTGTCCTTTCAAATATTACTTGGAAACTCCACATATCGTAGGTTTTGGCGGCTCTAGAAATGGAAATGAGTATTTAGTGAGCTGGACGTTTTATTTTGCACATGTTTCGTTCAACAAAACCGTGCAACGATTCTTAATTTCGCGCGTTGTTGCCAACAAAATGACCACAAATAAAGACCCCAGAAAAGGCACAAAAGATGGATATATTTTGATAAACTTTAGGTAAATGTTTGTTGAATAGCTTAAACCGTTAGGATATCCCAAAAAAATGAAAATACTCGTATTAAAATTTTACAATTAAAAGGCAGTATAATTCTTGAAGGAGTCAAAGGCCAACAATGAATATGAGACAAACCATGACCTTCCACACACACACGGTTTTTTAGTATGATATTTATATTGAATGTGTAAGGATTAGAGACTGCTTGTGAGTTATTTATCGACAAATACAGGGACGCGCTGACTGTACGATGTACGAAAAATTATGAATACTACATGAGGCCGAAGGCGGAATGTAGTATGAAGAAATTTTGAGTTCATCGTACAGTCAGCAAGTAACTGCATTTTGCTGATAAAACACAAACATAAAGTCTCTAACTTTTAATATTCAAACCGAGTGCATTGTAGTGACAGTGTTTATGCGTTTAATTCGCTATCTGATAACTGAAGAAAACTACTGAACGAATTAAGACACGTGATCTTTAAATTCAGTTTTCAGTGAATGAAAACCAAAATAATAAGTAGACATTAATGTCAAAACATATAAAGTATATATATACAAATTCAATGTTTTGCAAAGGAAAATGTAAGCACTGGCCACTGTCCTTCTTGCCGATTTTACCGGAAACATTGTAATTGAAAACAAAGCTGCAGTACTCGAAACGGGCATGTCAAATACTAGGAACGCTAGTATGAGTTGAGTATAGGATATAGGTTTAATGTGCTATTGAGTGCTGCTCATACGTACGTATACTCGCTTCTACAAGTAATCGTCATCTCCTATATAGCGTGATCTATAATTAGACTCAATCATGGGAGATGCTTGATATATACATGTATCATTACATCCTCCATTTCTCGAGATAGAAATCTAACAAATCAATAAATCCTAATCAAACAAATATTCAATAGTCCTGTAACAAACAAATAATCAATAGTCCTGTAAATAATTATTAATATTGCGTACTAACAATACTATGTTGATTATTGCTCTCAGTTCCTTGGTCCTTATAAGGATGATAAAATGTAGATAAGATATAGTGCAAACAATTTTATATGAATTAGTCAGTCTTTGTATTTGGGGTTTGGCTTGATAATCCGTCCATAGCGACTAATTCTCACTTGCTCATCGTCATTGTGCTGAACATTAGCAAGGGTTGGAGATGAAACTTGGCCCTTGCTAGTGTCTGTTGCATCTTCAGCATGTGTGTTATCTGCGAACGTTGGCTCATCATTCAGAATCTGGAATATTGTGAGCTTTCTCGTTGGTTTTCATGATGTGTCTTCGGTTGCGCCTGTACTCAGTACCGTCCTCCGTTGGCACAACATAACTTTTTGGCGTATGATGTGTTCCCATGACAACCGCAGGTTTCCATGTGTCTCCCGGTTCCTTTTTCATCCGAACAATATCACCAGGCGAGAGTGTTGGTAACGACTTTGTATTCTTGTCGTAATACTTGCTCTGCCGGATTAGCTTGTCCTTTGGTCCTTTGAGCTTCAAAGGTCAATGAAGATCAATGACACTGGGCTTCAGTTTTCCTTGACCAATCGGTAATGTCTGATGGACTTCTTCGTTTTTCCTGACGTCAAAATGTCTACCAATCAGAGCGATTTTGGAAAAGTCTGGAATTTAAGGAATGTGCTCGCATATTTTTCTGAATGGCGTTGGGGAAGAACTTGAGCATTGTATCGACCGAAGTTGTAAAGTTTTCAGGATTTCGAAGCTATATGCAGACCAGAAGAAAGCATTGGAATCGTTCATTCATCGAAACGATGTGTTTCTGAATCTACGTACGGGCTTTGGTAAATCACTAATCTTCCTCCGCTTATAAATTTCATGCATTCAATAGATCTCAAACATTCTCCTAGTTTTTGGCTTTTCGAAGACCAAATATTTCATGGAATATTATGATTTTTCTGCAGGAGCTAATGAAGACAGATACTGAGTATGGTATGGAAAAAGTTTCATGGCACTTGGGAGAATATTTGTGTTTTCAGAATTATGAACACACTTCCGGATGATATTTACGGTTTACGATCTTGCGAAAAGAGAAATCGACAACAAACCTCTCGTCGATCGCCGCCTTCGCTGCTCTTTCTCCGTGGCTGTTCTCTCTAGAAAACCTCTGGAACCAGGGTACTTCACCTTAGTCTTCAAAAAATACAAAGCTTTTTGTATTACTCGCCATATTTTATCAAATACGAGCTCAGTACACAACACTTATTCTAGTTACGCCACTTCGCAAAGTTCATGTACGGCAATGGCATCTACACTTTGCACAAATAGTCCGGTTAAAACAATCTCTGATAACAAAAAAACCTACACTAGGACAACTTTAGGGTCTTGTGTGACTAATCGGCATACATATCAAGCTTCAAAACGTTTTAAAAATAAAAGCGTAAAAGTTCAAAGGTTTCAGTAACAAACTTTACGGCATGGAATCGAGGCTGATATTTCTTGTATACATTCTCATACACTGTCCTGTAAATACTGCACGCAAACTTCCGTTTAAAAAGTTCCTGCTCTCCATAGAACCACAGCAACTCAAACAGTATACCATTCTGAGAAATCGAGAGAAGTTTGAAGCTGTAGAATGTTTTTTTTCCAGTGCATGAAAGCTGATAGATCCAACTAGTAAAATCCGCTTAGCCTACTGCACGACTGTTCTACACTTCACGCTGCAATTCTTACGCGTGTTCGTATTGGCTTATTGTGAAAACAAAGGTTGATGACGTCAGCAGGAACATGAAAGTCTATAAAGTCCATCAGACGGGTAGGGGGAGGAAGTGAGCGGACGACCTCGTACTGTCTGAAAATCAGGCTAGGTTTGCTGCAGAGGATATTTCTTTCATCATTGTCCCAAACGTATTAACTCCAAGCGGCGACTTTTCAAACCACACAGTGTCGCCAGGACATAATTTTCTCTTTGGGTTCTGGAACAATGGCAGTAATCCTGGGTTTAGCACCGACAGCATATTCCTGAAATACCGAACTGGACAATTATTAGTTCCATTGGCAAACATTTTGGGGTCCCCTTCCTCTGCTTTTCATTCTCCCGGATGATTGTTCGTTCGTTCTTCTTCGGTCATGGCGAGAAACTCGATATTGTTTGCATCTCGCTTTATTTGAAAACTTGTTTTCTTCAACCTTATTGACCTAATTGACTCGTAGCAGAGATGTAGCTGTATCTTCACCCAATGTGCCAGTCTCGTAACATTTCTTTATATCTTCTGGGTCAATGGCAGAGTGGTGATGTAATTTGCATGTACCTTCACTCTCTTGAGTTTGGTATTCAGAGAACTATTAGCGACCTTGAAAACAGGATCATTCATAATGGAAAACTTCTTCCCAACTTGTTCTGAGGTAAGATGTCGGTGAATAGCGGCTCTAATGGCAAGATGAGCTGAACGACTGTAGTGTATTTCAGGCGAACATTTCACTTCTTGGTAAAACTTTTTCAGCCTCTTGGAAAGAAGTTCTTGATTTAGATATTCGAGCTGCTCTTCGGGAAACCTTTTTTGAAGCCATTCTACAATAAAAAATGCAATAAAAGCCTTGTTGCTTAACATATAAATAAAACCAAAAGCTATTCTCATTCAAACATTTCAAATTCCATTCAATAACAGAGAACATTTCACAAAAACACACTAATAAAATTTCACCAACTCCCAATCGAGTTTGCTGCTTTGTTGAGGTTGAAATTGCTCGTTCTATGGAATCTAACACTTCTGTGTCAGTAAAATCTTCAAACCTACTTAGATGCTCTTTATCCCCATTGGTGTTGGAACTAAGCAGCGAATTAGCCATTGGTAAATATTTTGACGAAGTTGTGTTTACAAAGGGCAATACGAGAACTGCAAAAATATTGCCAGGCTCTCACTGCAACATTTCACGAGCCGGCCAGTCTCTCACAGAGGGAAGATAGGGTATGGGTCGAGTGATGTGGTCACCAATATTGCATGCTCGGTAGCCAATCACATGCTTGGAGTTTGTACAATGCACGAAATTTGATCATTAATACCCAATAAACAGCCAGCAGCAGTAATAAAGATTTTAAAAGAATACAAAAGCTTATCTTACCCTATAGAGTGGTCATGGAGTAATCTGTTCCGTTATAAACAAATACAATACGGATTTCCGGTCTACCACCGCGATCTTGGAAATACTAGGAGCGCAAATAGGTCTGGGATACTATGGAATACTCTTTTGTACAGAAAAACTCTATGAGAAATGAGTGGTCACATGACATATATATAGTGCAAGTATTGATGCAATATATATTATAATAACAAGTGTTTTCATTTCACAGTTGGTCGTTTGGTGTGGTGCTGTGGGAGATTATGACTATGGGTGAGTTTACTAACTAAGAAGCGTAATACCGTATATGTTTAAAGAATGCCAATCAGGATTAATGCTTTGCGAGCTTGAACCTGATAGAAAACCGTTCAATCGCCATTTCCGTACAGTACGAAAATGGCGATTTTAACGGTTTTATATTCAGTTCAAATGTAAACACGGGCTCGCAAAGCATTAATACTGATTGGCATTCTTTAACGCTATGAATCAATGAACTTTATTTACAGTGGGAAATACGTATCTACCATAAAATTAGCTAACATACAGTCATCAAAGAAAATTAACAATAATAGTACTACTAACAAAACTATGATTATGATTAGCTAATAGATAATTATATATAAGGCATGATATTGCACTCTGTACTAAGCTATTATAAGAGATACAATAAGGAATAGTTATCTTGAAGTACATTTACAATCTATCAAATATATGCATTCATGACAAAAATGTTCTAGCTGATCAACATAGATCAAATTAAGTGTTTTTATATTGCCTTGTTGTCAAACGCGGTCGATATATTACTAGGATACCTGAGCAATGTAACAAACAATTTGTTTTATCATTATCATCTTCATCATGTATGTAATGTTCAAACATTGATTAATTTACTGTTCCAATTTTCTTTTTTCTTTGCTGAGGGTCAATCACCTATTTGTGTTTTACAAAACAACTTCAACTGATATAGGATGGATGTGATGTAAAGTCACGTGGTAAGCTGTAGTGCTAAGTGTGCACGCCCTACGAGGGAAAGAGAAAAAATCTCTGACCGAAGTGGGACTCGAACCCAACGACCTCCAGGTTACATGTCTGGCGCTCTACCAACTGAGCTATCAAGTCAGATGAGAGCAATCGTGGGTATTGGTGCGTTTTATGGGGTCACGGCGATTATATATGTATATGTAGTTATGATAGGAAATCATGTTTGCCGCGTAGCACTAGTAAGTGTAAAGGATGGATGTGATGTAAAGTCACGTGGTAAGCTGTAGTGCTAAGTGTGCAAGCCCTACGAGGGAAAGAGAAAAAATCTCTGACCGAAGTGGGACTCGAACCCAACGACCTCCAGGTTACATGTCTGGCGCTCTACCAACTGAGCTATCAAGTCAGATGAGAGCAATCGTGGGTATTGGTGCGTTTTATGGGGTCACGGCGATTATATATGTATATGTAGTTATGATAGGAAATCATGTTTGCAGCTTACCACGTGACTTTACATCACATCCATCCTTTACACTTACTAGTGCTACGCGGCAAACATGATTTCCTATCATAACTACATATACATATATAATCGCCGTGACCCCATAAAACGCACCAATACCCACGATTGCTCTCATCTGACTTGATAGCTCAGTTGGTAGAGCGCCAGACATGTAACCTGGAGGTCGTTGGGTTCGAGTCCCACTTCGGTCAGAGATTTTTTCTCTTTCCCTCGTAGGGCGTGCACACTTAGCACTACAGCTTACCACGTGACTTTACATCACATCCATCCTTTACACTTACTAGTGCTACGCGGCAAACATGATTTCCTATCATAACTACATCAACTGATATAGCCCTAGCTGTCTAAATTTATTGTATCTGTTTATAAATTGCAGAATTTAAGCTTAGCTCAGCTTTCCTGAAACATAAACCACTCCCCTTAAATTTGTTTAAAAACATTTTTCTTCTGTTCATATTCATCGTTAATATATCAATTACTCTTGATCAGGAGGAACTCCGTACGCCTCAATGGACAACATCGATGTATTGCGTCATATCAAGATTGGATACCGATTGGAGAAACCTGACCTCTGCCTCGATGAAATGTGAGTAGAGATTTGAAATATTCTTTAAATAGTTAACCTAAAGAAAGTTATAATATCGGAGTAAACAGTTCTAACTATGCCTTCACTCGATTAGCAAAACACTTGATTGGCAGAACGTGTCGGAAAATAGAATACAATGCAATAATTTATTTAAAGTGGTAATGAAGATAAATTTTCGTCAATCAAATTAAGATCTCATTTGAAAGTCCTTTCGAAATTAGGAAGAATGACGTTTTCTGTTTGTCAATATCTCATCTCGTTCCAGAGTTATTAACGTTTTTTTTTATATATATGCAAATTAGGTGGTCTGTAACGTCATAAAGTTGACACAGCCATAAGACAATCACAAAATAAAGAATATATCTGCAAATAGTGGATAAAAACAATCGAAACTTTGCACATGTATGGTGCTAAGGAAAACACACAGCACTATTGGAGATCAAGATGTTGCCATGGAAACACTCTTGGCCCCAGGCTCCTTTCACTTTGAACATAAATTTGTAGTTGCTATCTCGGTTATACAAAATAATTTCCTTTAAGCCACCCACATACAATGCCTACACTATATGTAAATTGCAAGTAATTTAAGGGAGCCATGTAAGATATCGAGTTTTAGTTAATAGTCTTCTTAGTGATTTACGTGATTGACCTTAATTAAGTATCATGTTATACGACCGCATAGCTAAATCGACGCTAACGCTACGGGAGGAAAGAGGTATGTGATTACTATGACCATCTTTTGTAAGATATAAGCAATAATCGTGACAAGGTTTTCTACATTTTCCGCATGATTCATCCTTTATGCCTTTTCCATATACTGTTGTGATTCATTTATTGTTGAGAATCTTCAACTTCGTACAATTTAGTTCGGTACAACGATAGGGTTTAAATGTCCTTATTGTGTTATGATTATAGGTATTAGTATTTAGTTACGTATATTTTACTCTATTAATTTCAGTTTTTACGTGAATCCTCAAGCCGCTACAGTTCCAAAACTTCTGATATGCCCACAGTAGAAACAAATTGTGTCACACTTTTTTGCCAAAAAAATCTATTTTGCCTAGTTACTCCTTAGTCAGTTTAAAACTATATTTTGCATGATCACACCGGCTAAACATTCCTGTTCTTCGGTGAAAATCCATTTTGTTCTTGTTTTTTTTTTTACCTAGTAGCGCTGCCTTAGCAGGTAACTGTTTTAAGCTTATTATTAGAAAACAATAGCAATAATATTTATGTTTGGGGATCAAGGCATCCCCAGGAATAGAAAACAGTACATTTTCTTTTTCGATTCCTGAACATGCTTCCAGTGTCTAAATGCAGCTAGGAAATCATCGTCTGAAATCACATGGTTTATTTATATTGATAACCAGTTTACAAGGGTAACTACTGATTTAATGTTAACAAATAGAAAGCGAATGATCTTACTGAATAAATTCCTGACTCTTTTGAAATGTACACGTAGCTATGACGTCATGATGGACTGCTGGAAGAAGGATCCCATCAAGAGACCAATCTTCTCTGATCTGAAAAGCAGACTAGACGACATTCTGATGCACCTCGGTGAATACATTGACCTGAACATAGGAGTCATCGATGAGAAGAACCCGATGTACAACATTCCTGATGTCGTCACCGAAGACCCGGATGACCAGACGAACGATGTCACCGTGGATATCCAAGAAAATTGAGAAACAGGTGTTAGATTATCAGTAGCACTTGTGTAAGTAACACCAAAGTTTTAGCCCCAAAAATGACCAGTTCCTAATTATTCTGTGATCCGTTTGATAAATGTTATGGTAAGGACGCATTTCATTATTTGTTATGTATAATATGTTGAAAAGAATACATACTTGATAAAATAGGTAAATTGTATGAAAGCTTTATGAAAGCTCTGATTAGCTAAAAAGCCGTGTTTTATCACAGTATATAACATGGTTTGCCGTTTTTCATTGTTTTCAACTGGCGGTTTCCTTTCATCACGCGTGTAAATCTATATTATAAAACAAATAAAGAAGCCTTAAATCCATGTTTTATATTATCATAAAACACTCTGGTCATTTAAGAACACTCGAGAAATGTTGAAAGTACGCGCCTTCGGCTTGTGTTTTAACATTTCTCTCATGTTCTCAAATGCCCATCGTGTTTTATGATAGTATAAAACATGGGTATGGCTTCTTTATTTGTTAAATATAGATATATTTTGATTCAAAAGATTCAGCCACTGTTGCATGTAAAATGAAGCACTTTAGAACCTTAAGTAGACTAAAACCATCTCAAGATAGTGATTACTTGTCAGCTAAAAGCTCACCTCGTTGGGATGTTCCGGCTCCATCATGTTGTCTTTAGAGTATAATTTAACTACAATTAATTGTGAATCTTTTTATAGCTTATTTCAGTGATATTGAAACTGGTGTATCTTAACACTGTGCTACTGATTTGAAAAGTGACACCCGATCGAAACATGGACTTTGTCTCTGGATACTTACTTTCGTTTTTTCTTCCTTTTAATGTAAACAATCGGCTTCCTTAAAGGGTAATAATTCAAGTAATATTATTCAGACTACATATATTTAATATCACAATCTCGTAACTGATATATTTAATGCTTGAAAAAGTAATTTTTAATAAGCCTTAAGTGGCAAATATTAAGATAAAAAGAAAAAAGTACAGCCAGTATTATGCATAACTTCTAGAACGTAACCTTTTTATAAGCCTCATATAAGTGGCAACATATATTAAATAGAATCATAAACGCTTTTGTTAGATGAAGAAATGTAATTAAAATTCATGTTTTCAAGAAAACTAAGAAAACCCTAATAGTTTTAACTTTAAAAGAGTTTCTTCATTATTTACTTATAAGCCTTTGAATCAGTTAAATTTGTAGCAGGAATATGACAGGGCGCTATTTTGTTACGCGAGCGCAGGTGGTGATCACGGTAATCCTTGTCGCGAGTAACTGACTGATCAGACTTGTCGACCAAACTGATCAGACTTGCTGAGTAACCTGAACAGACTAGTCGGGTAAACTGATCAGAACTTATCGAGAAAACTGAATAGATGTGTCGAATTTGGAGTCAGTTGAGCTTCTAAGAACCCCAAGAAAAGTAGGCAAGGAAAACGGCGTTTTAGACCAAGTTACTGCTCGATATACGTTTCTATTTCCTATATAGTTTTAATCTAGTGAAAAAAAAGAATTAGATCTTCTGTTGATACCAAAGAGTTCAACATTGGAAAGCCAAACTCATAAACGTACAATATTAATTACATAGCAGAAAGGAATAACGTTCAATACCTTACCGTTATTCAACCAGGCCCAGTTGTTCGAAGCCCGATTAGCGCTAATCCTTTTGGTTCTCTCGGTAGAAGGTGTTTGTTTCCAAATCTAGCAAGACAAGTAGAAAGGTACTTGTTGTTTCTCCTCTAGGAATAAGCTTTTAACATGAAATATGTCGTTCACAAGTTAGCAAGTCGCACTAAAGTTTGCCCTTAATCCTGGATTAATCGGGCTTCAGACAACCGGGCCCTATTGCGCACGGGACAAAATTGGCACTTTTAGTTCCTAGTACTAAACGGTATCCTTATGTAATACCGATTATTGTAACAAGTTGTTCTTGTGATAAGAGAAAAGGGACGGGTTTCTGCATCTCATAACAAGATACCTGACTATGAGTAGGTTCCACCTTTATAACCACGCAGCTTCAATTTAGAAAATATTGCATGTAAACGGTTAGGCTCAGGTCTCAGATCCTATCCGATGAGACCCAAAAGCGCGATAAAATCGTTCCCCAACGCGCGCATAGAGCACTAGATTGGAGAACAACTTCATATACACTGTAGCTGCATTTTACCCATGGAGGCTTCTTGGAGATTTCTATCATGACCACCTTCCCTTATTGCGCAAACGGATCCGGAAGCCCATTTTCTTCTCTATTTATTGTAGGATATGCACCGAAAGAAGCAGTGTGAGTGGAATCAGCAGGATAAATTGAACAATATCAAAATGTACTACTGTTTAACATTTTCCGAGTAAACAAATCAATAACTAAATTTGAAGAAAGCCAATAAACGTAATCATAAAACATTGGGTTGGTTGTTTTGTTCTAGGGAAATTTGGGACATCATTAGACGTATAACGTCGAATGAGCTCATGTGAAAGATTTGGGAGGAGGGAGTGCCTATAAGATACACAAAGAAGAGCAGGATATCACTTTCTCACTGACCCGCAATTAAAAATGGTCCAGTTGGCATGACGAACTTGGTATGTGTACTCTTGCTTCCAAAGCGACATACCTCAAGGCGCATCCATCGTTAATAACCTATAATCAAACTAGAGCTACTATAGATATCCCAGGTATTAGATGTGGTAAGGTATGATTTGAGGGGGATTATGATCTATGGAGCCGTCGTCTACTAAACAATTACGGCAAAGCTCTACTCCAGGCGAAATACGTTGTTTAGAGGACATTCTTTTCATCGAGTGAAAACGCGTGGCCGTGGGGTAAGTAGGTGTCTCCCCCCTCCCCGATCTGCAAGTCTAACAATCAGATAGATCTACATTACCATGGCTCCGTCATCTTGTTTTCATTATGATAAGTCATGTAAATAAATTAAGTGACCCGCAGTGTCCCAAGCGATATCGAATCTGATCTTAAAAACGTATTTGTAAATGGTTTATTTACCCACGTGACACTTCAGGTAGCTTGTTCAAATGTTTTTCTATTGGTTGACCCTGTCACGTGTTGCCCCAACTCGTAATTAACACACACAAATAAAACACTTGCGATTTCTGACTCGTGCCGGCCAAAGGCCTGGCCCGAGCAACAAGGCAAACGCCCTGCTCGAGGCCGAGAATGCATTTGATCGGTGATAAGTAAGTGACTTTATTTAAGTGTCAATGTATTGATTTTTTTTTATTTTAAGCTCTTTTATTCCCCTAAATTCGCAAGCTGTCACACTGTCTAATTCCTGAGAAGGAAGCCTGGAAAGTGGAAACCTCCCGCAAAGCTCTCATTTAGTATAATGAATAACTTTGCGCCATTGCAACGTAAACTATTTTTCAAGGCCTGTAAACTATTTTCATGAAAACGCGTAAATACGTTCTTACTCACCCATGTTTACAACAGACCGAGGATTTATTCCATTAAATGGTTGTAGATTTGGTACCAGTTTGTTTTGACCAAATTCAAGGAATCGCTCACGGTTAGTTATGCCACGATGGATAGCCTGTTCAAGAAATCCTCCAATCGAAACTATGGGAATGACAGTTAATATCGGTAAACCAATTACATCGTACTCTTATTACTTCGGCACGGTAATCTCTAAAGTTATATCCCCTTTCTCTTGATATCCGACAGTCCTGTAACAAGGCAGGTATTGTAAAAGAGATTTTAGAAACTACAATATTAATATGAAAACAAAAACAAAGGTACTGAACAGCTCGTAACGAGACATCAACCATAGTTAACAAACAATATCAGAAACCAAGCATAAATATATTTACGCATTCAGGTACGTGTATGCGTACCTGACTTATACTCTTGTTTAAAAATTTCGGCTAAAACAATTTAGCATATACCACACCAATGAATAGTGCTTCTCGCGCGCTCTGATTGGCTACTTAAACATGGGATATCCTTTGCTATTCACCTCCGAGCGAAGCAGCGATCACCTCCCGCGAGTTTTTGTCCATTTCACAGAACATAAAATAACTGGTGCTGGCTACTCACTTGTCTGTAAGCTGCTCGGTAATATCCACAACTATCCTCCATAACGTGGCGGCGGTTTTCGATGGCTGCGATAGTTGACGAAAAAATTCCCCAAAACTCCTGCTACGCAGGCAAGGGAAGTGGAAGTTGAGCAATCATCAATGTTGTCGATCAAATCCTGAAGTTTCCTTTTAGATCTACACTACGACGGTCATCACTTCCATCGGTCATCTCACCAAATACAATTCAAAGAGAGTGATCGGAAATGTAATAAAATATAAAAAACGGCTCTTAAGTATACTTCTCTTGAACGTCCGACAAGATGGAAGCCACGAAGGAAAAGCCGCACCGTAGAGAATTATGGGAGTCGTTACCAGTGCCCATGAGTGGTTGTTAGTTGTTTGTTATACGATGTGGTTGTTCGAGTTACGCTGTGTTTGTTATACAGTGTGCCTGTGCTCGGTTTATGAACCGAATTTTCACCCTGATTCCGCTTTATATATATCATTTAATTATAAAGTGCCTATGAACAATATATTTTTATTTTAGATATCAATTCTAAATCAAGTGAATAGTAGAATGGTAAAATATATTTTGCTTTGAATGCTGTGCCGCTGAGTTAACGAGGTTTTAAGATCCAAAATGCTAATTACATGACGTCAGAGCAGGTATCTACAATCACTTCTTAGTGGTTGTGAATGGGCGTTTCTACTGATATAGGAAAACAAATTTCTAACATCATTTTATTTCAACCATGGGTATAACACTGATAATTATAAACATTTGTTTAATTATAACAAAATATTTTGTATAATAATTGTACCTCCCCTGATGTCATGTAATTAGCATTTTGGATATTAAAATACCTCCTTAACTCAGCGTCACAGCATTCAAAGGAAGATATATTGTACCATTCTAATATTCACTTGATGTAGAATTGATATCTGAAATAAAAAAAATAAGGTTCATAGGCACTTTAAGTAATGGATCGCGTAAGAAGAATGCACAAAGGTAGTAATTTTTCTATTGTTGAAACTTGGTATGTCATTTGTTATACAGAAATAAACCTCTTAAAAATAGGAAATAACTATGATTTCACAATATTTTTTAAAGAAAATGATTGAAGCGGACAATCTGTAACTATGTAAAAAGAGAGAAAGAAATCCTATTTGGGAAACTTTCTACAGGGACGGCGAAGCGAAATGTCACATGGGGGAGGGGTAGGGGACTTAAAATAGTTGCGGGGCTAAAAATTGTCATTGAGTTGGTATGGCCAAACTCTGATATGACTGAGAAGTAAGTAGGCAACGTATTTTTTTTGGCAAAAAAGTGTGTGTGTGGCGGGGGGGGGGGGGGGG